>JACCHW010000019.1:7336467-7724734 GCA_018907185.1 Platyscapa corneri | reverse complement strand
ACGTGATCTGAAAACATTCATAGCTATTGTAGATAATTCATTTTCCTAAAATAAAAATAATTCTAAAGATTTCTTTGTACGATTTATTGATATCTTTGAATTATCATTTGCAATTGAGATTGAAACATCTGCTTCTTCAACAGTAAACATTTTTTATCTGCGAAAATATTATTTATTTTTATCACTTATGAAACATCGTATTAACCAATATTTTTCGAAAAATAAAGGACATTTATTTAAATTAGAAATAAATTTTAATGACTACTTGATTTTAATAAATAGATTTATTCACATTATATTAAATACATTGATTCTTAAATCACAAGAAAACATGCATCTATTGTTATAAAGATATCGATAAAAAAAGCTTATCTTACAACAGCACCACCTTTATTTTACAAGATTATAAAAATTATGTCTAAAAAGGCAATACAATCTTGAATTATTTATAACAATTTCTTTATATACCTGCTTGTTCAACCATAAAATTTAAAGATTGAGAAGACAGATGAGTGCAAACCCAGTGGCCCTAAAGAGTAAAGGGGGGCAGCACAGGGAAGAGTGAATGCGAACGCCCAGAGCAGCGGGCCAACAGGCCCTGAGCATACAGGGGAGGAGGGTGGGCGGCAGCAGTACAGCCACGAACGGAGGGCGGGGAGGTGGCAGGAAATCGAACAGGAAATGACGGACACCGACAGGGCAGGGGGGGAGAGGAAAAAGGGAAAAGGGGGGGGAGGGCAACGGCGACGCAGAATCAGCATATGAAGAAACAACGGAGCTCAGCGAAAAGAAGCAGCAGTCCGAAAAAAAAGCAAAAAGGAGGTGGCGAAGAGGAAAGCGTGAAAGAGCAAACGAGGGAAGGGCGAGGTGGAGGCCGCAGAGGTGCGGTGAGAGGGCGGGGGAGGGAAAAACAAACGCCAGGCAAAGTGAGCAAAACCCGAGGAAGGGGAAGGCGAATCTGCGGGACACGCGGCGGAGAGTGTAAGACGGCAACTGCAGACTTACAAAGTGGACCCCAGTATGTGTGAAACATGGACACAGAGAGGATAACGAAAGTGGCGAGGAAGGCACCGCCTGAGCGCAAAAAACCAGGGGACATAGGGAGAAAAAGGAAGGGGTCCGGGACAAAACAGGGCTGCGAGAATAAGACGAACAAGATCGCCGGAGAGAGACGCAGGAGGAGAGGGGGTAGTAGGCATAGCCCGGGACAGAACGCCAACACAAGAAGGAGCAGGTGGGGCGACGAGAAAAAACGAACGGGAAACAGAGGAGGAGGTCAGCGGGGAAAACTGAAGAGATAAGCGCCAAGGCGACGAGCGCGAGGGGGACGGAGGAAAGACGCGGAAGGGTGCAAAAGAAAGAAAGGCAGAGGGCGCGGAGCGGAGAGGCAGGGGCAGAGAAAGGGGAGGGAGAAGAATACAGACGACAGGGGCAGGGAGGAAAGAAGAGGTGAGGTCCGGTAGAGAAGAAGTAACACAGAAGAAATGGGAAGGGCGGGAAACTTGAGGAAATAGGTAAAGGTGAGGGAGGGGGAGGGGTGATAAACGGGGGTCGCAGGGGGAGCCAAGAAGAGAAAAGAAAGGTGCGGAAAGGGGACGTAGCAACTGGGGAAAGATAAAACGGGACGGGGGTTCTAGAAAGAAAAACACTAGCCAAGGGGGGGAGGAAGAAGAAAGTGAGGTGAAAAGGGGGGAGGCCTCAGGGTACAGAATAAGAGGAGCCAGGATTAAAGGGAAAAAGGGGAGGGGACGCTCCGGGGCGTACGTAAAGAGGGACAGCAGAGAGGGACAAAAAAGGGGGGGGGGAGGAAAAAACATTGGGGGTGGTGGGGTTGGGTGAGATGATGTGGTAGAAGGGCCAGGATCAAAGCCTAGAACGGACAAGAAGATGGGGGAGGGGGAGAAAAGAGGGAAAAGGCACGAAAGCGGTAAACAAATGTGAAAGCGAAAAGTAAAAAAGGTAAAGTAGAGAAAGGAGGCTGGGGACAAGGTAGGGGGAGTGGCATCAGAAGAAACAAAAAGGGGCGATGCGCAGAGAAATCCCACGGAGGGGACGCAACTAATCAGGGGCAGGAGGAGAAGAACGGAGCAAATACGGTGGAAGAGGGAAATAAAGATCAAACGAAGGGGGGTGAAAGAGGAAAAGAAAAAAGGCACCAGGCGAACGTGGATAGCAGGATGGGAAAAATTGGTAGATGAAACGCACGGAGAGACCAGGGGAGAGCGCAGGCGGGGGAGGGAGATATGCTAGAAAAGAGAAAGAAGGAAACGGGGTACGAACAACGGAAGAAGGAAGTGGGGGATCAGAAACACAGCAAAGACAGAAAGCGCAGTGATGAATATGGGAAGGTGAAGAGAGGCGGCGGACCAGGCGACGAGTCTGGGGACGAGTTAATCATAAAAGGAGCAGCAGTGGGGCACAAACCGGAAACAAACGTGGCGGTGAAGGACGAGCAGAGGGAGAGAGAGGCGGCAAGGGAGTCGAAGGGAATAGGTTATGGCCTGGTCAGCACATAACCCCAAAAATAAAAAAACGGGGAGGGGGGGGGGTGGTGGGGATACAACCACAAAGGGGGAAAAGGGGACGAAGAGAGCCAAAGAAAGGGCAGGGAGAGCGAGAGAGATTATATAGTAGATATGAAAAATCGCAAGGTAGGAGGGCCGAGACATGGACACGTGAGAGCGGATATGAATGCGAAATATAAAAGGATCGAATTATACAGGACTATTAGATAGGGTCAAGGGAGATAAGTGGGGCAAAGGGGGTGGAAACCAACTTGAACAGAGCTGTGGCGTATGTGCTGAAGAGAAGTAAGGGGGACGCACAGGGGAACACATAAGTACAGGGGCGAGAACTGCCAAAAGACTGCCAAGGGCGATTTGGAGAGAGAAGGACAGGGAATAAGCCGAAAAAACTAGAGGCAAATGGAGCCGGGGTTCAATAAACATAGGATACGGAAGAGAAAAAGGTGGAAGAGACGGTGCTGAGGTCAGTTTAGGAAAGTAATTAATAGAAACGACAAAAAACCCCAGATAAGGGTGAGGGGGAGAAAAAGAGATGACGTTTGAATCTGCGGCAAGCATGGGGAAAGAAATTGGCAAGGGGGGATAAGAAAAACGAGGGGCAGCGGCACACAGAGGCTTGCACAAAAATGGGAGTGCAGCAACATTGGAATCGGGTTGGAACTTGACAGAAAGAAAAACAGTATACAAGACAAGGGATCGCTAGGAGTGCCTGGAACGGAAAGTCACATACGCAGGAGAAGCGATAAGAAGAGTGCCTGAGGTGGCCAGATGCGTATATCTACCAAGAAAAGGGAAACCGGAGTAATAAGCCGTACGGGAACCAGGAGCAAGAGGGGGAAGAGGGAAGAGAGGAGTAACAAATGGAAGACAAAGAAGGGACAAAAATGACAAACAAAAAGTGAAGTTAGCGGTGAGGAATTGACGACAGTCTGTAAATAAACCTATAAATGCATATTGGGAGGCTTCTGCTAAGATGGCTGTTGTTTCTAACGGACGTGGTAATCACCTGCTGTTGCCGTTTGTAACCTACTGCAATTCGACGCCATGGTGGGAGAATTTGCTGGACGCAAGGGAGACGGCCGCACGACGGCATGGGGCGGCTGTTGCTAGGTGCGTGTCGTCGGGTAAGGTCGCCTCAGGTAGGGTGGGCGGGCGCGGGAAAAGTAACAATCACGGGGAGAGGCAACAAAAAGCTGGGGGCCGGCATGAAGCGAGCCCAAAAGAATGAAAAAAAACGCACAATGGATTACAGGATTAAATTCTTGCGGGGCAATAACTATGTCGCACATTTTAATGGAGTAGAAAATGACGTTTGAGAATAAATGAGATTGACGAAAATGAACCGAACGCCTCAGAGTGCGCGGAGCCACAACGCAGGAAGGCGGACGCTTAGGAAGAGGAACACTCCTCAAGGGGGGTAGGGAACGAGAGTCAGTCAGGAACGCTGGACTCGGTAATGACGTGTATTTAGGAAAAAAAAGGTGAAAGCACGAGCTGGGGAGGGGCAGTAAAAAACAACACGCGAAGCGAATAAGGACGTGAATAGGGGGGCCTAAGGAAGGAACGCTGAGGGGATATGGCATGGCTAAAATATAATAAAAGAAGCGTCGCCCCGAGGACAGCCAAGTGGTCGCTTATGTCAGGCTGCTTTATTTCTAGCGCTCGCTCATGCTGGGTGTGTTGCAGGCTTATTAGCAGAGGCCATAAAATAGCTATGTGTCGAACTATCCATTGTGGCTGAAGACGAGCCAATTCTTATGCCTTGCTGCACTTGAATTTGGAATTTTACCAGAACTACAGTTCTCCCGCCCCTCCCCTTTTTTTTTCCCTTTTTTTTTTTTTTTTTCTCTTTTTTTTTTTTTTTAGGGTGCCGATAATGAATAATAGTGCGACAGAATAGCTAATCGTATCTTTGATGACGTAAAATCTGAAGATTTCGAAAAAGGTCTAAAATGAAGAAATAGGGATATACAGCTGATAACAGTGTGCCCAGTGATCAGATGGAGGCGTATAGTGTAGTATGCGTAAAAAAAGACAGTTTGCATGCCACTGATTAAAAATAGGACACTTAAATCCCTGCGCCTTCGGATCATTAATCTAAAATTATTACTACTGAATTTTCATAAATTCTTAACTTTTATAAAAGTAATTTTATAAATTGTTAATTATTTAATTATTATTTAAATTTTTTAAAACTATTTAAATATTTCTTTATATGAAAATAATATAACATAAAAGTTATAATTAAGTAGCTTGTACTTTAAAGCTTTAAATTTCATCAAAAAATATTTTAAAGGTATATAAATTGGTAAATATTTTCTACAATCTAAAAAAATATTTCTTTAAAACCGCTTTCATATCAATTAATTTAATCTATTAATCATAATTGTGATAAAAAAATTATACTAAAATTCATACTGTTGAGTTTTTTCCTCGTTTTTTGTTGACTGTTTTCTGCATCCTTAAGAACATTTCTTTATAATAATTAAACCAATTACTATTGCTATTCCTAAATATCCTATACTATTAAACCACATTCTCATCTCTATTTCCTACTTTTCTCTACCTTAACTTTTTCATCTTATTTCTTAGTGCCCAACTATTCGTGACACACAATGCTGCTTCATTTTAGTTCAAAAGCTCGTCATCAAATTTCTATATCAAACGTCGTTCATCGCTATAAATTATAAAAATTTTATATAAGTTAATTAATTTTTTAATATTTTATAAACGGTTTTCATTATTTAAAAAATAATATTACTAATATTAATTTCACACAACTCCGAGTAACAATTTTATTGACCTTGATTTTTTTCGCCTCTTAGTCAATATTTTACATCTATTTACAAGGCAACTGGGCGTTTAGGTCAACTCGATATGTTTTATAAAAACTCGTCAAAATTTGTCCTTTCTCTTTGATCAGATTTGTATTTACTTTGAAAAAATAATTAGATGTAATTTGTAATTTTTATTTTTTATTATTTTATTTGATCTTCAATTTCAATCTATCACTTTAATCCTTTTTTCCTTTGAAATCTCGATTTTGAAATAAACAGCCGCTCCCCAATCGTCGATACGGTTTACAATTTACATAACAACATTTAACTACAATCGATTTTTTATAAATTTGATGTTTACTGCATCTCTTTTTAACTCTAAAATTTAGTAAAAAAAAGTATGTTTTACATCATTTACTCCAATGTTGACTCAATCTATTAAATGTAATACAAAATTTACAAAAAATTCGCATTTTATAAAACTTAGAAGAGATAGTATACATCCTTAATTTTATACATAACTGTATGCTTAACCTTGCTGTGAATTAAAAAATGTATCTTTCACTTCTATTTTCCACATCTATCTCGGTATTTTTTAAAAAACCTTTTTTTCTGGTTTCATTTTTATTTTTTATTATATGTTAATTTGATTAACTCACTTGGAAATAATATCTCTGCATAATTATGGCAAGCTTCTTTTTTTACTGAAGCAAATAAATTTGTTAGAATACGAAATTTTTCAAACTGTACCGTGAAATAATGATATGCTAAGCAATACTATTTCGTTAGATTATTAATATTCTTTTCACATAAAGGCTTGTTATATATAATATTAGTTTTCATTGTTTCTTGATCTTTCTTTATTTGATGACAAGGTTTAGCTCTACTCTATTACTCTCAACTCCTCCTTATTTAAATAATGATTAAAATTTAGTTTATCATTCAAAGATTATTTAAAAACATTTATTTATTAATTTCTAAATTAATCCATAACATGATCGTAGCGTACAAATAAAAAAAAATAATATAATATTTCTGTCGCGCTAAACACAAATAACTTGATAATATCAAACCTGAAATTTATGTGGAAATGACATGAGTAATATGACAAATGAAATAAATCTAGATGGTATAGCCAGAAGTATACTTAATTTATATCCATTGGTAGGGTATTTAAATAATTTCTATAGTAACTAACTACAAATGATATCAAAAATATTATTTATAGGGACTATTGAAAATGTCGATTAATTCTGTAGTAAAAAATTAAAAAACAATATAAAGTAATTAAATTTCGCAATGTGTAATAATTGATATTGCTCAATTGGAAAAAGTGATCTTATTGAATAAATAAAAAAAAAGATTATACAAAATTTTCTCCTAAAAATCACGGAAATGCAGTGATACTTAGACACCTCATATATGATAGACAAGCCATTCGTCATTTAACGTCACGTGTCAGATAAATGGACACTGCTCACTTGGCTTTTTCTTCATCCGGTTTCGCGTCATATTTTTGCTTTAAGACCCATTGATATCACAACCCAAATTGTCTATTCCCTGCATTTTAAAAATAGTCTTATTAATAATTTATCCAGTAGCCCTCTTCTTCCTTTATTGTCTGGCATCACCTTTTCATTGGAACCCATAGTACCCTGTATTAGTTTTTTATTGTTTGTTTATTTCCATTACTTGAACTTAATTATTTCGTTTCATCTAGTGTGTTATGTACGCTCCATGCAGGAACCGGTGAACCCTTACTATTCTGCTTTAAACTATTCCCTTTACTAGGTGCGGTAAAATAATTTCACTAAAAAAAGTACAACATTAACTTTTTAAATACTATATATATATATTGCATATACTTTGATCAGATAATCTATAAATACTCATAAATATTTTTTAAGTATACAAAATGCTTACTTTGCAAATGGACACTCTACAATTACATATTACGTGAAGATTAATAGTAATGCAAGAGATTAAAGTCATAAAAAATATTTATGCAGTTACTGGAAGGTAGTACAATTATATAAGTTAGATAACATCGGGAGGAATTATTCATTTTCATTTAATAAAGCAAAACTATAATCGCGTGGGGCATGTATGGAGGCAAATTCATTGTTATCGCCAAGAGTTACAAATGATCTTTGGTCGTTAAAAATCTTACTGGGCAGGCATTTTTCTAATTACATAATATGTTAACTAAAGCATTAGCTGAAATTTTTTTTTAATATACACTTTTCTCTCAATATGATATGAGGTCGTTTATTCAAATGTCACAAAACGGAAAAATAAGACCAGTCATTCGTGAATAACGGGGACAATCAAACTGCAGTTTCATTCGATAGGACAAATATTTATAGATCCATAGGAAGCAATCTAGTTAATATGATTTGAAACGCTACGTAATCAAAGTTAATACTTTTACTTCACATATCAAATTATAACTTTTTCCTGCGATTGAATTTTCATTGTGAAATATGTTATCCTAATTACTTATTTTTATTGTAACAAATTAATATGAAAAAATTTATCTTTTAAATTTATAAATCTAAAATTTAAAATCATAGGACATTTATTTAATAGTGTGACTAAGATTTCTGTATAATATCTAGTATCAATTTTAATAATTTCTTATATTCAATGTTTTCTTTGGAAATACTCTTAATTTAAAATAATGTTATAATCTTATAAATAATGGACTTTTCTTTAAAAAAAGTTTTAAAAATAAAAGGTTACATTTATTTGAACTGAGAAGAACTTTATAAAATGTTCTATTTTATCATCTTATATTTATTGTACAATATAATATACTCGTCTTAAATAAAATGATTGCATACAATATTTCGTTCCTTTATAAAATGATTTATTATTTGTAATTTTTAAGAAAGATATCTTATAAAGATTCTATAACACATTATTTTCTTCATTAAAATGGTTTAATAAAGTTATTATCAAAAAAAATACTCAAATGATTAATATGAATGTTTTATTTATGATAAAATAAATTTAAGATTATGACAAAAGAGTAACATCATTTTTTTATTACATAATGAATTATCATATTCAAATTAATATATCTATATTTTTTACACATCAATTATTTACTGTATAATTTATTACAATATTTGGAATAGTGAAATTCCAAAACATATCAAAATATTTCAATATTCTAAAAATTATAATGCTTATACAGTGTAATTCGTCAAATATTTATTTCAAAGAAGAGCAGTTCACAGTATCAGTTAACAAAAATTTCGATTATCAAAAGAAAAGTTGCCGCTTAAATAAAAGAGTGAGTATACATGTATGACGTAATAGTAGTAAAAGTTGGAGTTAAATTTAATGAATAGTTAAACGACTATATAAAAAAGTTAGTAAAATTAATCAGTAGTAATAAAATTATAAATATAAAAAAATTATATTTAAAGATATAATTCAGATGTAAAAAAAAGTTATAAAAAATAGAATAGATAAGTTTTTATCAAGTTTATGACTTTTATAAGTGAATGAAAGTAAAGAAAACTACATAGAAATGAATTTATAATAATAAAACCAATCGATTTAACGATAAATGTGTAAAACAATTAATAATCTAGTAATTGAAAAAAAGGATAATACAAAGTAAAAAGGAAGATTAGTAAAAAGACAGAAAATTACTTGAAGAGTATAAAAAAATTTAATAATATATATATATAGAATAGAGAAGTCTAATCAGAGAATTAAAAAAAGGCATCATTCATAAGAAAAAGCAACAGTGAAAAAGAATATATTCATAGGAGCTTATAGGAACAGCTAGTTACTACGTAATTTGCTTTGCAATTACAATTCAATAGCGAATAAATAGCTTAAATATTATATAAAGAACGAAATTGAAAATAAAAAATGAACTTTTGGATAAAAATTTACGTTGATAAAAAAAGCAAATAATTAAGAATGATTTTTTGATACAAAAACTTAAATAATATATAAACGCGTAAAAAAGAAATGAAAAAAAAATAATTAAATAAAATTAAAAAAAGAAGAGTGCTTATAAAACAAATAAAAGTTGAGTTATATAAGAATATATAGAACTTTAAAAAGAAAAACAAAGGATAAAGGAGTTGAAAAAAATAATTTTAAATATAATAAAAATGAAAGAAATAAGGTCCTTAAAAAGATTAATGGTTATGGATACGGCGTACAAATATGTTCAAAAATTTTAAACTCTTGAGTTTTAAAAAAGAAAGCTTAAAAGATTAAAAATTCAATTTAAAAAAAAAGAGAGTTAATAGATGTAATGCAATAAGTAAATCATGTATTAAATAAAAAATTAAATAAAAAAAACAAAAGACTTGTGTAATCTACAGGCACGTAAAAGAAGTCGATAAAATAGTATACATAAATAAAATACATTAACAAATAATGAATATATTGAAATTTGAAAAAATATTTAAAAAATTTTTCGTTTATATATATTTTGATTTAAAATTTACTTATATTTAAAAACAAAATATACAAAAAAAAAATGGATAGCGAAACATTTGAAAACATAAAAGTCACTCGTGTATGTAGATGATATATGATATAGCTATACCGCTTACATAAAAAACATTAAGCTATAAAAAGTATTAAGACAAGAATAAAATTATACTAATTCAAGGGAAAATAGTTATTAGCATTTGAAAATAAAATAGAGAATCAGAATATGAAGTAGAAATTGTGATATAATAAATAGAAGTGAAAGAAATAAAAAAACCAAAATTATTATACAAAATAATCGAAAAAAAAAAAATAAATGAGTGAAATGTGTAAAAGAAACCATAAAGTTTCAAGAAAAAATTCATAACAGAAGTTTATTTAATATATAAATGTAAAATAAAGTTGATTGAAAGGACGAAACTATATAATTTAAAAAATACCATAATTATTTAAAATACTGATTGCAAGTTATTGTTAAAAGTTCATGAAAGAAGAAAAATATAGCCGAACTTTATGTAATAATTTACGAAATGTACAATAATATGCGAAAAAATCTGACGTAGTGTACGAATGTTTTCATTTCATACTTGTAATGTAAGTTAATGAAATTTATTTTCTGTTCGTGAATACATGTTTTCAAAATTTCATTATTTAAAAAATATTATTTAATAAATTGTCTTAATTTTTTATAAACATAAATTTTGATTTTTTAAAACCTATAGTCTGAAATATTATCTATACATTCATATTTATTTAGAAATTTAATAAAAATAGCCATATATTAATTAAATAGTTATTACATAATATAACTATTCGAAATATGAAGTAAAAGAATAGTTACAAGTGAATAATAACAGTATACATTAATCAAATTCGCAATTCAAGGATTAGCAATTATAAAAATGAATGATAAAAGTTCAATGTTTATTCATAAGAATGAAAAAATTGTATTATTAGTGAGAATAAATATTATTAATTAATTAATATGCAATTTATAGAATAATTAATTATATATTCTAGTATATTTCAAGAATATATTAAATTTAAAAAAAACTCATTATTTTAATTTATTATACCTTTTCTAATCATTACTTCTAATGCAATTCTTAACAATAGAAACGATAGTACGACAACATAAGATATGACTCTACATTACTAATAAAATAATGATAAATTCTATATCACATTGTTAATAAATATTGTTAATCAAAAATCCTTCATTATTATCAAATTATAATTCGACGGCTAGATCAGACCTTTTTCATTAAAGAAATTTACTAATAAAATCACTTAATCCTTGAGATAATATTATAATTACAAATGTAAATATATATGCGTCCTCTTGTAAAAAATAATCATTGATAATATTAAAGTTTGTATGTATTAAAAAAAATCATTTTTCTTATGTATTTATAGACGGTGACTAAAAACAATTTTTTCTGCTTACAGTATTACTAATTTTATATTATGAAAGATGTACTAAAGTAGTAGAATTTTTAGAGCAAATTTCAAGAGATATTTTTAAAGAACTATTATGTTTAATATAAAAAATTATCAAAATATGATAAAAAAAGTTTTGTTATTGTAAATTTAATTCCATTTTTAATAATTAAAAAAATTTTAATTTAGCTGCTAGTATATAATAAACGAATACGTCAACGTATTCAAACAATCCTAACTGAAAAAATATCCAGACACTTAAATACCGTGACTAACACTTCTATTATTTACATTTATTTTTTAAATTGGAATTTTTGCAAGCCTTGAAAAATTTTAGTGTAATTGATTTATTGATTTTACGTAAATATTGAATTATATAAACTTTAATTAATAAAGAATAATAAAATATTTATACTGAATTAAAACTTTTAATAACTTGTAGAAATTTAATTGAATTATGTTAAAAAATGCAATGACAATTCCACTGAAGTAATACAATATACTATTGCGGCTAATTGTATTTTTAGTTACCATGACTTGGATCGTTCAAATAAACAATGGAAAATAATCGTGTCATTTAAAAAATACGGTTATCAACGTACTAACCTCACACCGTCAATTAATATAAACAAAGATTTTGCAATAATTTCCTCTTGTTATTGCAAAAAATTTTAAATCTAATTTAAAAGGTTTTTCGACTACATTAGAAGTTACAGCGCTAAATTTATTTTGAAGTAAAATTATATTTTGCATGGCGGTATACCTATATATATATATATATTTATATATTCGACGCTCACATTGAATATTGAAATTCTGAAGATGAGAATTACGCTTTAGAAATGGTAATATATTTGAAAAACTAAATTCGCGGATTGTGTGTTGTATTGTATAGAGTGACTAATAACTTGGAAGGAATCGAAGGAGAGCAAGTCACAATTGTCGAGTTCAATGGCGATAGCCACTCAAACAAATGAAATCATTGAAAGTTTCGAAAACTAAATTGAAGAAAGATGATAGTTTCGTCCCCTCGCGCAAAGTTGCCTCTTCCTCCTCCGCGGATGATGTCGACAGCCGATGTAACCCATTAAAATAGCCTTCGTTTAAAGCTGATCTTATTGTATTTACCGTGTAGGCATCTATTATTAAAGTATCGTTCGCCTGCATGGCTTGTATTAAAAATAGTGATGCCTGACGAGCGTTGCATTAGCGCTGCAGAAAACAATCCAAAGTAGGCAAAGCTCGAATAATTATAATAATAATAGGTCAAAGTCGTAAATGCTCAGCTCGGAAACTTTTTAAGTAAACTTTATTCAAAATAGAATAGGAATCATGAGATATTAAATATACGAACGACCGCGCGTTTTCCCATGTTAAATCGCATTCTTTTATTTCCCTTTATTTCTTTTCTCTTATACGCCGCTACGTATCCTCGGCTTTATGTGTTGTAGCCTTTCTAATTGCAATTTACAAGACACGACGTTCGAATTCTTACTTTTAGCGGACGTGTGATACATTTGATATTGCCCCTTTGAGCCGAATGGTCGAATAAGAGATATTCCCCCCCTTTCCCTCCTCGTCCCTGGTGCCAAGAGCGAACGCGCGTGGGCTTTTTTGGCTATCGAAGACAAGACCGCAAAAGTACTTCCCGTGCCTCGAAAGCGACGTTCCTTCCGACGAATCGTGGTCGTGTGCGTTTCGCGCCTTGATATTTGTGTCGATTCGCGGACAAGGCTTCTGTTGCCGCTGCGTCTGTCGACCTGACGTGCCCGGGGCCTTCGGCCGAATTCCGATCAATCGTTACGAGCGTCCGCGACCGCTTATCAGCACTGGAGCACTTGCATTCTAGCGATTTATATCACTCCCCATAATTTCCGTGGACAACGTGAAATCGCTTACGTTGTTTTTACAATTCGCCACTTCAGTTTGTATCACGAGCGCGCGGTTTTTGTGGTGTTCGCAGTACGTCTCGGCGCTTAGCGATTCAATAAAAACAAGCTACGTTTTGCAATTTTCCTTGACACTGACGCGTAATATCACAAGAATACTAAATATGTACTTAGCTGGCTGTTTTTAATTCACGAAATAAAGGAACCTTTTCTATTTTTTGGTTGTTAAATAAACAACTTTTAAAAATGACTGTTAAATATCTGTCATATTTCTTGTTATTCCTGCTCAGGCAGATATATTTATTTTCTGCGCCAAAATTAACAATTGCATTGTAAAAATTATTATTGGAACTGACTATTATGAAAATAATTCTAAATAAATATTTTTATTTTATTGCCTGTTCGTTAATTGTTTGTGGAAATAACGTATAGTACAAGTCATGCATTTGATTACCGAAAATAAAATGATTCATTCATTATTCGAAATAATCATTGGAATATTACTAAAAACAAATTATCGCTCTACACTTATTTTAATATTATGGCTATGTGAAATTATTAACATCTTTCCAACTATTTTTAAAAACCTATTAAATATTTATCTATGATAATTCATAAATAAGTGAACAAAGGCTGAATTACTAATATATTTATTAATAAAAGATAAGAAATACGTAAAAATTTATCGTTTAGAGTATAAAATGGCTTGTTTAATAGATTACTACTGCCTGTTTATGGCAGGACCAATTCATACAAATTTGCAAAGGAATGGAATAAAAATTGGCAGCTACGCAAGTCTAAATAAATAAACGAGAAAGCAATAATTTTCGGTACATAACAATATTAAAGTAAATACTATCCAAACATAAATATAATTTTTAACAAAATATCAAATAAACGATATTTTTTGTCTTTGGACAGACGGAGATTATCGATCGTTAAGATAAGATTTTACAATAAGATAGTTACTTTCGTTCCTAGTCAATTTTCAGATGGAATTTTCTCAAATATTATTGATTAACATCTTGTCAACCGTATTTTAGTACGAAATCTATGGGTCGCGAAACAATCAATATACTAATACTTGTAGTGAAATATAAATGATTTGTGTAACCGAGTGTACCGAGCGCATGCGCGCGCTATCGTACATAGATACAGCGTCTTCTTTGCTACGCTCAAGCTTTTATTTTATCTCGGCGCATTTTTTTGCTCGAGAACAACGGACTGTCACACGACTGAGGTCTCATTTGCTTTACCCTCTTTACGTAAATGCGTCCGAGTAAATATATCTTCGTCTTCAAACAGATAAGTTGGAGGAATTCATAACGTTAATTTACAACTTTTTTCCTCCTCGCTCAATGATTTTGTAATACGACGAAATACAGTTTTGTCGGTTCTCGCAATTCTTCTTGCTTTGCAATGCGCATCTCTTATCTTCCAGAAAACTGTTACGATACGAGGCGATAACGCCGATTATTATTGTTTTCCTCTCTCCGTAATATACATATTTACAATGATTATGCACGCCGGAATTTATATATCGGCGTGTCGCGACTTCGTAATAGATATTCGCAAGTACGTGTATATATGTATAAATGTTTTGCTAGCGCTGAAAAAGTGTTTAATAAAGTGTAATTCGATCGCGAATATCGACGCGATAATAAAAACATTTCAGTTGTTTTTTATTGCACGAAAGCTGCAAGCTTTATTTCATTATTATTAGTCATTCATTTATATAGTATATCTTTTTATTTCTGCCAACTTATTAATTAAATTGTTAAAAAAATTTAGATTTTCAACAAAACACGTGGAATTTTCTAATATATGCTTTATCGGTAAACGCACCTGCACATAGACATAGCGATGATTTAGTACTTTCTTTGCTATCCATAATAAAATTTTAACTGATTAAAATCGACTGACTTTTAGTAAACATTTAAACATCGTTTTGAGAAAAAAGAAAAAATAAACTAATGTATAATCACGACATAATTAAGCAATAAATAAGTGCGTTGAACATTTTTTCAATTATTCCTAATTAATAATTTTAAAACAAAATTTTGTTTTCAAAGTTTCAAAGTAAAAAATATATTAATCATAATTATCGGCTGATTTAAAAATTACAATAAAATATTTAACAACATTCTTCGATAAATATTATTTTATTGTATTTTATCGTGATAAGAGATACATGATTCGATTTTTCGGTGCTTACTTCACTGGTGTATTATATTAATTTAATTCTCATGTTTTTCATATTTTCGAAACGACATTTATCGAGCAGTGAATTAATGCAGGAGCCTTTATACTTGTGATACTTAACAAAAAATTAATAATTATTTTTTTTCACGGATAGTGCTAAAATGGTTATGGTTCGCTGATGGTTCGTTCGGTATATCTAAAAATAATAATTAAATAAAATATACCGTTGTTAGGCATCATACTTGTATATTCACGCAAATGTGTATATACTAATGTAATAATAGCCAATATAATAATAGTCTAACTTTATTCCGAAACAGCGTGAGTTCTTAATAAAATTCTCACGACTGTATATATAATCTTTCCCCATCGAACATGTACACACATTCATTTTCACTCTATTGTTTGATCCGAGATATTAGATGAAAGCGTGTTGTCGAGGAGTCGGAGAAAACCACAAAATTTACCTCGTGCGAGCACGAAAGCAAAAACCGTTCGCTTGTTCCACGATCGCGAGGCCCGTGGAATGTTGCTCGTATTCATGTATTATATCCTTAACGCCGCGGCCTACTTGAGTGTTGACTCAGCGTCGCAATTTACAAATAGATGCTTGTGCAGAGCTTAGCTCGACGACACCGATTTTCGTTCATTTTCTCCCTCCACGAGAACAATGCGTGCACGAGCGTGATGAATTGTTTGACGCGCCGCAGTTGGTTACTTAATTATTTTATTGGCGTCCGATGACACCTCGTCTCGTCTTTCTCAAGCATAACAACACTCACTTGGGTATTAAGGACGTTCGCGATAATCGCTGAGCTGCGATTAATTATTTTCAAACGTTCCTCGAGAGCGTTGTAC
Source organism: Platyscapa corneri (assembly GCA_018907185.1). Lineage (NCBI taxonomy): Eukaryota > Metazoa > Arthropoda > Insecta > Hymenoptera > Agaonidae > Platyscapa > Platyscapa corneri. The sequence goes on along the minus strand of JACCHW010000019.1, from coordinate 7,708,579 downwards.
GTATTGTTAGTAGCATATTCGGTGTGATGTAATGTCTCGGTACACAAGATAGCACATTATGAAAATAGATACTATTCGTCTATTTTTGTGTTATGAATAATAAGATATCTTTACGAGATAAACTAAAGCTGTGCAACCTGTATTATTATTTATTATCACGCATCGGTGGAGAGCTACAACTTAAAAAGCGAGCAGCTTGATAAGCGCAAAGCCAGTTCCATTTTTTTTTTTCATTGAGTAACTTTAAAAATTATCGCGGCTCTATTGGCGTTAAAAATAATACATGCAAAAAGTAAATAGTTAAATGCCCTAAAATCGATGTTAATGATGTTTTAGAAGCAGTCAACTGTCTAATAAGCAATAGTTTGGGGAAAAAATAACAATTAAATTGATTAATACAATTTTCATCACAATTGCGTTGCAGATATCAATAACTTTTTTTAATAATTAGCCTAATTGGTGCTAAAATAAGAAAATCTTAACAGAGCAATAAGTAAATAAATATGAAATAAAAAATATCAAGGCTATATACGAGCAAATAGAAAGCTTGAATGCTTTCACATTGTTAAAACTACAAAATATCCACAATAACAACAGTTCTATTACTTTCTAATGTTAAAGTTGAATTCCAGCTCATAATAAGGAAGTAATTATTATAAAACACACATTAAAGATTATAATCTCGAATAATACTTTTTATTCTGGAAAAATTGCATCATCGTTAATGCATTAGAAAGCTGGATAAGCGCAAAACTATTACATGCTTCAATTGAATGACTCTTACGGTCACTTAGCACACATTTATTATCGCTGGGTAGGGTTCAATTTTTCTCCTCTATATTAATAGGAAGTATTTATACAACAAAAATTCACAGTACTATCGGATTTACTAATCTAATTATAAGAACAGGAAGACCGAAGGTAATATATATAGTTTCATTCAGGACCGTCAGTGCTGGGACGGGAATGTAGTATAAACGGACACTGGAATGATACGAAAATAGAACTTTAATGCTTTAGTGAAGTGTAACGAAGATAAGAACGTCAATTCAGAGGCAACAAATTTATTTCTACGCGTGATATATCTATCCTTAAATATTCCAGGATTATTATTAATTTTTTTAAGACTACTACCATTCGATAAAGAATACATACAGCTATGTAAACTTAATAAATCAATTTTAAAAGTGCTTATAGAAAAATCAATTAAGGCCTGATTAAATTTATAGTCGATTATACTAATCGTCGCCTCGTTGTTGCCAATTATTATAATTATTGCCGATTAATTAAAGAACTTTACTCGTTTATATAATAATAATAATAATAATAATAATAATAATAATAATTAGACGCTAGAATGCGCGTGTTCATTATATAATATATCATATTACACACTGTAGGTAATATTACTGTCACACACCGCCAAAATACATGCTAGATTTGCATATAGGCCGTCTCCACTAATAGGAAAAGGAATATTATATTCACGGCAAGTATTTAGGCCTGTTGATGCGCTGAATAGTGCTGACCCGTCCTTTATGAGGCGAGGGACGTTATGGAGCCTTAATGAAGACCGTGCGATTTCGCTCCATTCGTTTGACAACGCGCAATTAGTAGTTAATGATTAAATATAACAATCCAGTTGAACAATTGGCAATTATCAAACTTATTATATTTCCTCAATGTTGGAACAACGTGAATGTAAAACAAATAAATATCGAATTAAATTTAACGACAAGTATATTTATAAGTCCCTCCGAAATTTGGTGGTTCTGAAAATTTTTTAAAAGATTTTACAACAATTTACCATTCTTATGGAATTATTATAAAATTGTTGGTTAAAATGATAAACTTAAAAACTAATTGCAAGCATTTTTTAATATTTCCTAACGCTATAAAAAAATTTTCAACGTATCTTTTACAGCTTGTTAAATAATATTTATCTTTAATTTTATTACTAAGTTTATGGCTAAGTTCGTTTGCGTAAATCGACATTTTATATGTATTAACACAACATATGTGCCTTAAGAATAATACATAAGCTTTAAAAATAAACTTAGAACACAGATGCTTATATTTCTAAAAATTCGTAAAGATTAGAAATAAACTACGGCAATTAATGCACAAAGTAAACATAACTTGTGAAAACAATAATTTACGACTGATCACGATCAAAGGATTATTGCTGAAAAATAATAAATAATATAATATTGAAAAGTAAAGCTGATTTTCGTTAGCTTAAAATGTGCTAAATACTAGCAAGGTGTGCGAATACATGGTTGTTTAATAAATTGTTGCAAATTATTGATAAAGGCTTAGGAACCTCACAATATATATCATATAAATAGCCCTGACTTATAAAATTGTATCACGTGCAAGTTAATGCCTCTTTTTCCTTTAATTAAAATTAAAATCGTAGACACTTAATAGCAACTACTGATTTTCACTGGATATTTATAATTAAATACAGTAATGAATTAATATTATATAATCATTACATATCTATAAATTTAAAGAAATATGTTTTATTCAATTAACTTCTGTTAAGCCGAAAAAATGTTGCATGCTGCAATCAAAAAATGGAATTCAAAAAGAAAAAACAAAACAATAACTTTATTTCGCTTTCAAATACTTACAAGTTACTTATTACATAGAAAAGAAAACAATAATGTTCTTGTACTCGTGTATTCCACGTCAGTTGCATGAATGAGAGTTGCTTTAATTATCAACATCTTTTCTCTTCTCGTTTCATTCAAAAAATTTTAACGAACGTACGTACTCTGCACATTTGTCCCCTTCCACTTACTTAACATTACTCTTTACTCCTCCGTATACGTAAACTTACGCATTCTTCTCTTTTCTTTTAGATTGTGTGTGTAGTCACTTTTTCATATCCATTATATTTCCTGCGGTGAAAAAATAACATTTACATTGTTCAACTTACTCTGAAGCTTTTTCTTTAGTATTAATTAAGAAATTAAAAATCAATAAATAATTTAATAAACATTCCTTTTGCAACTTATTAAATCTAATAAAAAAAATTAATATAAGTGAATATTAATTTATATAAATGTGAACTTATAATTTTGTTGTCTAGAAATAAGTAAAAATATACGTTAAAAAATTAAATGAATAAAAATACTTATAATGATTTAGTTGACAAATTTTATTTTGGGTATTAAAATTGTGAAGCCCTTAATTTATGTAACTAAAACTTGAAGATACATAGATATTTAAATATACAGTAACAAACAATTTAATCAGGGTAAAATTAAAAATGATTATAAGTAAATATTTCACATTAGTTAGTATAATTAGTTTTAATATTGTTTGTATATTATGAATGAAATTATTAATATTAAACTTAGTTATTATGCAATGTGTTACATTACTATGCAAGCTTGCCAATAATAGATCGCTTTATTAAAGGTTTTTATCATTCCAAATATTTTAGAATAGTGATCACCGTCATACATTCTGGAATTCTCCTTTAGTAAATAAAATATTTTCTTAATATTCTCTTATACAAGAAAGCTTTAAATTAGTGTATTCCAGCTCAAGATAATATGGGGGACAACAAACAAAGATGTATTTTCTTCAACCGCGTGACAAAACTACTAAATATTCCAACGAGCAAATAGCAGAGAAAAATTTTTGCTCTTGCATAATATATTATATTTTTTATACAATAAAAATTCTAGAAACTACTGAATAAGTTGTACAAAATGTAAGTTATTTCTATTTAAAAATACAAGAATAGTAAGTGAAATATGAAAGTTTTCTCGAGTTATTATTAAATTGTTGTTATTCCAATGCATTGCGGAAATTTTTATGGATACTTTAAATTTCTAAGATGTAATAACATCATTGCACTTTTAATTTATTTGAGTGCTTCTATTTTTTTATTAAAGTGCTAGAACAGGAAGTTTTTTTTTTACTTTTTTCTTGTAAATCGGAGTGTTATTTATTATTTTATTAAAAATTAATACATATGTACGTGTATAATCTTACAAACATGTAGGCAGTTAGTTATTTTAAAATTAAATTTGTACGTAAGGTCTAGGAAATCTTTTTTTTAATAAATGTAATCGCAATATATAACGTATATCTATATACATACTTCATTGATTGTTTCTAATTTATTTAACATGCAATAAATTACCTTGTAAATATTTTTATACCTTTAGATGGTCAGATTTCTCTTTAAGAGGTCGTTTTTACTTGGTAGTTTTATAAATTCTCTCTTGTATTCAAAATCGCCAAAAAAATTAACCATTTAAATTTCTTTTGAAATACTTTTTTCAAGAAGGCATTAAACATTCAATTTTAAATTAAACTTTCAACGTATTATGATTTATTATTAAAAAATGCAATAAAATGAAATAATTCTTCCGACATCTATTTACGTTTAATGGTACATTTATTGTACATTAGAGCTGCTTTAAAAAGTATACGGGAAAGGGGTAATTTTCCTAATGCAAAAATTTTTTTCCTTTTTACTTAACTTGCGCAAGATTTATCGGGGTTCCTTTCGAAAGCAGTAATTGGAGGTATTGTTCAAAGCCACAAAACGATAGATTGCATTACACCTACACATCACGAATGGCGCATACGGTATTTGAAAGACGAATTGAGTAATTTGTATACAAACACGCAGCCGAGGATGAAGCCAAAACGCTTGATGCAGTGCTGCTCGTGCCGTACTCGCCCTCTAAAAATCGACTTTCACATTTCCCTCGCATATTCAGTTATTCATGAATCATGTATAACAATACACGCGAGCTGTAATATAAGCCGCTTGAGGTACAGCGCCGATGAAGCAGCTTCGTTAATCGACGGCAATCGCTCCTTCGATTTTTAACCGCCGAACTATTCTCGTAGGTTGGGTTCGCCAACTATATAAATTACTTTACAAGAGCTGGGGAAGACGAAGAAGGAGAATCGCGTTTACAGACTGTTTTCACGCGTTTGCGCTCGTGAGTCGTCGTCAGACAGGGGCTGAAGAGGGGGGAGGGCTGGGTACGAATCGGTGCTTGGGAAAATCGATGCGCCTATTCGCGGAGGCGCGCGTACGTGTGATGAAAAGGTTGGGAACGTATTAAATATAATACGAGGCGAGATTATTTGCTAACATTCGTCGAGCGGGACGAACCGAGTGAACGATATCGAAGCGCCTGTGCGCATATTTCTTCTTTTGTTTACTACCGCCGGTTCAAATATGGGATTGCTTACATGTGTTTTGACTAGCTACTCGTAGAATTATGCAACGATGATTTTTCTCCTGCAAATAAAAATCTTACAAATAACATGATAATTCCGATGGCTTTCGCTTCGTTTTTTGGAACCAACCGGTCTCTCAGTCGACTCTTGGTCGAGTGTGAAAAGGTATTTTTTCGGAGATTACTTTCTTCGTGTTGCTCTTTGAAAATTGCGTTTTTCAACTTTGAAAGTATACGCCGTGTAACTACACGTCCGATGTGGACTATAACTAGACTCTTGAAATTATAAATAACTAAATAATAATTTTGTATTATGATTAATTTTATACAGCTTGTCAATTTAACAATGAATTATTATAAACTGATTAAAACTCTTTTGTTGTCTTATAAATTGACCTTTTGAGAGAAAAAATACAATAAATTATTGGAAAAATATTAGACGATTTATAAAAGTGTGAAATTTTATCGATAAATGATCAAATTAGAAATTGTATTTTTAATGATTCCATTAGTTTTACCGCAAATCATTCTATTAAACACTGTTACGACTCATTTCTTTTTAGTTCCAAACTGTTGAATCAATCGAATAAATAATGTCGCACGTGCGAAGCACAATGCGAACTTCCCTATCCAGATATGAAAATTTTGCTGCTATACATATAAATAAATAGTCTTTAGTTATCCGCCTCGAAAAATCTTAGGCCGAAAGTGTGACGCACTGTCGAAAGAAGTGACAATTTTGGAGTTACAACGACGAATGAGTCAAATCCCTCTTCCCACGTATAAAAATACGTGCACTTGTATGTGTGTGCAAATACCAAGGCAAACTTCCAGAATGGCCGTCGCATCACCGGCGAACTAAGCAAATGGTCGGGTTACACGCTATTTTTCTTTTCTCGATGCAGTTGTGATGTTATTTCGTGCTTTCAAAAGATACGAGTTGCATTGCTGAACAAAGACAAAAGGGCATCGAAAGTGAGAGTGAGCGAGAGAGAGAGAGAGAGATAGAGAGAAGAAAGAGATGAGAAGTACAAAGATTAGATAAGATAGGTTATGATAAGATAAATTCTCTTTTAACCTGGAGATTGACTTCTCTTTCTGGCAATTAACGATAATAATATATAATATAATCATTATATAAAACATATTCGTAGAACATTAATAAACAAAGATAAATATAAAGTAATGAATTTAATGACCTGTAAGATCAAATGAAAAATTAATGTATGCCTTAATAGCACGTAAAATAATAAAGTAAAATTGTATTTAACGAGAAGGTAACACGATATATTGGATTTCATGAGCTATTATGATGTCGCTATTTAGGAAAGGATATAAAAGATGGAAATATGATTAATTTCAGAATCGAAAAATGAATATAACGATTAAATTACCTAATAGCGACGTTGGTAATGATGACGTATACAGGAAAAAACAAACGCGGAGACGATTAAACTTGCATTACCAGACTGATTGACTCAAAAATTGATGTCGAGAATTGAAAAATTGTGTGTCGCAGGCAACTACCTTTTTCTTCATAGAAGAAGCAGACCAGGTCTCACACTGATCGTTCTTGACGGCATTCAAGGCCAAATTCACGCATACTTTCGATTTTACAATTTCACAAGAATATGCTGACCGGCACTAAAATTATACGGCATTATGATTTTAAATTATGACAGTTCTTAATTTTCTCACAAGTTAAATTATATTTACTATCAAAATTCTGACTCATTCTTACATAAGTAACTGGAAAGCAAATATAATGTCGCGAATTGTTATTGTGGATCATCAATGAATAGTGTTGTTCGTGAATTTTAATTTTTTGGATAAAACTACAATGTTAAACTTAAAAGGGTATTTTAACGAAGCATTTTGAAGATCGTTAATATTTGTGTTGCTTCGTTAAAGTATTATTAAACGATGAAATCACTAATCGCGATAATAAAGTGATTATAGACTTTATTTGGTGAATATGAATCGATTCATCAAATGCGAAAACACATACTGCAATAATAATTAAAAAAGACTGCATTCAAAATAACTTACTTTAATTACATTATTTCGTAAAGCTTTAGTAAATATACGATTATTAAATTTAAATAAGAATACAGGAACGTGCATTAAATACTACAAGCGAAGTAATCAAGAAAAAGATAAAGGTTAAAAAATAACTCTACTCTATTCAGATTTCAGTCTCGTAACTGTTGGAAATAGAATAAGTTTCATAATGAACTTTTAAATGAAAAGCAGTTAAACTTGTAATCGCTAAATATTTATCTTGTATTTCAAAAGCGGTCGAATAAATTTTATACAATTATATAAAATAGCAATATTTTTGGCACTTTAAACATATTTTCTTTACGAGCATATATATATATATATATATATGTGTATAACTTTAGACGTTTTCATTCTCTTTAGAACGAAAATATTTAGAACAGTATTTAGTCTACGAAAAATTGTTCACTCTAATATCCGACTCATCTTTGGAAGGAATGCAAAAGAAGCGAAAAAATCAATCTTCTGAAACTTACCAAACGGCGCGACTACCACACGTAACAAAAAAAGACGAATGAAAAGAGTAACTAAACATGGCACACGGTCATGAAAAAATGTTGGAGTCTATTGAGAGAACCAAATTCGTTAACGAAATCTAAGTTTACCGTAAGTGACGGTAGGGTCAGTCGCAAAGCAGAATCCATTTGCTTTGCACGGGATAAATTTAGCAGAGATACAGCTAATTTGATTAAATGAACGTACCATTCAAAACCTATATATTTATTTTTGTTTATGCTTCGTTTTAGTTCGAGCGGTGTATAAGTCAACAACAATTCTAACAATTATTTATCTCTTCTGTGTATCGATTAATACAACGTGATTTATGTTAAGATGATTAATAACTTTTTACAACTATAATAGCAAATACTGAATGTACACACATAAATGCAAATTTGAACACCTGTAAAAATTAAAATAATTGATTACCTATTAAAATATATTTAAATAATTATTAAATAACTTTATATTGCAATAAGTGAAAAAATAAAAATAAATTAAATGGCAATGTCCGTTTCTCTTCTATTCTAAACAATTTTCATTTAAACTTTCATTTAAATTGATATAATTTAATTTTTCTTATTAATTAAAATCTCTATGTTGGACTATTACAATAAATTTTCAGTAATATCTAATATTTTCTTTTCAAAATACGATAAAAAAATATGTGTTGAAATAAATGAATATAATTGATTCAACTATTTTTGTTTTAAAAATGTTTTTTATACTTAATTCCATTTTAAACTTCGATATTAATATATCAGTGCATATTCTTAATACTAGATTAAATTTTTAAATAATCGATAGTGAAATAACACTTCATATGTACCTACTAAAAATAATAATTGATACTCACCTGTCTTTATAATTTAAAAGAAAGTGGCGTATACCTTTATAAATTTTTTTAACAAATTTTAAATTTTGTTTATGCCAAATACATAAATTATTTTGATATATATCGATGTATTTTTTAGTATGTCGAGGAGGAGAACGTACCTTGATTTTTGCGTTACCATTCTATACATGCTAAATCAATGTAGCAAGGAACTAGACACGAAGGAAAGTCATTTTATTAAATTTCAATATTTTTTATTTATTAATATTTAATCGTTATGTTGAACAAAGTCAACGATCACAACAAGATATAACTGTTATTTTTAATCTTGTACTTACGTTTGAACTAAAAAGAGACTATGCATTCTTTCACTAACATCATAGAAAAAATTGAATCGAATACGTCACTATTCGCTTATACATAAATTACTTATACATGCGCTTAATTAATTCATCGGTTTCGATTTTTTTTTACATTTTTACTGACAAAATATTATGAAAGTAAATATATCAGAGTAATTATAGAATTAAATTATCGTCGATAAACTTACACATAGGCAAACTATCCGTTAATGAAATTCTACATGTATATTCGCAAACATTAATCGTATATTGTTAATTATAGTGACGGAATTTTTTTCGTTTTTTACAAGTCATTTTCTGCGATTTAAACTTTTTACCTTTCACTTTATCTTTTTCGTATAAATTTTAAGTATAATTTTAATAATTTTACTTTGTACCATTTATATTACATGACACGTATTCGTATTTAGTACTTTATTTTATATATAAAACAATAATTATCTAATAAGAAAGCATCAAATTATTATCATTATACTTATTTCTTAATTTTAAGTAAAAGATATTATTATTAATCTGTTCTACATAAATAATTATACATATGGAGATTTTTTTAATTTTTCGTGAACAAATTAAAGTTATTAAATTATAAAATTTTGTAAATATTGATAAAGTTACAAAAAACCTTAATTTTTAAAATATTTCTGGTAGGATTTATACTTTCATTTTAACAGTTGAAATTTTTGCAAATAAATTGAAACGTCAATCAGACAGCGACACACAAGAGAAAAAGGATCCAGTTTTAATGATACGTGCAAGATATCGATCAAATAATGTTTTTGTACAAGTACTTCTCTTATTTTTAGTCGCTGAACCTACAATCTAATAATTTTCATTCTGTTGCATAAACAATCACTTCACATTTACCTTAAATAATCGCCTCTGATTCCCCTTTAAATTTACATTAGTAAAATGTAGCTATATACATACAGTTTTATCGCTATGCTAGTCGCGTGTACTTGAAAATGCTCGTGCGATCAATAAACATGAACGATAGATCTAACTATGCACTAAAACATGCATAGTTAAAAAACATCAAACTATTATCATTATAAGAACTCGGGAATTATTTGTGATTTATGTATGTATATGTATGAAGGTATATATGTTTATGATGTGCCGTTTTTGTCATTGTTATTACTATTAAATAATCAAATTTACATTCTCTTGATATTTAATTAGCTACCTCTACTTTTCTCTCTTTCTCGTTCTTTTTTCTTATAGATTTTGACTTCCTAGAAAAACATTATTTAGAATATCTAATACCTTTATCTATAAATTTAAGTCATAATATGTAATGAAAGCAGTTCTTATTTTAAGTGCAAGAATTGTTTAGTGTACATTTATTCAGCTTTAACTATTAAAAGTTATAAAAATTAAATCAGATAATATATTCCAAACTATGCATATTAGTCAAACTCTCGTTAAAATGTTGAAAAATCTTCAGATCAATTTTAATATTCTATTAAAAACGAAGAATAATTAGCGGTAATAAAAGAAACATAGAAAACTATGATGAAATCTGACGGCATCAAAAACAATATCTTAACGTTGAATACAATATTCAAATAAAGTTAATATAAATTGAAAATGAATGAATGCTCTAGTTATAGTATTCTTGCCGCTCTTGTTGATTAGTGATTTTTCTTAAACATTATACATTCTTCCAGCTTATAATCACTATATTTTACTCATATTTTGAACATTTATACAAATTATATAGATAGGTCTGTTCGCCTGAGAATGTATTTTTTAACCATTCATACGAATAATTTATACAAAACAATAATTTTAAGTATATTGTATGCATATTTTTATGTGAATAAATAAAGGTGTGATGTGGTTTTGTAATTTTTGACTTTGTTGTTATTGTTTGCCTTGGCTATCTGAAGGAATTGTTTTAATGCATGCTGAGTAATATATTATAATACTTTATTTTTGAGGATGTTATTGCGATTAACCCTTGATCCTAATGAAACACGAAACATAACCGGAACTCAGATTAAAATCACTTAAAATCACACAAATTAAAGATACATTTAAGATACTTTAAATTTATTCGGTTTCTTTCGGACACACTATTAAAATAGATATATACGTAAAATATATGAGTGTAAACAGTTATACACGAATGTGTATGTAAAAGCTAAAAATAAATAAAATAGATGAAATTAAAAAATTCTATTAAAATATTAATACCAATTTAAAAACTTGCAAGCTAAAGTGTTCGGCAAATTAAGGAACTAAGCCAATAGAAATACTATCAATTAAAAACTTTTCGTTGTTTCCTTTGGTATATCAGCTTCCGCACCATGATATAATAACTATTGAAATAGAGTTTGATAATAAGCTTCCATAAGTTATATATCTCAACTATCGCACCAAATTAAATGCGAGTCTCGTTAACGTTCAGAAGAATATAAACAGAGTTGGTGATTCATACGATTTATGTGATATCCGGTCTGAGACGAGTTTACAGCACCTGGATTTGCCAAATTTACAATTCCTTTTAACGAACGTATAAAATTCTATTATAATTATAATGAAAGTTGAGAGAAACTCTTTCTTGCCAAATATCTCTTGTAAACCCGAATCGCCCAGAACAACGTTAGGAACTTTCGAGTGTATTAATTCAAAAACTATGACCTTGAAAGGTAATACTCTGGAAGAGATCAAGAACAGGTTTTTTAATGCGAAAAAGTAAAGAAAACCAGTAGAGGGACACTACAGAGGATGCGATGAAGATAACAATGACGATATCATAATAGATAGAGTCCATAATTTGAACTGTCGGCTGGGAACTATAGAAAAAGTATGAAGTAGTAACGGGTAAAAACTCTAAATAGACAAAGTGTTAGTGTCGGCAAATAGAAAAAAGACTATAATTATCAAACAAAATATGGGGAGGGGGGTGTGAATGGAAAAAAATTTCCATAAAGTAAAAAAGTGAGTTTAACTCGAATCTTGGAAACAATTTTTTCTAAAACTTAAAACTTATAATTTAAAAAAGTAATTAGATATAGATGAATTCTGTATTGTGACTGTAATTTTGTTCTAATCATGCACTGTATTTTTTGTGTAGAAGTGTGTGATTGTTGCATTTCTACGCCGCGAATTAGTTAATAATTGGATTTTTTTATACGACACAAGTGTTAACTGAAAAAAAAACCAATAAAAGCATGAAATTGTATCGCTATCTTATATTCTACGTAAGATAATAAAGTACATATCGCTTCGGAATATTTAGCGTTAAGTACAAACTTTACATCAAATGCAGATATTGTAAAAATAAATATACCGAATTTCTCAGTATCTCAGCTCTGACGAGATATTTTTCCATTTAATTTTTTATCACGATTGATTTAGGAGTCAGACTACATATAAACATATTTGGTACTATACTGGTAGATACAATTTATAAATTAATGCAAGCCTGTCGATAAAAAATTATGATTTTCTGCTAATAAAATTAAACTATACACTAATAGGTAACGTTGTATTAATAATTTTTAGAGAATATTTGACACGAATGCGCTCTAGTACAATTCAGTAATTTGATTTTAAAACGTCGAGTATATTCTACTTACGTTAGAACCATTAAGTGAAAATTATTTGATCAAGCTTGCAATCGTGTTCCTAGACCATATATTAATAAATATAATAGAAAAAGATGAGTGTTTATAAAATGTTTAGTTTGGGTTAACTCAAAAAATCTAAGCTAAGATGGGCATTATTTTTTCAAAATTTAATAAATTTAGACATTTAAAATCTATTTTCACATGCATTAATAAATAAATTTCATATGTGCATATATTACCCTAAATACTATTATTTATTCGTAACGAAAAATATTACAAGTTTCTTCGTATACTTTCTAATATTTTTCTGTAAATTCGTGTATTTTTGATTTCATAATAGTGCTGTTCTTTTAAATATTAAATTATCTTTTGACGAATTTTAGTTGCAGCCGAGCAAATATTGTACATTCCGTCTTATCAAAATTATATCTTGAGAAACATGCATTTATATTGAAACGAAATATATTTTTCTTACGTAGATAAGACCAACTGAGCACACTTCTAAGCATCCGTATACTATTTCGTACTTTAGATAAAATAACGTTTCATTTCGCTTTTTTCTGTTTAGATAACGAGACAAACTTCTAACAGATTCACAATAGTTGATTCTTAAGCAAAGTAGATTTGTTCCAATTTTTATCAAACCAATCAGCTCATAAAGGGCAGTCTGTTTGATGTGTTACAGTTTATACATTTTAACGAATATGACGAATATGTCGTATCTTAAGGTGCTTAATTTAACACGTAATAGCGTGGCTCACTAACAATTTAAACTACTGCCATTGAGGCAGCACGCTATAGCTATCATAATACATCTCCAAAGATGGTCATTCCAACGTCAGGACACAAGTAATTAAACGTTACGGTTTAAGACATCACTATCTATGTAAGTTATTAAATTACGAAGCAGGTATCCAATATAAGCTTTGAAAATTAAATAATTTATCTTGTTTATATATATATATATACATATAATAGACTCACATTGCCTGCGAATAAAAAAATCTAAATAAAAATAAATCATCTTTGCCATCGATTAACTCCTCCGAGCAAATGTGCCTGATTAAATTTTAAATACAGCAGATTAAAGTAAAATTAATTTTTCCAGAATTACATTTTCATTTATCATTTTATAAATGAAAATTAAGTAGCAAGTAATTAGGTTAAATTTGATCTACTATTTTGAATAGATATGTTCAATGATGCAATTATTGAATGAAGAAAAACACGTCTTTCCCGTTGAATATGTAATATATTATACACATGTGTACATGGATTTATTGTTTTAATTACTTAGCGCCATGAAGGTGATGGGAGAATTGTAAGATAGAAAAATGCGAACTTTATTGAATGACTGATGACACATATGCATATATATAGATGCTTCTGCCTTTTAATATATTATTTGATATACGTAGGCTACATTATATTGTAATGAACGAAAAGCATTCGTTAAATTTATTCTTAATGTTGGGTTATGCAGAAAAATGACAAATTTTAATATCATTTATAATGTGTAAAAAGCACATATTTTCTATGTGAAATACAAACTTCTGTTTTTAATTAAATAAGAATAAATTTAAAACCATATTATTGTGTATTTTACAGTGTTAAACAAGTTAAAATTACAACAAAATACATGGGCAGTAAAAAAGTCTTGGTGGTAGAAGAATATTCAACTGCTTTGTCCGAAAAACGAGGTAAAATTGAAATAATGAAAAAGTTCAACGATACATTGGTTTATGTAGGATGGAAAAATTATATAAAAAGTATCTATCATTGCTTGCACTAAATAACGTGTAGCACCGTTACAAACTCTATGTCTACCTCTAGAATTTTGCACGCTGCTGCTATTATCTCATTTGATAAACTAAGTTTAAAACTCGTTACGTTAAATTTAAAGTACAATCAAGTGCACTCAACACATTCGACTCTACGCTCAATCAAATTAAAAAGGATACTCAAATTCAAAAATTGTGATGTAAAAAAGAATGCCCGTAGCAGCAAATGAATTAAAATGTGATGACAGGTCAATGGCAAAAATTATAGCAGTTGAATTTTAGGACATATTTTTATCACATACGTAATTTCATCCATGACTGATCAGTCAAGGTAATATGAAAGGGAAGTTCCTGTTAATGGCATTGGTACACGTGCAACAAATTTAAAAGACAAATTAAACGTTCCTTCTCATCGTCTAAAATTGAAATTTTGGCATAGACAAAAACCCAAAATTACAAGGATGAAACTTTGGTTTTCTAGAAAAGATTCTCGACTTATCCTGATTATTTTTGACAATTTATTCATACTTCACCTTTTTAAAATATATCTTGCATAAATTGTTTGAATTTTAGATATTTTGTTGGTTAAAAATTGATGATATGTCACATAATAGAGCTAATCAAACAATTATGCTATTAAAAGCATATTTTTATTATGCTCACTCGGAACACTACAAGGACTTATAATTCTATATATAAGAACTTCATTCAAGTACAAATCTGTCAAGAACTAGAACGAGAACGATTAGAAGAAAATACAAGTAGGATGTACAGAATCTCAACGTATAAAGAGTAAAGATATGAATATGGAACAGTTAGAAAAAAATGGAGTGGTTCAGGAATCCCCATAGATCAAATAAGAAAACTCATCTGCGCGAGGTTACGATTTCGTTGAAAGATCATACTTGTTTCTAAGTTATAGTTGACTATAAGCAATAACTGAATAAATGAATTTTAAAAAAATCGAACCAGTTCTTACACCATCAAAGTATTAAATTAAACGATAAAATGAATTGTATGAAAAGTGATCTTATCATTCACTTTTATCTTTAAAAAATTAATGAACGCAATATTCGACTACAAATTATGATAGAGTTTATTTTCTTCTTTTTTTATTTTTGAAGTGAAACTGTAATGACTCGATACAATCTAGATTGTATTTGACAAGAATTAAACAAGAAAAAGAATTTCACGTTACAAAGAAAAAACTATTTTTTCGCGCTTCAGTTATTCGATAATCGTAATTTTTCACAAGTTAAATATTACATAACGTCGACCTAAGAATAAATGTATGTAAAAATAGAGCGAAAATTAACAAAACCAATGTTGAAACAAGAAAATTATCGGCGGATCGAAGACGAACGAATATTAAGCAAACACACTGCAAATAAGTTTACTTCTGTTATTGCAGCAGTTTTGTCAAACCTGCAATCCTGCGCAGCCCAATACTATCCGCGTCATGTTTGTCAGGCATCACTTAGTGAAAGAGGGAAGGAGGAAAGAAAGGAAGTGAGACAGTGCTCGGTCTAAATAAGGAGACGATTGTGACAGATTTTCCCCAAGCCTTTCAAAGATAACACGTTACGACCTGAATTATAAAAATTTTTCTATCAAGTCCCTTTTGGTCGCTTCCAAAATATCTGTTTTACTTCATTAAAAATGCCATTTATACGTTATTTCACTCAGAAAATTGAGAACTCGTTAAAAATGGCAATCTTAAGAGATAGACTCTTTAATTTTATTTACTCGTCCTTTATTCGTCAATTACGATCGGAAATGTTATTCTAATGGAAGATAGGAACATAATGAAAACGCGTTATTTTTCATTTAATGAAATAAATTTGCTAATGGTTAGCTACACTGTCGACTAATCCGAAATTAGTGCATTACATAGGGAACTTAACCAACGATTTTAATACTTTTTAAAAATATTTCAATAGTAAAGGCTTCAATCATGTTACAAGAGGTCATATCGTACGTATCTATTTACACGAGCCGCAAGGTTTGACTAAAATAGAGCATTCATCGGTCGAATTACTTCAAATCTGAGTTTACCCCTTCACGATATTCCATTTAAGCAATATTCTCTGCTAAGTGCCTTTGCGTTCCAAATATATTCGAATTGTCGCTCGTAGAAGTTGTTAAATAAATACATTACCGATTATCGTAATTTAAAAAGAATTACGTGGTGCAGAAGCGAAAGGCTCAGCGTTGGCAGAACCGTGCGGAGAAAGAAAGACCGGTCGAGTTCAGGCGATAAATATTTACACATGCTTAACTCGTTGCCGAGCGATCGACCAGGGCGGCAATAGCCGGAAGCCACGGAAACCACCACCTGGTCACAGAGAAAAAACAAAGAGCTTACCTTCGTCTCGGAAATCGCAAAGTATGGTTACCAAACCCGTTAATGATCCACTTTACGAAGCGTTGATCGTAGTACACGGCTTTCGCTTTGGATCTCGTAAACAATTCGTGTGCTGATCTAACAAAAGCTTATTCACACTTAAGCCACAAGAGTTGTGCTCGTCTTCGTGATCTATTAAATCAATTTTAACGATTTCAACTGGTTTGAAACTAGACGCTATTTGGACTTGAAAATTAAGGGCACCGCTAAAGTGAGTACCTAATGGAATCACTGGAATTAGGGAGGATCGATGGCGGCGAGTACTCGTTTTATGTGTTTGCAATCATTTTATTTAACGCTGTTCTTAGAATAAATGTCATAAAATACAAGTATAACAAAGTGGCATTAGAGTTGAATTTTGCCAAAGACAAAAAAAGAACAAAAAACGAACAAAAAATAAAATACAATGACGCGCCGAGAAAACGATGCTGAAAACTCCACGCGTTCTCTATAAATTAAATAAATTGGTTTTTCCTATTCAAGTCTAGGTGAATCAATCCACCTGCACGTAGGGCACAGGCAAGTAAATCGAATTCTTCGAGCGTGTGATTACGAATACAGTCTTAAAGAAGAGCGGGGAATCTCAGTGGGACGGGCTTAGCTGCAGTTCAACGATCGACAAAAATACAACGTGTAACTATATGAGATTGATCCTCGACATGTTTCTTTTTAGTTCTTTGGCCTCCGTGTTCGCGTTGCAGCGCGAAAAAACAGCTTGAGGCGCGCGATACGCCCCGCAAAAAATATAAAACGGAAGAGATGTGCCTCGCGCTCATGATGCAATGTGATTGCCCATAACGTCACGACGAGACAGCGTCGGCACTATTCGGCCCAGTGACATTTCTCTAATATTAAAAGGATGAAAGAAAGACAGGACGAGAAAGAGTAGAGAGACGTAGAGGGTTTTAAAAATAAACTTACGAGATGATGTAGTGAGAAAATGTTACGAAAATAACGTGCGCTAAGAATATTTTGTTTTAGAAAGTCAAGTATTTTTTATTTTATGTTGTAGAAAAATAATTTTGTTGATTTAACGAGACACATACTTTTTTATTATTTTTCTTTAGTAATAAAAATGTTATACTTTCTAATAAATCGTGTTTAAAACTGTTTATTGAGATAAAGCAAAGATATATTTTATCTTTGCTTTCGTCAATACAACAGTCAATTTTCATTCCGAAACTTTTTGCGTTTACTATTATAAACAATATAATTGTTCATGCTACTTCGCTCCGTCATCAATTGTTTCTTTATCAATGCAACTAAAAGAAAATAGCGACACGCAACGCAGCTCTTTTGTCTTAAGTTATTTTAATGACATTCAATTCAATAGAATATTCTTTTAGCTATCTATTTGATACAATAAAAAAAGAAAGCATTTATTTTTCAGCGGTAAAAAAAATTAAATTACTTCATTCTATATTGGAATTCATCTCGAAAACGAATGAAGAAGGAAAAAACCCAGTCATCGTGTACACGCGCAACGTAAACACAAATACGCTTCCATTCGCTCCCTCTCTTGCTCTCTCCCCCTTCGCGAAGCTAAACGGTCAAGTATACACACACGTACTCGCATGTAGGCTCTCCAATCTCAAAATACACAAAACACAGAGTAGACTTGTAGTGGTTACCAAGCGAGGTTGGCGCTACGTACGTTATTGCATGGCAATAATAGTAGTTAGGAGAGACTCATGCATGTACGTACATGTATTCCAATAATGTTGCTGTACATTTGCACGAATACACATGAAAAGCAGTAGTGATAGCCCTAATAATAGTAGTAATAATAATAATAGTAATAATAATAATAATAATAATAATAATAATAGTAGCAGTAATTGCAGTAGTAGTAGTAGTAATAGTAATAGCAGTAGCAGTAGCAGTAGCAGTAGTAGTAGTAGTAGTAGTAGTAGTACTGGTAGTAGTAGTAGTACTAATAGTAGTACTAGTGTAGTACTAGTAGTAGTAGTAGTAGTAGTAGTAGTAGTAGTAGTAGTAGTAGTAGTAGTAGTAGTAGTAGTATGGTAATGTAGTACTTGTAGTAGTAGTCTTTTATTTTTTCGATTTATTTCCGCGAAGATACACAAAAAACATATACCTGAGTGCGCGCTATGGCAGAAAGCAAATATGTCGACGGCGACCAGGTCGAGAATCGAAATATACACATATATATGCTTATATATATATACACATGTAGGTTTTTGTTTATCATACCTCTACACGTAAATACATAAACGTATATGCATATATCTTAGTAACATACACTTAACAACATTCACGCCACACCGCAAGCGCTCTACACTCGCACATTTGCTGACATTTAAGGAGCAAAAGAGCACAGTGCCATGTAAGGCGAGATACCGCCTGTCTAATTGTGCCCTCATCGTTTCTTCGCCCATTTCTCTTCGCTTACGAACGGCCGGCCACCTGCCAATTGTTTCTTCTTTCTTCCGACTCCACCTTCCCTTCTACTCGTTCTTCTAACCATAGTCATTTGCGTAAGCGTTCGCGATGATGGACATCGCCGCGATCAACTAAGGCTCGGCCCGGCATCCCGCCGGAATTGTTCCAACCCGTATCCCAAGTCGGTTAATCCTCCTCGTCGTCCATCGAGTCTAGTGTCGTACTCGTTAATCGTCTCTTGCTGTTTACCTCCAATTCCCGTTCCTCGTCGTCCACCACCTCGACTTCTTCATCGTCGAAATCCTCGGGACTTGTTTGTAACCTCTTCACCGCCTCCTTGATAAGGGCACCTTTCCTTAGTAGCGCCTGGAAGCACTCGTAAGAGTCGTCGAGTTCCGTGCGCACGAGGGCCGCCTTAACGCAGCGCCTGTTGAAAGTCGTTGCGTGTTGCTGCTGCTGCTGTTGCTGCCCGTCCCTTTGCTGCAACCTATACGGGGAAGGTCTTATCGTGTGGGCCAGGCTCGAGCGCGACTTTAACCCCGAGAGCCGAAGATTCTGCTTGATTCGCGAGACGAGAACGTCTACGTCTCGCGTTGCAAAATTGTCCTGGCTAATGCCTGGATCCGGCATTACCTCGAACAGGTACGTCGTCTCCTCGGCGCTTGGCATTTGGTCTGTTTGCCGTTCGCAACCGCGCGCCACGAGATGATCAGCTACTCTTCTTATTTCCGCTTCTTCGATCGCCCTCTGGGCGATCCGTTTCTTTCTCTCTCTTCCTCTCTCTTTTATCCGCTCGAAGAAAGCGTCCTTTCTGACGCCACAAGCTGATGTTCAACCTCGCAGCGGGCACACGTTGCACTGTTTTTCCCGAAGCTACAGAGCCGCACGCGCGATTATTTGCACCAACACAGGTGAGAGTTGATGTGCACGTAGCCACAGTCCGCAGCACACATATGTCTCGCGTGATTCACCTCACGCGCGCTTCGTTGGATTCTTTCCTTTTTACAAGGAGAAACGCGGAAGATCGCAAGGAGATTCTTCGTGTGACTCTTGTCGAATGAACGAAGTACCCGTGCGCTGTGACGTACGAGGCGCTTACGTTCTTGTTATTGTTATTGTTATTGTTATTCGTCGAGTCTTTGTTTTGTTTTGATTCTGTACGAGCGTAAGCTTGCTCTCTCCTTCTCTCTCACTCTCACTCACTGTTTTCTTCAGGTGTGTGTATCCCGTTATACGTTGTCTCGTACGAAAGCAGAGAGCGTCGCACATCGATGCCGCTCCGAATTTTTTTAGCGACTCTAATTTTCGTTCAATGAACCAATGGGCCACGTAATGCACTCACATATGCGCGCAGTGTTCTCGTCCCAATTTAATCCGGCACTACACTGCACTACACTGGTGACTAGCGCGGCAGCTCGTGTTTGTTTACGCGGCTGCTATCGCGAGCAACTCTCCTCCTCTGTCTCTCTCTCCCTTCCGTCGTGACGTGATCGTCGTTGCACAATACGCAGCTTTAATAGAATACTCATGAATCACTAGAGGCAGACGATAATTAAAGCGTACTCGTTTATCAATCTCCAAGGAAAACAATGCAGTGAATTCACGAGTACACGAGCCACGAGGCAGCGACTTCGTAAATATTTAGAGCGTGTGCGATAAGTCTCTGCTTGATTTGCTTTTTCCTTACGGCTCTCGCGAGTCTCGAATTGTCGAATGTTGGGTCAGAACGATGGCAAATATATAATTGAATTCTATACCTCTTTCCAGTTGTGCCAAGACCGAGACCAAGCGAGACACTGCCACAGACTACAGAGTCGTGAACCTTCTTACATTCCTACTTCCTTCTCGCTTTCTCTTGTACTCCGTGTCTTACCGCCGCCGTCTTTCTGTTATTGTTTTGGTCGGTTGACGCATGCGCGCCGCGATATGTGCGATTTCTGCTCTCTTTCTCTCTCCCAACCCCCCTCTCCGCGCCAACCGTCTTATACTACCATCATCTCTCCTTCACTGACTCTATGTGTAAACAAACCGTTAACTCAAACCCCTGGCAAATCGATAAAGTAAGCCACGAAACGTATGTCACCTCTTTTTATTACTTTATATAACTTTTTGTAATAGTGACATTAATATAATTTTCTATAATAGTTTTTATTGTGACAAGGGGCTCATTTGAGTATTGTACAATGAACAGAAATTAATAGGATTTTCACCGTAATTATCTCGGATGTAATTGTGGAATATGAAAAGAGGTCTGGTATGTTTTTGAGAATGGAATCCCGGGATGTTCTTACTTGGAACAGAGCGAATGGGATGAATGAAAAGTAGGGGAGGAAAGAGATAGAAGCCTATGTGGAACCTGGAAAACATGTGATGGTGAATCAAGGTTACGAACTTCAAGAGTTTTGGTTCTGTTAATACGTCATGTAAAGAGACGTAGCGAGCGCATTGTATACCGGTATATATATACTTATTCGTAACAATGATACACGCATAATCTACTGTTCTCGAATAATCATTTACTAGAGCGCAACTTTAACTCTATTTTCTGTCCTTTTCCGTTTACTTTTAAACTGCTTATATGTTAAACGATACGTCTCGTATTATCGTTGGCGACTCTGATATAGTTTGGTGTTTATGTAATGTATGTTTATCTTTGTCAGATCAATTTTAATGTATCTTGTTAAGAAATGATTCTAAATTTATATAAAAAATATAGGTAATTGTTTACTAATAAAATACAATCTTAACATTTTATACAAATATTTACTCACTTTACTGAAATTTTTATTTGAAAATTTGCATGTTTAGTTAATAATTCATATAATTTACGTAATTGAATAGTATATGCCATTCTGGCTATTTTGTTTTCAATAATTGCAATATTTATAAGTTTTGTAGTTTTTTAATTATATGCAAAATATTTTTTATTTATTTTATATCCTATTTCAAATACATTTTTTAAATAAAAGGATTATAAAAGAATGAATTTTGTTTACATTAAGTAAATGGTAATTTATATTTTTTATTAAAATACTTTTATCTATATATGATAATAGAAGTCAAAATATGAATTTTTTATACACAATAAACAAAATCAATAATTTTATGTTTATAAATTTTTTTAATAGTAATATTTTATGTACAAAGGTTTTTAATGACTAATGATCTAAACTTAAAAAGTCATACGATCTCTTAGATCTTCTAGTTCATCGTATCTATTTTTTAAAGATTCTGGCTGTGCTAAAAATTTTTGCCACAATAATAATTTTTCTCGTTCAAAGCTGAGTACACTTGTTTCTTTCTGTAAAAATTTAATAATTATAGTGAAAATAATAACCAATAATTATGAAATATTTAGTTATAAGTTTTAATACTTACTATCATAGCTTTTAATTTATTTCTTATAGATTCTACATTTGTTTCTAATTGTTCTACTTGTTTTACGTTTTTGTCTATTTCATTTTGTAAATGACAAGGAATTACTCTAAAGCTATGCGTTGGACCATTGTTAATTTCTTCTTGAATTAAATCTATTACCTTTGTTTCTCTTAATATAATAAATACAAAATTAGGTATTAGTTATATTGAATATATTAATATTATACTTTATTTACAGAAATACAAATACTTACAACATTTTTGAACTATTAATCATTTCTAACACTTTATCATCTAACAAAGATTTAAATTTATTATTATCATTTCGTAATTCATCATAATGATGAATACATGTTCGTAAATCATCTTTTGAATCATCAACTCCAATCATTTCTATAAATTTTTGACAAAAAATATTTTGGTCTTTATGAGATGTTAAACTAAATGTATACTCTTCATGTAATTTCAGCATGCTGTTCTAAAATAAAAAAGTTGGTGGTTTGATTAAAAATGCAAATTAAAATAGTTATATTAAAATACCACATTTAATGTATTATTTCAAAAATTATTGTACTTAAAAACTTATTCCTAGAATTATTTCTTTACTAACATTTCTTGCGGATGATAAAGAAAATTCCATGGAAAGATAATGACGTGCATCTATCACAAACTGTATAATTTCATTTATACGATGAATTTGCAATTCCAATAGCATGCAAAGTACAGTTGAAAATGCATATCCATGTTCTTTAGCAAGTGTACTTAATTTTTCTAATTTTACAAGTCTATTTGTTCTCCTATGCAGTCTTGCTTTTGCTTCTTCTTCTAAAACTTTATTAGCTTTTGATTTTGAAAACTGTTGTACAACATCAACCAACTGTCTTTCTTGTAAGAGGTTAACACTTTCTTCTAAGAAATCTCGACTTTTAGATAACTCTGCTATCTCTATCCTAGATTCATAATTTTAAAATTATTCATAAGAATGTCAACATAGTGTATAATTAACTGTAATTAAAAAGTAACTTACCTTGCTAGTACAGGTGTACTAGGAGCCTTTAAATGACCATTATTATAAATTTCTATTACATAATTTAGTAAATTTTTACTTGCATCATCTTCTATTTTAGCCATGATTTCATGTATTTTAGATGTAAATAAACTGCAAAATTAAAATTTCAATAAAGTGTTCTTAGCAAAAATATAACTCCACTAAATTATGTATAATAAAATAATTAATGTTTATTTGTATAATGATATTTGAGTTGGTTATTAAATAAAAATTAGTTTAATATATATATGAATAGTACAAAAAGAAAATTTAATTAAAAAAATATTTTAGTAAAATTTTACAAATAGAATAATAATTTACTGTATGTGAAAATAAATAATTAAATTAAAACAGATTAATTTACAAATTTTCTTACTTATTTTGACAACGTAATAATTCCTTTAATTTCTCATTTTCATTGTTTTCACTCATGAAACTAGTATGATTTTTTTCAACTTCATTTTTATTCATCTCAGATATTGAAAACTGTCTTTTTGCAAAAGAATTTAAATAATCATTATATCTTTCCAATTGTTTAATATAAAGATCAATCGGCATTTGTGTCCAAATACAAGGTTCTCCTTTCTGATAAAATAAGTTTTTGTATAAATTTGAAAAATATTAATTAAATTCTTATTTGGTTACCTTTTCAATAGCATTAGTGTAAGTGCTTGCTAAAAGTTCTATATCTGAAAATAATTGACGATGACAAGAGTCGAAATCATCAAGAACTGATGTACAATTGTCATATGCTAATTTTACTTTGATTTCTTCTTTTTTCAAAGCGTCATTTTCTTTATCTAGATCATTATCTATTTGCTCTTCATATTCTCTAAAATTAATCAGTTAATTAAAAATTAAAATTTTAATAATAAATGTCATATTTTATTTATTCATAATTAAATTACTTGAGTCTTTTTATACTATCTTCAATTGACTGAAGATATTCCACATCTGGATCATATAATTCTTTTTCTGCACCAAAGTCAGCAAAGGACTGATTTTTACTGTAATAATCCGATTCAATTAATTTTAGTAAATCTGGACAATCTTTTGTTACTTCGGTAAGTGCTAAATCTAATTCTTTACCTTGAAGCCAAATATCATTTTTTTTTATATGTTTTTTCCTGGTAAAAAATATCAATCATGTATGAAATTAAATTAAATAATGAAATATTGTAAATATAGTACTTACAATTTTATACATTCATTTGATAGGACGTTATCGGGATTTATATTGACATAAAACCATTTTAAAAATGGTTGCACAGCATCTTCTTCACATAATTTATTAATTACTTCTGGAGTAATAGCACTAGGTAGGTTAGGTATAAGTTCATTAAATTTCGAATAAATTAATGACCCACTAATATTATTCATAATATTAAATGTTTAAATAAATTTAATAAAAAATCAGTCTTCTATTTAACCGCTAACTGCTAACGGATACAAAATATCGGTACCTCTCAGCATCATGTATACCACGTGATGTATTGTTGCGCCATCTTCTTCTTATAACAAGAACTGTAATTTTTAATTTTTATAAATTTTTTTACATTTTCTTAATTTTTAATTTAATTATAAATTTTCATCAATATTTTTCATATTTTATAAAATAAAACGGTATTTTTTTAGAGTAATATAGTACATAATAGATAGTATCTATGGGAATACTAAAATAAAACAATATATATTTGTAATACATATATTATCTATATACACATGTAATTAATTCCTTAATATTTATATGATATAAAATTTTGGTAATTAAAAATTTTTTTTATTTATCACTACCTATGAATCAGGAATGCCTGTATGTATTCTAATGCCATGCATATCTTTAATTTCATTTTTTAGTATCTAAAACATATAAAATATATAAGATATTAAAGATTTGAATAGAATATTTACTTACATTACCTAATAATGATTAAACTATGTTAAAAATCTTACTTCATTAATAATTCGATGCTGTTTTACAATATTTAATCCTTTAAATTCAGGGGCTATAACATTTATTTCAAACATTGCACCGCAACCACCTATAATTTAAAACAAACAGGTAAATATCTAAATAATTAAGAAACATAATTATTATAGCTATATAAATGTAGTTTTCACCTGATACGTCAGAAACTTCAATAGTTTCAGCTTTAGGAAATTTATTTCGTAAAATAGATATCATTTTTTCTTCTGCTTGCTTGCCATTGAAAGTATTATGTGGTCCATTCCAGACTCGAGATAGTAGCTGTAACACTTTTATTTTATTCATTTTTCTTATTTATCAATTATTATTATTAATGTAAAAACATTATAAATTAGTTATAACTAATAAAAAAGCCTCTATTGCTTTTTTCTTTTTTTCCATAAAATTTTTGATAAATGATTACATACCGAAAATCTACGATAATTTAATGTTTGTATTCGAAAGAACATAGTCAAATATCGAATTTTTTCTGCACGAGAAATTGTTTTACTTTTTTTACTATTTTAATATTCAATTTTTTTATTGTAAACAAATAAAACAATAGTAAAAAAGTATAATTTATATTTATTTTACAATTTGAAGGTTATGTTGGTTATCATAATTACAATATTGGATTTGAACTGGCGAAGCAACTGAGTTGCCAAAACCATAATTTATATTAGCAAAAGAGATCTTTTATAGATACAATTTACGGATTTATTATCAATGTCGATAGATTTAAGAACATTTATTTTATTAAAAAAAATTATTAATTTCTTAAATTTTATGATTAAAAAATTATTGGTAAAGAGAAAAAACTAAATATAAAGGCATTTAAGCATGAGGTATTATAATGAAATACAGAAATATATTTTTATTATTGTTTTATATATTGTATAAATTTTTCTTATAAAACTTTACTGAAAACTAGATATTATATTTATTTTGCTTTTAAATAAACTGTTAAAATGAAAACTTAATTGAATCTAAAAATTATTGGATAATAGTTTTTAAAAATAGAAATTATGTATTTATTATAAACAGAAAACCATAAAATTTTTATTACACAATTTTTTTTCTCGTAACAATTTAATTCGTCTAAAGAGTAAATTATATTTACAAAGGTATAAAAACATTATGTAAAGTTTAATAAGTAATATAAATTAAATAGAAAACACTGGGACCTTTAATAATTAAATAAGAAAAAAGTACTTTTTCAAATTCTATTATTAGTATTTTTTAATTTGTAATATAAATTTTCTACCTGCTAAATTTATTAAATATTTGTATTATTATAATTATAATTTACATATTATATTTATTATTGTAAACATTTTTTAACATTTCTTAAATTTTTTCTTAAAAAATTTTATTCTTATTGATTTTTAAAAAAATAATTAAAAAAAAATCGAAAATCAGATTAAAATAGTAAAATTATAGTGCATCTTTTAATTGCATATTTATTGATAAATAGTTCATTATGGGAAGATGAATAAAGCTCGAGATAATTAAAAATAAAAATTAATTTATTTACCATGATGTATTTTTACATGGAACACTCACGTTTTCCCTGTATTATTGAGTTCGTGCAATTATTCCAATAACAATACAAAATAAAATATTGTTTCTTCTTTACTCAAAAATTATTTATATTTTATTATTTAATACATATTGTAAATTTATATTAAACTATATATAAAATTTACAATTAACTATGATAATAATAAAATTTTCTTATATATTATTTTAAGATATACTAAGAAATAGTAAACTATGCATAATAGATTTATTTATTATCTTTTGTATGCTTATTCATATAACTGTGACGTAACTATTATATTTAAATTTATATGCTATATATAAGATTAATAAATTACTAATAAGATATTTAAAAATTAGTTTTAGTAGAATATGTTAGGTAGAATTTAAATGATAATAAGATATATAAGTATTTTTTTATTTTAAGATTGGTTAATATACTGAAAAATATTGTGTAGCTAATGTTTAAGATTTTATAAAACTTGTTATGTTTTTTAAATTTTACTATTAAAGATTATGTCAAGATCGGTTTTAGTAATATACTAAGATTTTTGTGAATTTAAATGTTCCGCAATTTATATTTCATATTTATTATTATTTTTATATTACATAATACTAATTTTATTCCGATTCTTTTAGTCTAGGAAACAAGATTGTTAAGCTAATATTTTTGTAAATTTAGATTTTTATGATGAATTCATTATGATATTATAATTAATCTTATTAACTATTGTTCGCTCTTTTATCATCCGTTGATAATATAATAAACAATATATTAACTTTTATTGTGAAATTAGCTTCGAGAAGAGAAGTGGAAGTATAGATGTGCATTTTGTATTGGTAAATTAAAAGTAAAGTTTCTGATTGGTTTCTTAACATTTTGTCAGTGTAATTTTGCGTAATTCGCTACTTGTATGGTTTTATTCTTATTGGATTAAAAAATGTAAAATTTCACAGAATTATACACGAGTTTTTTACTCTTGATTTTTCTTATATATGTTAATAGATAATTGCAAAAAATATTGACGTTTTCAATGGTTATGAATAAATAATAGAATAAAATGTTAGATCGTTGATAATTTTTTAGAAAAACTATCAATGATAAATTTGAAAAATGCGAAAAAAATCAACAGGTGGAGCAAACGAGTCTCAAAAATCAGCAAGGTATAAACAAATATTTAGGTTATGTTTTCTTTTCTTACTAACAGATTTTTCATTATATTCTTTGTTATAAATCTTATTTGATAATCGATTTTTTTTTTAATAAAGAATAAATCTGTTTTAATTTGATTTAATTTATAATTACGTAAAAAGACAAGTTGTTTACCAAAGGGGCAATCAGAAAGAAGGATCACCTCACTATGTATTCCTTTATTCAGAGGATGATCAAAGTGAAGATGAAGAACATTTCCCTTTAAAAAACAGAAATCGAACTCCAGCTTTACCTCGTAAAATTCAAGTTATAAATGTACAAATACAATCTGAAGATACTCTGCAAGCATTAGCTCTTAGATATCAGTGTACAGTAAGTTATAATTAAAAAAAGATAATTTATAATATTTTAAAAACAAAGAATGTTATTATTTATTTATGGCATTATTGCTTTATTAATACCTAATTAAAATTGTAAAATGTATTAATTCATGAAAATAAAGAGCAAATTGTGATTAATATGTATTATTAACTTTTATAAATTTATTTTAAAAAAATACTTGTTTAACCAAATTTTGAGTAATTTAAAATTTCAATATTTCAAATAATACATAATAAATGAACTTATTTTATAGTTTAGTTAATAATTAAGTGTATTGATATTTTTCTTAGAATTATATTACAAATATATTACCACTGTTACAGATATCAGATATAAAGAGGATTAATAATATTCATAAAGATAATGAAATACATGCTCATCGAACCATAAAAGTCCCAGTACAACCATATTCATTGTTGACTGAAACAATTGAAAAAAGTAGTGAAGTTAATCAGCGTAGTGAATTAAATCTATCTGTTAGTAGTCAAATTGATCAGAACA
Source organism: Platyscapa corneri (assembly GCA_018907185.1). NCBI lineage: Eukaryota > Metazoa > Arthropoda > Insecta > Hymenoptera > Agaonidae > Platyscapa > Platyscapa corneri. Next base: position 7,679,475 of record JACCHW010000019.1, on the reverse strand, counting down.
TATCTAGAGAAAATGAAATAGTTAATTTATTGACAATTCCTACATTATCTTCATCAGCTGTAGAAATTAATAGTATAATTTTAAATTCAACAATAGAGCCATTGTCACAATTTAATGACGAATCTTCTCAATTTACAGAAGAAACCGAAAGTGTTCAGTTGATAAATTCTATAGAAACTAAAAAAACTAATTCTTATAATAATTTTGTAAATACATTTAAATGTTCAGGAGCAGATTGGGGGCTGTCATGGTTTCAGCTACTTTGTTTTTCTTTACTTCTTGGCTTTGCTGGACCAATTATTATTTATGTACTATATATTACTGAATCTAAACACCACGTTTCTTAAACTAAACATACAATATAATAGTTTTGTGAGTTTTGTAACTACAATCTTCTTAATATTTAAAATGATGATTATATATTTATATTATAAATTAAGATTTTTACAAATTTATTCATAATACTAATATATATATAGATTTTATTTAAAAATTGATAAAATAATTTGTGATAAATTAGAATTTAGATAAATAATTTTTTAAATAAATTTATCATATAAATACTTAGTTTAGTATTATATCAAGAGAAATCTTCAATACATTTACTGAGTGAAATAAATTTATTTCCTTAGCTGAAATGTGTAATTAATCATTTGTGAAATAAATACATTTAAAACATTTTATTAAAATATATGTAAAATACAATCATTTATATAAATTTTGAAAATGATCTACATATTTTTTATAAAATAACCTTTGACAGGTATCTATCTAAAAGTTGCAATATAGTATTAATGGAATTTTATAATAAAATGTGCCTTGGGTACCTGAGGAATCATTTAATTTTTTTCTATAAATTTGATTTGTTGTACTTCATTTTGTAAGCAAAATTAATCATTTATTCTATGTCAAATGATTTAACCAATTTGATATAAATGAATTAAATATATTGTGTATATATATATACCCATGTAATAATGAAAATAAACGATATTTTTAATTTTTGTTTTGTTTTAATAACCTTTATCTCCAATTTCAATATCCCTGAAAAAATTGAATAGAACTTAATTTTATTACTTATTAAAGATTATCACAGAGAATATAAAAGGTTAAATTAAGACAATATTAGTAAAAGAAATATATAATTTAAATATTTAAAATAAAAAATGTAATAGTTCAGGGTAGATTTAAAAAATTGTCTTAGAAAAGTAGTAAAAAGTGTATAATCAAAATATACAATTTTATTGATTAATAATTATATAATATAGATTTATTAATTTTAAATATTAATTTAGATTTTTACTGCAGTAAAACGAAATAGTAAACCTAATTCTTAAATTATAAAATGAAATAAAAATGAATTTTGAGATTTTGATAATAAATTAATTATAATTTCAAAGATAAATTTTATCAAATATTTTTATTAATGTAATTATTAAATATTACATTAATTGTTGTTGATTTTGTGTGCAACATTTATACTTTCTTTCAATCTTTATGTTTCGTTAAACACAAATGACTTTCCAGATGTAAACTTATGAATTGTTTTATGTGGTGAAACCTGTTAAATTAAAAAAAATTTTATCAATATTGATTTTATACTTAAATAGTTATAATATTTATTTGTGAAATTATTTCAGTAGACGAAAAATATCGTTCAATTTTTATTCAGAAGACCGTCGTCAAATTCATCACAAAATAAATATAATGTAAAGTATATTTAAATAAAATTAAGGGATACCTAGAATTTTTTAAAACTTTTCTTTGCTCCAGTTCCTTTAGATACTTTTAATACATTGAATCGTACAGTTTTACTGAGAGGTCGGCATTCTCCAATTGTAACAACATCTCCAATTTCAACATCCCTATAAATATTTATCAAACTTTATTAGGAACATAATTTTTTTAAATTGATTAATTATGATAATGATATTATATTTATTTAAAAATATATTTATAAAATGTAATAAAATGACGTTATAAAAAAGAATATAAAAATTAATCTTAAAATATGCTTATTATTTTAATGTTGTACACACTAACCTAAAGCACGGACTAAGATGGACACTCATATTGCGATGTCGTTTCTCAAAACGATTATATTTTCTTATATAATGTAGGTAGTCCCTTCTAATAACAATTGTTCGCTGCATTTTTAATTTTTGCACAACTCCTGTTAATATTCGTCCACGTATAGAAACATTTCCGGTAAATGGACATTTTTTGTCAATGTATGTACCCTCAATAGCCTAAAAGAATATACTAATTTTACAAACTCAATGATACTAAACATAAATTTAATAAAATATTGATTACTTCACGAGGAGTCTTAAATCCAAGTCCTATGTTACGGGTGTATCGCATAGGCTTGCGCCGTTTAGTTAATCCTTTTTTTCTGTTAAGAAAGATTGTTGGTTGCTTTTGAAACGATTTGACATTCTACAAAAAAGTAATATGATGTTTTATAAATATAATATTAGTTAATAAAGATATTGCATATATACTAGGTTATGTTAAATAAATATAAAAAGTATTTTTAATTTGATTAAATCTATACAAAAAATTTTTAAAAGAAATTAAATTATGATTTTTTTTAATACTACCGGATGTTATTATTATAAATATAAAATCTTAATATTTACTTTGCATGAAAATGATTAAGATGCGTTAGAACCACGTGTTAAACGTCATACGTGAAAATATTAAGATATTTTTTTCGTATAGATTAATATTTATATTTTAACACCTTCTCTATGATATAATTTTCACTTCCATAAAAATATTATAATTACATATTCATGAAATTATTAATAATTTAAAATATTATTGAAGCTTATAATATAAAACGTACCTGGTCAGCCATTTTAATATATCAAAGAGCAAGCGTAAACCGGATATTAAATACATTGAAACGGAACTCGATACCTTTCAAGCAGTGTTGATAACTACTAAGTAATGAAACTCAAAAATAATAAAACTAAATAATGAGACTTTTTTAAATGTAATAATTTATTAAATATAATTGAAATTAATATTTTAAAAATAATTTGTCAAACATTATATATTTAAATTTTAATTCTTAACTAACTATATATTACTGAAATTATTTATGTATTTTTATGGAACCAGAATCGTTCAGTTTTATTATATTGGTAGAGAATAATATTCGAATATTCGCGGGCTAACATATAATTTAGCTGAAGATATAAAAAAGCTTTTGATTCTAAAAAAAACTTAAATATGCGATTTGAGAGTATTTTATAATTGATGAATCATTTTATTTATAAAATTAATAATTTGCAATTTTGGTGATGCGAAAATTTTATAAATATAGTTTTATTTTAAAATCTTCTAATTGAAGGTAATTGCATAAAAATAATTAATGCCTTTTATTGTAAAGAAAGTTGTATCATTCGTACATATATATGAAGAAAATAAAAAGCTACATACATAAAAAAGCAAATGATAATACATATAAATAAGAACTACAATAGTATTATTTGAATAATTTATATTTTAATATTTGCATAAATTCTATCTGTATGACACGTTAATTAGAATTAGAATTAAATTAATTAATAAGATTAAGAACGGTTGTTAATGCGAAAAAACGTTTATCTACTTCGTTTTATATTTAGAATTTTTTTTATTAAATATTACGATTTCGTTAGATTTAGTTCAATAGTGTTATGTTCAATTAAAAATTTTATAATTATGTGATAGGTATTTGTAAATTTAGTTTTGAAAAAAATTTAAATATAGTTTTTCAATATTTTAATTATTCAATAATGTATTTAGCAAAATGAACTAGTTATATTGAATTTAGTTTCAGTACAATTGGATTGATGAACTGCACTACTATGGTTTCATGACCTAACAGTTAAAAATAAATATTTAATTTTAAATATAGATACCAATTTGAAATATATAAAACGATGTCTGTAATAAAGTATAAAAAATTAGTATTAATTACAAAAATTAATTTTCTATATGAGTGTTCATAGAGAAAGATATCTTAAATTTTATCTATTTTTTATTTTAGAATTCGTCATAGCATAAATGTTTAGGGAATTATTGCGAAAGTTATTTTTTCAAAAGAATTTATTAAAAAAAACTCAATAAAATAGTAGACTTTGTTAAAAAATGTTCGCTATTATTCTAATTTTAAGAGTTTATTTAGATCATTTACTCATTCTATCTTATTTACTTAATAAAAAATCTAAATTCAAGATATTTTATGAATCTGATATTGTCGATATAAAAAAATCTTTTTTAAAGTTACAAATATTTTTTTTATTTGAAATATTTAGGTTTTTAATTTTTAAAGATCTAAGTTTACTTGGTGGTAATCTATTAAATTAAGTATTATGATTTATTACTTTGTCAATTAAATTAGGCGCTAGTAATTAGAAATGAAATTCATCTTTTGTTAGTATGGTTTTACCGGAGGTTATAACCTAAAAAAATTTAAATTAAACAAAATTTTAATCAAAATTATTTATTACTGATTATTTTAGAAAATATCATAATGTAAAAGTTTATATTTTTATTTTAAAATTATATTAATTTGTAATCATATATTACAATAGTGTAATTCAAATATAACGTTAATACAAAAAGAAATATTGTTTTTACAACAATTCAGTTTATATTTGATATTTTAAAAGAATTAAGTTTAAATATTTAATCATGAATCCTATGACGTAAGTAGCATAATGTAAATTAGAACAGAAATAATAATAACAAAATAAAAAAATAAAACCTTTTTCACTTTAACATTTGTTTTTCTTGTGTTTATATAGAAATGTTAAGAATATTGCTAAACTCGGGCTGCAAGAATTAGGCTCTGATAAAAAGTCATCTTGGCATGATGACTATAAAGAAAGTGCTTGGATATTTATTGGTGGTTTACCATATGATTTAACTGAAGGCGATGTCATTGCAGTATTTTCACAGTATTAAAAAAATTAATTTATCTCTTTTAAATCTAAATAGAATGTTTTCAATACATTTCTCTTGTTTTAGATATGGTGAAGTAGTTAATATCAATTTAGTTAGAGACAAAGACACAGGAAAACAAAAAGGATATGGGTTCTTATGTTATGAAGATCAACGTAGTACAATTCTTGCAGTTGATAATTTAAATGGAATCAAGGTATACTTGTTTATTTCATTATGTATTAAATCTATTTCAATATTGTTAACAATATTCTAATTTAATAATCAGATTTTAGGAAGAGTGATTCGAGTAGATCATGTTAAAGATTATAAGGCTCCTAAAATTTCTAAACATATTGATGATGAAACAAAACAATTAAGACTTGAAGGCTGTGCTCCAAAAATCTAATGATTTTTATATATGATAGATTAAAATATGTAAATAATTTTCGGTCTCAACATGTTGGTATTTTATTATTCAAAAATATGTAAATAAACATTTATATTTATAATTTTTACACTAACAGATAAAACGATTAAAAATGTAACATATTTCTTAATAAAAAATGTGCGTATTCAAATTCTACCTTTTGGGACAGAAAACTTAAATAAAACCTATGCAAGGGATGTTTTAAGTTCGATAAAGCAGGTGAATTTCTTTTAAAAACATGCTTTGGCTATGGTAAAAAAGATACGAATCCCTTACATTGATTATGACTAAGTTATTGGTCCCAATGACAGTCGTATTTTATATTTAAAATTTTATTTTAGTTAATAATATATATATTTGGATTAATTTGGTTGTTCCTTTTTCACAATATATAAGAGGCTGACTTTGCCTTTGGTAAAAAAATACATTTGTGAATCCAAACATTATGCTTGTGAAGTATGGTATCAAGATGAACCAAATTCATTCATCCACTTTTCATATTTTTCGAGATCTTCTTGTGATACACTTTTATTACATCTTTCTACTGCTTCATCAAAATCTGTTGATGATACTGGCAAATCCAATTCTTCCTTTGGCAACTGTCTTATTTGATCTGGCCTCAAGCCAGCAATTTTCCTTCGCATGGACATCATTGATGCATCTCTTTTAAATTATTAAAATATTTTAAATTAAGTCAGAAATTTTATACATATTTTTATTGCTATTTATGTACCTGCACACGTTTGTAATATCTGCTCCAGAGTAACCCTCCAGTTTTTCGGCTATTTCACTAAGATTGACTGATTTATCTATTTTAACTTCACGAAGATTAATTTTTAATAATGCTTCTCTTCCTTCATCTATAAATATATTACATAAAATATTAGATAATTAATAGATTAATTAAATTAATTTTCAAGATATAAAGATTGAATAATATTTTATAAGATAAAAATTATATGTACGATTTGGTAATGGTATGTATATTCGTTTTTCTAATCGCCTCCTTAAAGCTTCATCAATATCCCAAGGAAAATTCGTGGCTGCTAAGACCATAACAATTTTAGTAGGATCTTCATTATTAGAACTTATACCATCCATTTGAACAAGTAATTCAGATTTAACTCGCCTTGATGCTTCATGTTCAGATTCTGAACCGCGTCTTGAACATAATGAATCAATTTCATCGATGAATATTGTACTAGGCGCGTAAAATCTTGCCTATAAATCAAGAAATTTGTTAAATGAAATAATGAAAGAATAAGATTAGTTATTAAAATTACATATAAAATTAAATTTCGACCATTTCAAATAAAAGTCGAACGAGTTTTTCAGATTCTCCTCTATATTTTGAAGTTAAGGTAGATGAAGAAACGTTAAAGAAAGTTGTACTACATTCTGTTGCTACCGCTTTGGCAAGCATAGTTTTTCCTGTGCCAGGTGGTCCAACCATAAGGACTCCTTTCCAAGGTCTACGAATTCCCTTGAAAAAAATATGATTTTAGTTATAAATTTTTAATATAGTGAAGTATATATTGCATTATAGAAGTATAAAAATCTACTTTGAAAAAATCTGGCATTAATGTTGGAAGTACAACTACTTCTTCTAATAGCCTTTTAGCATCATGTAAATCAGCTATATCATCCCAGTGAATATCAATATTTTTTTGTACAATATCGCGTTCTGTAAATTAATTTAAAATTAAATAATTTTTAAATATTAAGTTTCTAATTTCCATTTTAAACTAAATAATGAATTCATTGAATACCTAATGTGTCTACAAGATCTCTATCAGCTCCCGAAGATTCAAACTTTCTTTCTTCAACTTCAACATCTGTTTTTTCAGATTCCATTTTTTCCTTAAATATTACATTATGAAATTAGTTAATTTATCTTTTTAATTGTTCAAATTATTACAAACACAATTTTATAATAACTATACCTTATTTACATCGTCTTTTTTTGTATTATTTGTGCTAGGAGTCTTTTTATCATCATTACCATTATTTCGTTGATTATTTCGAAACATTGGCTTAACATCTGTTTTCTTTGCAGAACCTACACTTGGTTTACGAATATTTGAACGGTTTGGTGGTTTCTGTAGATTTCTTGGTTGAAGTTTTGAATTCCTGTAATTGATGAATATATTTATTTAATATAATATTCTAAAATAATTTAAGTGTAAATTATATAACAAGTCTTACTTTTGCTCTGTTGGTGATAATGGTGGCCAAACATCTGGATCTCTAGGTAGCGCAGGTACCCAATTACCTGGATTGCCACAGGACCACAGTGCTGAATCTCGAGTTGGTTCTTCGTAAGGTAAACACGAGGTTCCTTGAAAATATTACTCAGTACAATTATACTAGTTATATTATTTTAATGAATTTGTTACAAAGATTGAAAATTAATAAGATAACAGAATGTTACAACTTAATACTTTATTCTTTAATTTGATTTTATTGAGAATTTCTTGAAGACAAAACTTTGCCCTTACATAATTTTATTTTAAAGATGCAAATGTAAAACTATATGTTTTGAAACTTGACTAAATATTTGAAATTTAATACTAAGAATCTTGATTAATTTACTAATTCATTATGAGATCATCAGTTTATAAAACATTACTGGTAATAGTATGGAAAAAGTAAAAAATTTTATAACAAACCTATCAGTCTTTCGCTGTGTGTGTCAACTTTGAACAACTGCAGAGTGCTGGAAGTAGCTTTAACTTTTTCGAATTCCTGCACAATCTGATGCTGAACTTGTTGCCATTTGGCTTTTCTAGTGGTGTCGACGATACTAGAGAGAAGCCTGTGGATTTGCTGCACAACACCCTGGTAGTAAACGCCAGAAGTGTCGTAGTTACCAGTTAGTGCCATCTCCCTGGCCAGTTTCGTATTCTCGCAGATCTCGTTGATAGATACGGCCATGTCCTGTGAACGCGTAGGACGAGGTCCAAGGTAATGTACTGCCGCACCACGGATCGGTTCATATACAATTTATGGAAAATTATACTGTAACAGCGCGCGCTTCAATATAAAATAATCGAGCGTCAAGGTTAACTTCCGAAAATAGGTATAAACGCATGCACACGCACAATGTAAAACGCGCGCCCAACGTACCAGATTTATCTGCACCGTATACCAAGAACTGGTTGCCTAATAATCCCCCGATCTCGCTCCAAAATGCGCCGAGCTCGCGCCCCGCCGCCGCTCGTCTACTCTTGTTATTCTTTGCCCGTGCATTCAGGATGCTTTGTTGCTACTTTTCACTTGCCCACGACATTCGTTCTCCATCGCGTTTCTTTTGTTACTGTGTTCCGTCTATCGACTCGTAAGCCGTAATACCAATCTCATTTAATACGCACTCCCCGCTTAGGTAATTCGGATGATATGCTCTACTCGGGAAAACCGTTTGCTCTGCCTTTTTAGATAGCCAGAGTGCAGATAAGCCTATATGCACGTGTGCACATTGGTGGCTGTGGTTTTGTGTGTGTTCGTGCAAGCGCGTGTATTTCCGTGCAGTTCAAACAGATACTAAGCCACGCGCGTCATCGCCTATTGTAAGTTTTTGTTCCTTTTAATTTTTCACACGTATGTGTGTGACTGCTTTACGAAACGGCACACGTGAAAGCGACTGTGTGTAGAAAGAACGAGAGAGAAAGAGTATGTCAGAGATGTAGTAAGACAATTGGTCGGAGAAGGGGAGAAAGCTAACGTACCTACCGTGAAACGTTATAAAGTATGAAAGATCAGCTGAAAAACGGTGCATCATCGTTCAACTGGAGATCGTAATGATGAAGCGTAATAAAAATTTTTCTTTTTCAATCCAACGCTTACGCATGGAATATTCCTGGTTGCATGTGTGTGAATGCACGTGAGTGTGGGGCCAATGGGAAGGTCGGGTAAGAAGCTCGCCTTGCTCAAAGGCAATAAATTAATTGTTTAAAGATTTCACGAAAGAAGTTCAAAATACTGGATTTGGATAAAAAAACTAAACAATTGCGCTAATTTGGATATTGATAAGGTTATTTTTGAAAAGGTCTAAATTTATTTTTAAAAGTTTTGTAGTAGTCTGTATTGCAAGTAATCGATTGTTCTAAACCTTCGGAAGATTATCTGTGTATTGATACAACATGCATGCTATTTTTATTGAATTAAAAGATGCAAGTAAAATAGTTCCTCTTACATGATCACTGAACTTATATTTTACTTTTAAATAAGGAATTAACATATATTTAAAAAAGTGTTGATTTTGTAGTTTATGTTATTACTTTTATGAAAGTACACGATGTATGCTAATGCACATTTTATTTTAGTCAGACAAAAAACTTAACCAATTACTGATTAATTTTTACAGTAATTAAAGATTTTCTTTTTATCTATACAGTTAATTAGATTTTAGAATAATAATTTATTTAAAATGCTTTGCCGAGCGTTAAAATACAAAATTCAATACTTTTTAATAATATTATAGATTTTATTATAGATGTTACGTTAAAGAATATTTATTTTTTTACATTATACAGTTTTTTTATTGCATATAATTTACCTTCTCCGTGATTAACTAATAAAAAATAACGTGCAAAGTTTTTAATTTCCTGTGCGGTAAAGTAGCTATTATTAGTTAAGAATGACTATTCTCATTTCATTAAATTTTAATCAGCTCGTTGTTCCTTCGTACAGCAGAATAAAGAAACGAATCAGCCGTGAAAATCGCGATTTTCACCTTGTAAATTCTCAAAGGAAGACGCATTTGTTAGAGCAAATACAAACACACGCGCGTACAAACGGATGTATATACACCTGCAAATATGTGTCTGTGACGGCATGTCTCACGAGAGCGAAAAAATAAAGAGAGGCTGAAAATTATGCGCGTGTTATGTAAAGACTTTGCATAATTGCTGCTGATACAAACGTCGCTCTTATAGCCGCATGTATTTTCATATGCAGGAACGAGGCGGTAGTAATTTACATTTTCGTCGTTTGACTGTTCGATCTTGATAGAGGACGGCAGTATTGTAGCTTTCCTTATTAGTCGACCATGTCGATCGAATCATTTTACTTTCTGTATCTGGATTTTTGGATGAAATTCTCTTTTGATATTTGTCACGGTTAACGTGGGATAAAAGGAATAAATTAATTCCATTCTGGAGTCTTGTCCTTCTTTGGTTTGCCATTTCGTCATTATTTTTATTTTAATACATCTGAAAAAACCAATATTACACGAACCGATTAATAGTTGATATAGTTTTTAATGTTGAAATAAATTTTTTATTCTGCAAATGGCTTTGATTTTACGACCATTGTTCCATCATCTGTGATAGTCTTTACTGATTAAAATTCATAATGCATATTATATCCGTAGTTATTTAAATAAAAAATATAATAATTATTTGAAAATTTACAAACTTTGTATAATATTGAAAAATATTTTTAAGTAGAAAAGAACGAAGTAAATTTTTTCACTTTATTAATTTGATTCTGATTTAAGTGTTACCTTCCGAGTTTACTAGTTACCGAGTAAAATCAAGAATAATTTTTCAGTTGTTTTTTATACGTTTTCAGTTAAGAGCTTAAGAATTTAACATTTATTATTAATTAAATTATTTCTTAATTAATAAAATTGAATAAAATAGTTTGATAATTTTAGTAATTTTACAAAAATTACAGTTGAAATAAGTTTCACAATATATTTATTAGGTCACCGTAACTGTCACTTTCATATTATTCAAACTAGATAATTATAATCGACAATATTTAAAAAATTGCAATACAGTGATATTTTGAGAATATTATATAAAAAATCATAAAATATTGTATAACCCAAAAAGAAACTTGTAAAAATAAAAATTATGTAACGTATTATGAAAGTCAACGGCTAGGCATTAAATTATTTCGAGTTTCATTTTCACTGTGAAACGAGCTTATTATTTCACAAAGAAAATGCTACGATATGATATTATCATCACTCTCAATTCGAGTCTTATTAAGCTCCATTTCCTTCCTAATTACTGTGAAAAAGTAAAACGAATTATAACGACGACGTGTTTTATGGCTCTGCGGCAAACGGTCTCCTCCCAAATGATATTAGAACGTAAGTTAAATAGTGACAATGATTAAGCCATTAATCAAGATCGTAGCTCATATTGCCCAATACCGAGCAGCGGTACGGGTACATGTGTAAGGAAAGGCACGCGCACCTCCGGGAAAACACAAAAGGGGGGCCAATTAAAATTTCGCAGTCGAGCCGCTCGCTGCGGAAAGGGCAACTCGTCCGAATAGCGCGACATTTATCATTCCCTTGATCTTGAATCACCGAAATTAGCTCAGCGTCCGGGGCACGGGCAGCGGTAGCAGCAGCATCAGCAACAGCGGCAGCAACAGCGGCAGCAGCAACAGCAGCGACACGCGCTCGTACACACGGACCGCAGTTTATCGCTTCGGCGAGCGCCACGAGCCATTAATCCATCCTGGGCGCACAAAGGCAAGCGCGCAGCAGCTGCTCGAGCGTCGAGGGGCCCAATTAATGGGATTTTCGGTGGGGCGCGAGCACGGCGGGACGCCCGGCATCGCGCAACTCCCGCGCGCACCGGTTCAATACTCGCGGCGCGACGCTTGCGCCGCCCGCAGTGCCGGAGGAAGAAGGGGAGGGGACGAGGAACGGCACGGGCCGCCCCCGAGTCGACGCGCCGGTTCGATGCCAGCGGCACAATCCATCCGAAGGGGCTGCGCCGCACAATGGTAGGTGGATGTTGCTTTTATCTAGAGTGCGGCCAATTTTGCTCAGCCCTTGCCGCTGCTGATCGGGAGGAAGCAGTCGCGTCGATACGAGTGCGCGAGCTTGTGCGAGTGCGGTGACAAGTGATTTCCACAGTCGTCGCGGCGCTTACGAAGCGAGTTGTCGTCGCGCGATGCGCCCACGGCGCTGCTCCTCGTGGCCGTGGCCTCGCGTGCTTACGGACTCCTCGGTGGGACGCACACGGACGTTGCTCGGCAGAATTCGGCTGCTCGTGCTCGAATGCAGGCCTGTTGAATAAGAACAAGGCCAAATCGTTGCGATCGCGCGAGTCCTGGGCTCGTTGTTTATATTCGAGTGTGAATCTGCCGTGGTCAAGATAATCAATTGACCTCGTCACAGTTTCCATTCCATTACCTAAAGTCAATAATTTGTCGTTCGTTATCGAGTCCTCTAATTGAATCTGTCGAGTTCGCAAAAGAATGAAACCGAATCTTCGATTTTCAATTTCAAATTATCATAACGCATGCCACGGAGAAGCTCGATATCGGATTCCTTAATTACCCGGAAATTTATAGTTATGTTTGACCAGTGCGACTATAGTTGACGACGCTTATGGCCTTTTCTTTCTATTTTAGCATGAGTGCTTATGTTTTATTCGTGAAAAGTACAGAAGATAGTGGCATGTCGGAGTTTAAAAATAACCGAGACGCGACCTCAGAAGACTAAGTCCTAGTGAAGTATGTCACTATAGCAGTATTATGTAGATTGAATAATGTCTATGACGTTCGTGCATTATTTTAAGAATCATGGCAAGCACACATTTATTTTTAAAAATAGTCGAGAGAAAATTACTCGGTTGGTCGTGGTTTTCTTATAGAACCCTTAACTATTTAAACTTTTAAACGTTGTTTAAACAGATCGAGGCTTATTGTGTTTATTCGTTGTATAAAATATAATTTACAAAGATTGATAAAAAGATATTCTAATTAGCAGCATGTCGAAGAGAAGTATCAAGAATTACATGCTTTTGAAGTTAATCTGCAATGGAAAAAACTTTAATATTCTTACACGCAATCTGCGGATTTATAAATACATATAAATCTTTTCTTTTCTACCCTCTGTACAAATACACTACGTTCTGTCCGAGTAGATATACAAAGGAAAACAGAGCGTGCAAACAACCTATAATAAGCTCTTGATCCCTCACATCAAAAATCCATTAACGACGAGAAACACTCGTAAAAACAGATAAAAAATACGTAAGTAGAGTCAGAAAATGCGAATCTCATTAACTTTTCCAGTTATGACTTAATTGTGGCTGTAGCATTTGTAATTATTTTTTTTTTTATACGCGTGCTTTAGAAACTACGAAAGCTATTAAATCTTAATCATTTTTTGTTGGATTAAAATAAGAAAAATTATTTGGACGTATTTAAAAATAATTTATCATTGAGCAAATAGGTGGCTTAGTAATTACTTACCAGTTAATTTGCGCCTGTCGTCATTTCGTTATTGCAATAATTAAACATCAATAAACTGCTAATAAATTAATTTGAAATTCTATTTAGAATGGCGCGTAATGGGCTCAATATTATACCAATAATGCGCGGAATCTTATTTTATTGTCTTTTCAATTAAGGATCCTTCGTCAAAAATGGAATGTCCCTTCATTAAGGGTCAGCCTGGGTGGCTGTTGCGAAGAAGGCAGAGCCCATTTTCGTCGCTAATCATTAAAAGATGAGTCGCTTCATTTTCGGCGAGGGCAAGATTATTTCATCACGAGATCAAAAGCTTTTCGCGTGGTTTATCGAGAACATGATTCTACCGAAACAAATCGCCAGCGCTTACAATCATAAAGAGCCCCCATTAGGAGTATATCTCGATCGTAATTTATTTTTCCGCCGACGGACGGGCCATAATCGCCGTAATCTCCCGAGAAAATAATCTTTGTCAACGCTCGACATCGCAAGAGGTGTAAATCCTTGTCTGTTGTTGCAGACGGCGGACCCCGACGTGGCTGCGACGATGATCGTCAACGACTCGGCCGAGTGCCCGCTCTGCACCCTCGGACCGCCACCAGACATGATCCTTTGGCTGCCACCACCACCCGTGCCGGCTTTCCTAGTGCACTCGTCCGACTATTATCTGAGCGATGGTTTGCCATTCTTTGAGCACTTCAATAGCAGTCCGTGCAAACACTCGTGTGAGTGGCGCACTGAAGGGGTGCAGTATGTCGAGATGCCACAGCAAGGTGCAAAGAAAATCCCAGACTTGTACTTCTTTATATAAGGGTTTACTCGTCTTACGTAGTCTTTTGCAATTGTTTGCCTTTCGTAGTGCACCACGTGTTTTTTGGTCTATTATGCTCCGGTGAGATGAGTTTGCATTCTATTCAGAAGAATGAACTTTTACTTTTTTAAAATTATTTCGAGATTTTCTCAACGGTAGTTTATTGCGAAGTTGTTTTTAAAGTAAAAACTAACGCTCTTCTAGTATAATGAAAAACCACATGTCTCGGTTCACGCATATTCAAATAAAAAAAGCATGGGGGCTGCTTTGTATTGTTGTTTTGTACGAAATAAATGTTAATTATTCAATACTATCTGCCACTTATTGTCTTTAAAAATTGCTTATCTTTTATATTGCAGTATACAAAAAAAGTTCATAATATAAATATAAATATTTACCTTTAACTTGAACGAATAATTGCACTTACCGTGTCTTAGTTTCTAAGGTTACAATGAACGCTTATTCGCTAATAATATTTTTTATCGATATTTTAAAAATGGTATAAATCCAGTCGTAGAATGAATTTTTAATTAATCTGTAATAATTTTAATTTTCCTGGTTTTTACAACCGAAGCACGATATGGGGTCCATATAATAAGATTAAATGTTTTGTTTAGAAATTTTTCTTCCTAAGAACTATATTACACGACGGAAAATTATTATTCATGCGAAATAAGGTCCGCTTTTCTGTTTAGGAACGTTTTTCGACGATACGTGGCTCCTAGTGTTAATATCTTCCTGTGTTGGCGTTATCTTCATTGGAATCATACTGGCAACGCTACTTATAAAATGTAAATTGTAAGTATACACCGGATGCTTTGTTCTTGAGGAAATGTACATTTATATATATACATATGTATATTTGCGTGTGTACATAAGTGCGTGCGTTTGGGTGTCTGTTACGTGTTCTGGTATGTACGTATGTATATGTATATGTATGTACACATTATATACTGGCAGTCAATATTCCTATGCTTACTCGTAAAGTCGCTTTCGAATTCTCAAAGACAAAGTACGAAATATTATACGTACAGCAAAGGAAAAGCAAGCAATGTGAAATAATTGATAAAAACAAGAAAAAAGCAAAAAAAAAGCAAAAAAAGCAAAAAAATAAAAAACTAAAAACGTAGAAGTACTTGAGAAGAAAGCTGAGCCCTAACGCACTATCCTTCGCATTGATCGTAATCTGGTATTCTGTGTTCTGTGTGTGTTCCTAAATGTCGAAACCGCTCGAATTGGCGGACACATGAAAACCCCTGTGTAACCGGCGCTTGCGTGCAAAAACTTGAAGGCAGCCGGAGGTGAGCCCATCTAACGACGATGCATCTCAATGCAGCAATCGAAGCAACAAGAACAGCACCCTCTCGACCTCGATCGCGTCCTCGGGGATGCAGACGACGACGACGAGCGGGGCTCCTTGCATGGCCGGGAAACCGGTCGCGAGGTTGCAGACCGAAGCGGTTCTGTACCCTTGCGGTCAGCAGGATTCGCTGCAGGACTCGCGAGTCATGTGGGCAACGCTGACGCCACGCGGCACGACGCGCCACTACCTCGAGGATCACACGTACGAGACCATCGGCGGTAGCCACTCCCCGAGCCTCCAGCAGCAGCAGCAGCAGCAGCAGCATCAGCATCAACAACACAAGCGCTCGTACTCCGAGAGCCCGAGCGAACATGTAAACCTCAAGGCAATTCCAACAATTTATTTGTCACTCTACTCGGACGTAAGCCATCACTGCCGCCGGCGTCGCTCGGAGTCGCCGCACGGATCCTTCACACTCACACGCACCCTCTCTTCTGCTCTCTTCTGCTCTCTTCTGCTCTATCCTCTCGCTATCGAGCCTTGACACTGGGCCCGTCGACGCCTGACCGACTCCCTAGTGCATTCGCATACGTAATCAACTTTCTTATACAAACGCACGCTCTGCGATGTGCATCGACGTAAGCCTACACGTAGATTTTGTCCAGTCAATTTTCGTCCGCGAGCTTATCGACTCGGACTAAGGAATCGCCATCGTAACTAACAATCTATGCTATTTACGTGTACTCTAATCGTCTCCTTTCATTCACTTGACATCAATACGTCGCTTTTTAAAACGCTCATTTATTATACACTTGGCTGAGTGCAGACTTGTGGGGATGTACGCTCACGTTTTTCTCAATTTATTTTCAATTTTCCAACTATTTTCGCATCTAGTTTTCGCTTCCGCTGCTATATTTATCAGCTTTTATTTTATTATTTGATTCACTCAGTGCTAAAGGTGTGCTATTTATTGCTGCTGCTTGTGTGAAAATGTGTCATTTGATTAATCGATGGCAGCCTCACTCATACGTCTTTAAATTTTAAATGAATTCAAATTAAACATCAATCTGTCCGGATGCGCTTTGAAATATTAATTTTAATTCATTTAAATCTACAGTTTTTTTCGTTCTTAAAAAACTTCAATGCTTTTCTTTAATTGATATGTTTTTTAAAAGATACAATAATATTTTTTCAAAGTCGTTGAGTGCTCATTTCAAAAGCTATATTTTCAATTAATATAATATGAGATCAAATTTTATGGATATAAACGAAAAGAGCTGCTATTTGCATATACAGAAAATTTTACTTTGAACGTGCTCGGGTACGTGAAATTGTTAGCTGCAAATTGAATATCTTGAAGTATGTAAATGTATCTAAATAGAAAATTAATTCTTCTTGTAAAGTTGCCTGCAGTAAGTTTCATCAACCTAAGATAAATTATAATTCACGTGAATTATAATCGCACATTGAAACTGCTGACTAATAAAATTCATAGCTTTAACCATAATCTGGTAAGATTTTCTATATTTATAGACAAAGATTAAAAATGTATTATAATTTCCATGTAATTGTGTACTTCTAGTATATTCTTGTAAAAAGAAAGCTTACACTTTTACTATACCACTCGACGTACTAAATATCTAAAGCATTGTATGCTAATATTAGATTACGTATGCATAATGATACGCCTAACAAGATTACGAGGTCACTATTGTGCTAATACTTTTATGTGCACTATTTCCTGAAACACTAATGTCTTTAAACTATTTTTTTAAATATCTCATGCTCTTACGTATCACGAGACGTTCAATGACTTACTTCAGCTTTGAAATATTAGTTTATTTAAAGTGTGAAAAAATTAAAATTAAATATCGCTATAAAGTAATAAAATATAGAACTAAATTTTTTAATGTAGAAAAATTAATTTTAATACTTTCCACCCAAACCATTTTAACTTAATTTATGCTATCTCTATATTAATTTTCTAAAATCTTAACAATTGAAAGCTTTCAAACACGTATCTTATATTACAAGTAATTTAATTTCATTCCATTGAAGTCCTTTACGAAATTACATTTCATAGTATCATGCGTAATTTACTTTATATACGGCTAATTATGGAATAATTAAAGTGATAATCGCATCAGAGTCGCTAAATGACAAAATATGTCAAGCAATGCTTGTGCATGCTACTGTTATTTAATTATGTTGTTCTCTTAAAAAAGATCAATACCTACAAAAGTTTCACGCTCGGTCTTTTGAACGAATAAACTTTTTTCCAGACTTACATCGAACCTCCTACACCGTCGTCTCTTCTGACTCGTCCGAAGGATGAGAAGGCTTTTGATAACACGGCGTTCGTCGATTACGAGGAGCCGCTTTCGATAAAGAACGAGTATTATCAACTCGAAGATGTTTTGGAGCCTTGCGATCGAAGTAAATATCCTATTTTTTAATAATTATACTTTCTTTCAAATATTTATCAATCAACGATGAAGCCAAGTTAACCAGAATTGATTATGATGAATAAGCTGGTTAAGTTTGCATGTACATCAATTTGAAGGATTAATTACTAGCCAGCACTATAATGTCAAGACAATTACGTTTTTTATAATAATAACATCATTTGCATTCGTCAATTCTATTGTTGTTTGATAATATAATTGATTTAGTGCCAGAATATTTTATGTTTAAATTACTTTTATCGGACAAACCCTTTTTACACTTAATAGATTGAAATAGAAATTTTCCTCTTTATTTCAAGATTCTTTAGAAATAATATTATTTTAAGAAAAATTATAAATCTATCACTATCGCTATCCTTTAAAAGATTTTACGAGTAACTTATTTCTTAGTTTTAACGTTTTTTATTTATTATGTCTAGATTTTGATAAATAGCGAACTGGCTAACGTAATTCAAAGAATAATTTAGAGATTGATTCTGATTACATTCATGGACCCTCCTTGCAGCGCCTGGGAATATCATTTGATAAATTCATAAAGTATTTTTATTAAGAGATATCGAAATCTCAGAATACTTTTGTATTTCATTGCATGGCCAATATTCTTTTATTTTATTTTCTCTTTAAATTTATTGCACATAATTGAAACGTTGAAGTCGAAAATGAAAATACTAAAATAGAACAATGTAATTTTAATTGCTTTTATTGTTTGAATTGGTGAAGCAAACGAAAATTGTAAAATAAAATCAAAGAGTAATTTAGCTTCAAATGTTTGAGAGAAATTTAAAAGAATTTTATAAGTTTATTTTCATTCTTTTAAATTTGGAAATACTTTTTTTTTAGCAAATTACGCTTAAAATATTAAAGAAAGAAATGGCAGGTGTCAAAATAAAGAAAGAGAATCTTTTCATTATTAAATGACGTAATTGTCATAAATAAAGTGTAATGCAATCCCTTAGAGAAATAACATTTTAGCTGAGTGCCACTTCGGAGTATTGAACGCGATGCTAAAGAAGTTCAGTATCGGGATTTAGTTAAACGTCTGTACGCATTTTGAGCGTTTTTTTTTTTAAGGAATGCATTAAATTTAATTCCATTTATTTGTTCTTGCACTATTATAAGCATTATTTTTTCAAGCATGAAAGCGATATACGTTACAAAAGAAAGCATAAATCGTGCGCAAAGTTTTTCTAGATTTATATCTCGCAAAGCCTTCGATCAAAAGAACGGAACGTACGTGCACATATAATAAGCAATTTAGCGATGCACGAATGTTATTTCTTGGAAAATTAACATTAAAGGGAAACTTCACAGGCTACTTACCAATACCTTTCCCTTGTTAAACAAACATCCGCAACACCATCGCCTAGTTTCCCGAAGCCCGTGATTTTCGCTCCCCTCTCTGCCTTTATCACGGAAGAATAATCGATTTTCACTTCTCTCCCTTCCTTTCATCACGGAAGAATTAATGTGGCAAACTAAACAACTGACAACTTTTTACAGTTTTCTCTGTTCAAGGCTTGTACGGGGTATCGGTGCGCGGCCCCGGCGGCGGGACGCTGCGACCGCGCGTGAGTTCGCCCACCCGAATCGAGCATCCAAACTTGCCGCCCCTGAATCTCCAGCCACAGCGAAAGCAACCCTCCAGGGGCAACCCCCACACATCAGAGTGTACGCTGTTACGGGGCGGCATGGCATCGAGCGGCTACATACCGACCATCTAGGCGAGCGCCGCCCAATCGTTTGCAAGGGTCGTCGCGGCGCTCGTGCAGCTGTTGCCTCGAGCCCTTCCCGCTGGGAAATTCGGCGCGTTGGCTCCGATCAGCGACGATGGTATCCGTTGTGCGCGAGTCGACGTCGACGGACGGTACGAGGGAACAAGCAGCGGCGATTTATTGGCGTTTCCCAAGAGTCGGCCGAGAGCGTCACGAGCGTCACTGCGGACGCCGGGGTATGACCACTTTTTTAACGACTCCTCGTGAACTTGGACGTTCCTCCTAAAAAATGACTGTTTCCTTGGGGACATCTTTTCATGTCTTTTATCATGCGGATATTCGGCGCTGGTCTGAATCACGAAAGTAATTTTCAACAAAGTGAGATTTTTCTATAATGTTTGAGTGAGACTGTAATTTAATCAAATTGCAGAATGATATCGCTATTGTCCAAGCGTTTCTTTTTCCTTATACTTACAGTATTCTTTTTTTAAAAAAATCGCTTGCTCGATTCTATTGTATTATGGATTTTACCTTCTTCTCCATTTCTGCGTATTCTTAGATTATGATATAATATGCTTGAGTATATGGAGTCTTGTTTAAAAATGTACATATAGTTTCGTTTTCGTTTCTCGTTTCTCGTATCTCGTTTTCATTTTCGTTTCATTTGAATGTATTTAAAAGATTTTCCTTTAAATCGTGTTTTTAAGAAACACTTTAAAACCGTCTCGAACAATCATCGCAATAATGTTAATTGTAGTTAAAAGAAAAATTTAAATGTATAATAATTAACAACGTTATTTGTATAATGCGACATTTTTGTAAATTGTTTATGTATTACATGTATACGATACTCTATTCACTTTTACAGTTTTTTATATTGTTGTAGTTGATAACGTTTGCTATCGTTTCGTTGATGCGAAATAGATTTGAATGTGAATAGTCATATTTATATAAGTACATAAAAAATAGGGAACATTACTCGAGGGATCAGTCTCTTTCAAGTGATTTTTCGTGAATATATCTTTTAGAGTTGCGTAGCAAACGTGACTTCATAGTTCCTTTTGATTTACCTTAGCGTTGTGTGGCACAGACAACATAAAGTGCCATTATACTTTTCATTAATATTTCTTTACATATCCCCTGACTGATCTTAATAATATAAGGAAAATACTCGCATTTTGAAAAAAAACAGAGAAAAATACGCGCAGCTAGTTTTTACAATCAAATTTTTTAAACTCTAGGATATAATTAATAAAATATAGACATTTTTATCATTATAAATTTTAACTCGAGAAAAAATGTATTATTTATTTGTATAAATATAGATAAAGAAACCTAGTCATTTAATTTATACCAAAAGTTAATTAAATGTTTATTTAAATGAAATATGTTTTGTATCGAATGCAAGACTTTTTATTGCGAAGTTTACGTTTGTTTATTAGATAGAAAGTCGACTTTTGTACTAAATACAAATTTTATTTGTAATAATTTAATTATGCCTATTTTTTTATATAAATTCAAAGGAAATTATTTTATATGAGCTTTAAGTATATTGTATGTAATACTACAAAAAGTTATCTAATAATCGAATAAAGTGGAACAAGCACATCAAGTATTAGAAGCTACCTGATCGGTATTCGCAGTTGTAGATTTATGAAAATAATGTACTAGATCTAATGTACGCAAAATAAAATGTGCATTTTATCTTAAAATATGATTTTATTTTTAGACTTGACCCTCGTTTTTTAGAGAATAGTGGCTTTACTTACTTTGAATAAGTATACTCGACAATAATTTAGAAATTTTAACTCTTCACGTACACTCTTCATTATGTACAAAATTAATGCATCTGCTGCATCAATTTACTAAAAAATAATGTAACAAAATCATGTACTAATAATGTACTAATGACTAATAGCATTTAAGAGTCAGTTTGCTGTAATATTAGCAAATGATCGACATTACACTACGGATAATAACGGCATATTATCATTTATTATTCTCAGCTATAATAAAAAGCACTTATGCATGTACATATGTATAAAATAAATTAAGTACCAATAATATTCTCTGCTACATATCACATATTCCTAGCACTTTTATTTTCAAAGAAGTTTATTTTTACCAATTGTAACTTTTTATTTTGAAGAATATATATAGAATATACTATTATATAATAATTAAATATTAGGTTGCGTTGGTAATAACTCATTAAAATATATGGCTTTTGTATATACTTATATATATATATATAAAAGTTTTAAACATTTTGTATATATTTTTAAACGATTAAAGTACTTATGGAATATAAATATAAAATTTAACGAAGCTTTTAAATTCAAAAATGAGAAAGTTATGCAAAAATATTCTTTGTTCGCTATTTATCACTGTAATAATTTATATTCAATTGCAGCTATATAATATAATTGCACATAAGCATATAAAAGTTAAAACTTTTATGTATTTTTGATCACTAAAGAAAAATGAGCGATGAAATTATTTTTAATTAATGATTTTTTTTTATATTATATGATAATGATATTAAGATCGGATCATTTGTACTATTATATTTGTTTTCAGTTTTATTTTGTATCAGAAAGAGAAAGTATAAAATAATTTGTCTACAATGAAGTTAAGATAATATTAAAAGAGAAAAGAAATATCTTGCATCTTTAATTTTAGTATAAATTAAAAAAATTCCATGTTATACTTATCTGCTATTTAAATAGGTATGATAAAAAAATTAAAATTGCGTGAAAGCTTAATTCACTTTATATCTCATTTGCAAATTACATGGAGATGTGCGTAATATAATCCGATCCTTGTCATTTAATTTGGAATAAATTTGCCATCATGTACAAGTGCAAGTACGTGATACACGCAATTGTGCGTGTAGTACGAAGGAGGAAAGGAGCGACAGGAGAGGTAAGTACACAAACGTAAAAATACACATAGTAGTCGGTTTTATTTTTTGTATGCAAAGTTTATTTATTCCGTCAAGTCATTTATCGTGACATTAATAATACGACCTCGATACTTTCTACGCCCGCGTTTATGAGATCTATGATCCGAATTCACCTCCGAGGCGGGATCGTTCGCTTATCTGTCGAGAAATCACCGCTCCCCCAGCTATGATACACATATACGCAGTAATAATGCCTCCTCATGCAGACGTGCATACATCCTCTCGCACATACGCAATCGCGCAGATCAGAGAGACAGACTAATTATAATGTGGTATATCATGGTACGTCAAAGGGTGGGAGATTCTTTAGGCTTCTTTTAACCTCCAGGTAGTACAGGAGTAGAGATAGCATCATAATGACAATGATTATAATTATAATTTAATAATGACAGAGAGACCAGGCGAGCGGGCGAATCCGACATATCGCAGGACAATCCCCCTTTCGGCGCAGTATATAATGTTTATTCTTACGTAATATATCCAACATTCAATATTCATACGTATTAATATGACTTAACTTTCTGTGCAACTGTGTGAATGTATGTGTGTGTGTGTATGTGTGTATGGTGTGTGTGAGTGCGTGCGAGTGTCGGTGTGTGCGTGCGTGAGCGTGAGTGGATGGATGCGTGGTTATGTAAGCGCGCGCACATTAGCGTGTTTCGATGCGTGTGTCGTCTACGTATGAACGCGTGCGTGCATGCCTGCGAGTGTAAGTACGGGCGTACGTGTAAATGCTCCTGTCTATACGTGTGTCAGTTTTCTCGCGTGTGTTTTTTTCATTTTATTTATTTTTTTTTTGGCATTTTTCCCCCTTTTCGTTATTTTGTTTTGACTTTTTTAAATGGGCATAAAAACAAACGTGGTGACACACTTTTACATATACCCTATATAGTAATCATATATATAATATTTATTTATAAAACTGATTCGCCGTCAAATCTTTATCGTTTTTTTTTTGTATTTGTGTGTTGATTTTTTGCTTTCTTTATTGTTTTGCAATTACTTTAAAATCAAAAGTGTAAAATCATATAACGGGTAATGGATTATTTTTTCGTTTTTTTTTTATTTTCAATGTGTGTATACGCGAGGTGCAGCTATACAAGAACACAATCTTCTCAAATCACGTTTATCATATTTTAGCTGTTATTAATCATCGCTCAGCGTCTCACCCTGCATAAGATATTTTTTATTGACGCGCGCGATTTTTTCTTTTTATATGTTCTACCTTTCTGTTTTTTCTTTAGTTTAATGTTTTTTCTAATCGTACGTTTAACGAGTGTCTAGCAAACAAATCTCTTTATTAATGGATAATATTTAGCAAAACCGTCTCAACGACTTGTACCTGCTTTTATACCCTGGAAAAGAGGTTATCATTATTTATTATTTATTTATTTATTTATTTATTTATTTATTTATTTATTTATTTATTCAATATTATCCAGGGACATTGTACCCCCGAAAAAGAGTTTAATAAAATGTACATTGTGATGTACAACGAGGTCATTGACAACGCAAGGTGCACTCCTTCATAAAATATATATATAATAATATGTAATAGAGATATCAATGAACGAATAGCGTATGTAACGTAGATTAAAAATATTAACGATGGAAATTATTTAGATTTACAACGTAAATATTTGTTCAAATGTAATTTCATTTAAATTCAATAACAGCCTCACTTGCAACTTATATAAACTTTCGTTCTAGTATTTATAAGTCAACTGGTAAATTTAATTTTAAATTATTATTCAGGTCGCTAAAATATATATATCGAGCATTAGAAAAGAGTTTAACAGCTTAAAGGGGTTCTTATTCTGTGATTTAGAGTAACTCGATTCTAAGTCGTCTAAAGTTTAATGATACAATAGCATGATTGAGATAATATTTATGCTTTGAGAATCTGTTGGATGTCTGGAACAAAAATATTATTAAGTCTCCTTTCAACGTGCGTTATCCGACACGCGTACGAAGAAAAGCAAAGAAGCGCGTTCAAGTTAAAACGTCAATCATTGGCTTCTGTGCGGATATGGATGTGGATATAAAAGGGCCTGGTACGTTGTCAAAGGCGTCGCAGCGGGCACTTAGAGACGCGCTTGTATTTTAATAAGGTTAACGCGCGCGTATCGTCCGTTTCGTCAGCGCATAATGTACTATACGCTGGGGGTTGGGGATTGGGGTCGGGGTTGGGGGCGGGGGTGCGGCGTTGAGTCCTCGGGTTAAAATCTCGGAAGCGTAAAAGCCGAGTCGTCGCGCGTGTGTGGGCATACAGAGACTATATTTAGTATCTAAATACGTGCTTATGCGCGTGCATGCCTCCGTTAAATCGAAGTTGAGCAATTTTCTAACGCTCGTCTAAACTCTGTGTGACAGATTCCATAATTCCTTGTTTTATCCTTGCTCCGTTCTTTATTCACTTCCTCCTATTTTTGTTTGCTTGATTCACTCGCAGGAATTCCGCCTCGGGAGAGTCACTCGATTCAGGATTCGCGCTTGATTTATGCATCCCATCTTTCCTCATTGTGTTCTACTCCCGAATGTAAATTGCCTAATTAACTCTCTCCGCTGCGCTCATTGCACATCGCTCATCACTGTGGATGCGTAATCTTTGTTTTCGTGTAAACTGAAAAAGATAAACGGACGACGTAGATTGATTTTTCTTACGAAACTTGCACATCGCAACAATTTTTTCTGTCGTACGTTACATACATAAAAGTCAATAAATTTACGATAACCAACTAATTACTTTATTTTTAGTGGAACGTAAACTATTAATTAGCTCGTTAATCGCGACTTCTTGCGCGTTATATACATACATATATGTATATATAAATGACGTCACTCGTTCTCTCGCGCATACTTCATCGAGACTTGCTCTATTTCATTTTCCTTTTCTTCCTTCGACTTTTCTTGCGAGTCTGAACGTATTCCCTTTTAAAAATAACATAACAGATTCTGCTCTTTCAATTATGAAAAAATTTCAGAGGAGAACTTTAGAACGAGGGCAATGTACATTTAAAGTATGTAATAGGTTTATTACATTACCTTTTATTTTTTTAAAGAATGTTGCTCGCCAATTATATATGCATTACGTATTTACAAAGTTTACCGAGAGAGTTTACCGTTGGTGTAGCAATTTTTTTTTAATTTTAAAATAATTGCTTTAAAATTTAACTTGAGATGATTCGATTTCAATTTGTTGTCCTCAATAGCTTAATGAATATTATAAAAATTTAATAGGATGCAATTATATCTCAACTAGATTTTACCGATTAAGATTAGAAAATTTTATGTATGTTTCCTCATATCGTGCGAAGTGTTTTCAAAAATTGTATATAATTTTTATCAATCATTTGAAATGTTTGAACATTATCAATGTTAATATTATAACAAAGCTTACTGAATACGTTATCTGTAAAAAAGACATCTCTTTAAAGCAGTATTTTTTGTTGGATTCGTAAGTCGATTGATCAATTGTTTTAGTGATTTATATTCAGACAGTTTGTCAAAATACTCTCATCCAATGTGACTCTATTTTCCTGTAATCATCTGTAATAGTTCAGCAGATGGGGCAGCATAAGATACTTCTTGAGATTTTCTTTTTCTTTGTCCTTCTTACACAAAAGGACATTCCCGAAGTCTCGGAATGGTGAAACAAAAGAACGAGCGACGTCGTAACAACGAATTACATTGAGGCGCATCGTCGCGCGCAAAATACTAAGCTTATGCTCGAAGATGTACGACTAGACATTTTCATGAAAAGTGTATTCATAAAATGTATTCAAGTATTTGTAAGAAAATGTAAATGGCTGTGATTTTTTGCTGAATTTAAAATGTATGGGGTTAGAGTTTGTTTAAAGATTTTTACGCAAATGTTGCTTTTTATTAAAAAGTAGCGATATTTTTCGAAACGATGGAGAATGCAACAACTGCACAGACGAAATTATTACGCAACAAAATTATGATAAAAGTCACCGATAGTGAGTATAAGTAAAGTATAAGTAATAACAAATGAAAATACTTTTTTGAATTATGTATCTATGTTTTTAAATGAATGCTTAAAACTTTCCTCATTTTCGTACAAAATCCTTTTCACAAGGTAAAGCATAACTCATTTTGCCTTTAATTTTATGTCAACGATTTTCACATATACGAGTATTTATTTTATATTACGTTTCACTTTTATGAATACATCATTTGCTCTATTAACGTTTTTTAAAACCTTTTTTTATTTTTTCTTGATAACGGAAAAGGAAATTATTATTTGGACAAAATAATAAGAAATACGTCGTATAGTGCGTATGTTCTGTGTACATTATGTTCGTGCTTGCGTGCTTGCATGTTTGCATGCGTGTATGTGGGCGTGTGTACGCAGTGTGAAATTGACGAATTTAAGTCATTTGAAACTATATTTATAGTAGAATTTATAAACGGATTGTAACAGAATTGTAAAGTCTTTGTGTTCGTGGTACAAACTTAAGCAGGTAATAAATGATTTGTCGATCATATAATTACGTTAAATATTGGTATATCAAAGTGAACCTATAGTATTTTTTTTGTCATTTCTTATCATCCATTGTTGCGATAGAATTTTGTAACTTTAATGGTCTGAGTTGATTAAACATTTATACATAACGCGATATTTAAATTTTCATTCTTCTAAATTTTCCATTCAGAACTAATTATGTCAAATCTATTTTCACATCAAACAATATAAAACAATTACTGTTATATATTAATAATATTTTTTGGTTGGATTATTTAATAAAAAAATTTAATATTTTACTTAGGTAATGCCACTTTTACACGTGACATATTATGATTGCATAATATTAACGAACGCCATGGAGGTTCTTCTCTTCTGTTTACACACTCATATTAGCAACAACATGAAAAACACACATATACCATCTTGATTTCATAATTAGAGATTTCTATCAATTACTTATTGATCTTTGCATTTTGATTTCGTTGAAATGGATACTCGATTCGAATAAAGTAATTTGACTTTAACGTCAGTTAAAGTCAAATTAGTGACGTTTAATTTGCACACAGTTGTTACATGTTTTAGTACATTTCAAAAACATCTTCGTTAATATCAAATTATATTAAAATATTCGAAGCGATCGATGGGATTTCAATTGGATTATCTTTTAAGTAATTCGGCTGTCTTATATATTTTAGAAATCTCGAATTTCGCAACACATAATAAACAATTAAATACTTATACGAATTTAAGCGCTTAAGGATAGAGCCGTGTAGCTGCGAATCAACAGTCACTTTTGAGGATTTCAAAATATATAACTTATGTGTCCTTAGATCGTCTTTCCGTCCACACTTTCTTATTTATCTTTTTTCCTTTCATAATTTTGCGTAATTTCTTTTAACTCTTATGCATATACACACACACACACACACACGCACCCGCGCACACCACTATCGTTCTTTAATCTTTTCCATTTCTTGCTGTTCCTTTAACTTCCACATTCTTAATTACTATTAGACCAAATACAATGTGGTAATAGCTTCGCATAGTCGCTGTATGTATATATTTATATTTGTATATAATAACCTATGAAAGTTGAAATGACACGGTGGCCCTGTTTCGGGAAGAGTTCAGAGGGTTTTCTTTCTTTTAAAATGTTATACGAGCATATGAGACGCTTTTCGATACATTTATATTTATATTTTATTATTTTTCTTCAATTGTTGGTGCAGTGACCGCGCAAGTTATATTTCTAACATAAAATTGTATAACTTTCAACGTTAGTAATTGACTACTTTGATTTTTTAATTTATTTTGGTTACATGAGAAAGAATCCGAATAATCGTAGAGCTATTGCTGATTACGGAAAACTCATACTCAGATTTTACATAATTCCCCTAATTTACATTTAATAAACAATTTTTGAATTACATTGTTTTATCCTGAAAAATTAAAATGTATTTTTAAAGATCTTGGTTGCACATTTTAATCAAGATCAAATATCAATTTACCGATAAACTTTAATCCAATGAATAATAGATAATGGAAAAAAATCGAAAATAATGCCATTAAAATCCCTTCGCCTTGCACCATCTTTTTTTCGAGCGATTGACGGTTTAAAGGAAAATTATTTTTTTCTTTCATTCGTTTGCCGGAAATTTTACATTGATCAATTAGTAGTACTTTTAAAATTGCACTCGGTCTAGCGCGTAGCAAATACTATCTTTGAAGACAAAATTTTAGTACTGTAACTTTGCTTCATTCTTGCTTCACAGCGTGAAAAATTTCCATTTTTATTCGTGTTTATATATACTACATATATGTATACGCATATCCTAAATTGAGCCACCGCGCATACTTACGTGTTAAATCGTATATGAAATGTGGTAATATCGCATATATACGACGAGTTCTCTACAATAAATTTAACACTCCGCTCTGTCTCTATCGCGCTCTCTCTCTCTCTCTCTTTCTCTTTCTCATTCTCTTTCTTTCTCTTGTCATTCGCTATGAGTCGTCGCCTCTGTTGCGTATGCACATACGCAATTCATAACTACGTATATGTATTTGTCAGTATGTAAGTGCGCGCGCGCGCGCGCGCGTGTGTGTGAGAATTTAGATGCGCGTGGGCGGGTAAAGTACGTACGAGTGAGCGCGCGTGTGTTGTACGTGTACATGTGTACGTGTATTCCAATTAACGACTTAACGAGAATCGAGTTGCCTCGCAGCACGGCGAATTATTTTCGATTTTCGCTCAAAACTTTGTTAAACGCGCGCGCACGCAAACTTTGTTTAACCTCTCGACCAATGAAAGACAAAATACATTTTCTTTCCTCTTCCATTTTCTTTCCACACGTTTTATTCTTTTTTTTTGTTTGTTCCTTTTATTTCTTGTTCAGAAACCGAACTTTCTGCAGGACGGTCGCACATTTTGACTTTTTGTTACGGAGCGAGAAATCACTGTCGCTCGAGTTTCCTTTCTCACATTATTTTTTTCTTTACCCTTTTGTGTTTATCCCCCTTGCGTTTAACGGCGTCTTGGACTTGCTTCTCGCGCACGCTCTCAACACCGCGTATTTCTGTATAAAATTTTTGTCCCTTAATATTCTAAAACTTCTTAATTCGATTCTAAGAGGAGCTTTTTAACGTCGCGTATTACGCGTACCGTTTTAGCGCGTGCGACCATCACCTCATCGGTTTATAAAACTTGGCGCTTCGCGTGCGTGCTTTGCTTGCGTCGTTGGCATTAAATACAAACGTGAAAATGCATGCAGAAGTACAAGCGAGAAAAAGAGATTTTAAAAAATTTTCCACGCGAGTCTGTTGTGAAGAGAGCGTAGAGCAAGTGAAAATGTCCGAAATGCCGTTATCGCGAAATGTGTCTGCGTCTGTGTATGTGTTGTGTACTATTCGTCGTTGCCATATCACGGGGGACTTTCAACTTCCTTATTTTTATCTTGTATTTGTGTATTAAATTAATTTCAATGTAAATTAAATGCAACGATAAGATTGTTCGAATATTGTTACAACGAGTTTAATAATTGTTAATCGTTTTAATTTCCTTAATTTTTTCGATGCGTGTAGGCATGTTGTTAATATATATAACCATACTTTTTATACTTTATTCATTCATATCTGTTTTGTAATTTCCCTTATTTATCGTATAAATTTGTAGACGTCTTTTTACTTCGCTCTCTCTCTCTCTCTCTCTCTCTCTCTCTCTCGCTATCTCGTTTCCATATTCTTCGGCATTTATTTATCCATTTTCATCCTTTATCTTTAGATTTCTAGGAATCTTACGACTAGAAATTTTTTTAAACAAATAAAACACCAAATATACCACTATTGTTTTATAATACCACTATAACGAGCAATAATGTCATTTTTTTAGATTAAGAATTTTTGTTATTTGCGGAGATAGGCCGTGGCTATACAGGCCCCACTAAAAGTCAATGTCACTTATAGATGGCGCGCGGTCTCCTCGAGTCTTGTGTATTACTCGACGATGCATTCGCATTGCGCGCGTGTGTACACACATGTACGCTGTAATTACGGCGGCTGGCCATATTCGCACACGTACTACTTGACAATCATTCGCAGACAATATCGAAATCGCTCGCACACTGTATTATAACATTTGCGTCCTGTATATACTGTTTTATATATGCAGTATAAATTCTTTCGATACGCAAGCAAACTAGGCATTCGTAACAGACACACACGTACATAAATCTGTGGTAGCAACTACGAGCCTCGCGTGCTTCTGGACGATTTGTGGTTGATGGGCTTGGATTCGCGCAAGCGTGACTGCACATTTTCCCGGTTTCGATTGCCCTTTCAAAACAAGTAAAACAAGCGAAGAATTTGATTATATGCTATTGTTTGAATTGAATTCTTCCCTGGTTCTCGCGTGATGTGAAATAGAATATCTGAAGCATTCGTGTTGTTTGCGAATTCTTTTCGTCCCTTACTTTGCGCAATTCTACTGAAATACGAATTATTTAGAAAACTGAGGATAATAAAATATATAAATTCGAGGATTATTCGTTTCAAACTAAATAATGGCATTTATATATATATATATTTTATGAAAATTCTTCCTAGTTAAGATTTCATTGATTAAAATTAATTAAAAATATATTAATCAATGCAGTGAATGCCAATTTTGAGTTCAATCTTAGCAAGTATTTAAAGGTCAGTCACGCTTAATCGTTCGTCCGTCAGCAATCAGGCCGTGGTAAAGACAGAATCGGTAACGCATCATCTAAGTAACCCTGTCGTCCAGAAGTAGTCGTCGAGGTTCGACGTCGTTTGTAAGTCAACGTCTCCCCGATGCGAAGAGTCGCGAGTCGCCATCGGGGACACGCGAACACGTTTCTTGCAATCATAGGCCGCGCCGAGCATCGTCAGTTGTGTCCGACGTTATCGTCGCCTCGTGTTATGTAGGTGAACCAGTAGGCTAAGTTGAAAACAACGAACATTAAGGGGAAGGCGAACCTTGCGAAGACATCTATCTGGGCGCTGCCTTTGGCGTGGCAGGTG
Organism: Platyscapa corneri; assembly: GCA_018907185.1. NCBI lineage: Eukaryota > Metazoa > Arthropoda > Insecta > Hymenoptera > Agaonidae > Platyscapa > Platyscapa corneri. The sequence goes on along the minus strand of JACCHW010000019.1, from coordinate 7,647,600 downwards.
AACCACCTTTTGGGCAGCAAACCCCAGCAGCAGCGCTCCGTGTAGCTGAGTGGCAGTCTGCGGAAGTGTTGGAAATCCTGAGCTTTGAGGAGCTCGGCTGCCATTTCGGATGTCATCTGGTGGTGGTGCTGATGCTGATGCTGATGCTGATGCTGGAATTGAGGTGCCGAACTCGAACCAGCTATCGATTGAAGCTGGTCCGGGGGCGGTGTGGGCGTGGAATGGCGTCGCGAGCTAGGCAGCGAAGCCATGGGTAGTACTTGGCTTGGGCTCCGAGATCTGGAGCGCGAGCGTGACCTGGACCTAGAGCGCGAGCGTCTAGAGTGGATGCTTGCTCGGGAGCAACTGCCACGCTCGAAGGTTTCGTGGCTTTCACTTTCTGTTATCGAGGAAGATGAGGGCGAGTGCGAACGGTATTGTTGCTGCTGTTGCATTGCTGCGCGATGATGCTGATGGTGTAGGTGGGGATGCTGCTGGTGAGAGGTTGAATGTTGAGAGGAATGCGAGCGTGGCGGGGAGGGGGACGGGGACGGGGAGTCTTCGTCCTGAAGCTGTTGGTGTTGATGGTGATGATGATGATGGTGGTGATGCGAATGGTGGGAATGGTGATGATGGTGGTGGTGCTTATGGTGTGCTCGTGGGGTTCGGCTACTGGTACCACTACCGGTATTGGCCACATGACTGGAGGTGGCCGAGGACGACGAGGCCGTCACACTTGGCTGAGAGTAATAGAGGTGGCCGCGTGCCAGGTTCCTTGATCCTAGCGCTTCATCGTCGAGGCTTACTCGCCATCCGCTTCCTCCCGAAATAGGTACGTTGACCAGTACGCGAGATTGAACAGCGCGAATACGAGGGGGAATATTATCCGCGCGATGACGTCGATGCGCTTGGACCTCGTCGGGAACTTGGACAGCCACGACCTGCAGCAGTTTTTTTTCGGCGTTTGCGTATGTAACTCGCACTGCGGCATCTTCTCCATAGACATGCTGTCCTCCTCCTGCCGTACCAGAGGCTTCTGGAAGAAATGTGCTGCCTTTGATTTCCAATCTGGCGCCAGTTGAGGCAAGTTCTTCGTGGGATTAAATTGGGAACGAGAAGAAGAAAGAAGAAAACAAACAAAAAAATACGCTAAGTTTTCTCGTGCTAATTTTTCATGATATAGGTATAGCAAGATGCCCATTCGCTCCACCAGTTAAACTACCAAACCAACTCCGACAGATATTAATTGCTATTTGCAAATGGTTTCAAACGACTTAATAGATAAGGCAAACATGTAATTCACGTCATTATAGAATTTAACGATAAGCTTGATTTTGAGTTGGTACAGCGTTATACTGCTGGTACGATGTAATGAATGCATAATGCATGTTAGAGAGCCGTGGGTTGAAAGCCTCATTTTTTAAATAACAATTATATATTTTTTAACCGAAGTTTTCTAAGAAAGTAGCAAATAAAAAGATTATATATTTTTAAGAAGTAAGAAGTATATTATAAATTCGGTGTAAATTGTCTTTTCACAGATTTTTTTATATTAAATGTAGTTTTGTAATAGAATATTATATTTTGCATCGCTACATTAAATTGAGAATTAGGCGGTTGAGTAAAGCCGTTTAAAATAAAGTTTAATATTATACTGCTTCTAGCATATTATTACACGAATACGCGATCTTTTAGTAATCAATTTAAAATGAAAATTAATCTCTCAATATTGAAGATTGAATCGTTGAATAGAACAGGTGTTCGAGTCTATAATCGAAGATAGCTTGGACATGATTCATACTTCGAAAATATACATTTTTTTGTATTTAAGTAGTACTTTAAATGAGAGACTACGGATTTGTTAATTTATCATGGAAGTCATCTGCTCTTTAAGGAACACTTCATTCACCGAAGAAAGTATATCTGCATACAAACTTTGTATTGAAGATTAATGAAATAAATTAACTTAGTTTTCAATTTATCATACAAAAGTGTTATTTATATAAGCTTTAATGCTGTTTCGTATTAAATCCAGAAATTTTTTTAATTTGAATTTTTTAAAAAGATAAGGTAGAATAGAGTTGAAATTGCATCCAAATTATATTCATTCATTACGTTAAAAATTTAAATAACTAAATAATTATGACTAATGATTTCTGGCTATTGTCTATAAATGACGCTTACTCGAAATAAAATAATTGATACTATTTAATTTTTCGATATGTTAAAGATTAACAGAAGCGAAACGAAAGCGAATAAAAATTTTTTTTATTTCAGGAGCCCTGTAATTGAAGGTCAAAAAAGAGTTGAGAAAAATAAATTAATAAAATTTTACGAGATACATAAAATCTGTTCAATTTTCTTAAAATATTTATAATACATTAATATTTATTCTGAATTGATATTCCAAAAAAAATATTAAAGTTCTGTATAAATTTAGTTTCGATAAATAAAGCTTCAATTATGAATTATTTTGAGAAACGGAGGTAATCCTTATGTTCGGCACGAACAAAGACAATTTCCCGTGTTTAGTAATTTCTGCAAAATGAGATAACACTTCCCTAGCTTAGGACACAAGAAGCTGAGCGACACTCTACTAGGATACATCGGAAATAAGGCTTGCGAGTAACCAAGGCTCTCGATCCTCGCGGACATTATCTGGGCACTGCTGTATACATACGCATGAATCGAACAAACACTGACCATAGAGAAGTTGGTGGCGCCGTCCGGCTCGAAGGGCTCAGTGGCCGGATCGACGGAAGTCGAGTGCTCCATTTTCTGGTACAGCTTCTTCATGTTCTCCCGGTGGATGTCACTGCGCGAGGCATAATTCACGAGGGCGAACTCGAGTAAAGCCCCGAATACGAAAGTCAGGCAAACGCCCGTCCACACATCGATAGCCTTGGTGTAGGAGACGGGCGGTAGCGAGGCGTTTATGCCGGACGTCTGTGTGGCCATTGTTAGCAGAGTTGTCACTCCTACGAGTCCATGGAAAAAGAAGAAAGATATTTGGCCGTGTTATTTTGAACAAGCTTTAGGAACCTGTGTGTCAGACTTTGATCGATTATGTTCATTCATTCATGTTTATCGTTTATCATTTTTCTTCGAGACTTCATAACAATCGCTCAGGATGAACTTTCAGCTTTCTTTTTGACTTCGATTTAGCATCGTGCTATTTTCTCCTTTATACGTCTTCTCAATTACGCGAAGATCGATATTAAACATTTACTCGAATTTCATTTAATCTTTTAATCTAATAAAATGTAAACTTCATAAATATATCAGAAAATGAAAATGAAAATACTTAAATATCCGGATAAGCTTTTGTTTAATATTGCTCTTTGTTTTGCAACTTTAGCAATTATAAAAGTAATATATAACTTCCAAATTTCAATTATTATTCAAATTTTAGATTATATTTACTTTTGGGGAAAGTCAGAAATTTGTTTTATAGTTAGTAATATTAAAATTTGCGCTCCAGTTTTTACACGCGAATTTCCTTTGTTAATAATAAATTTCTACTCCTGAAGATTTAAGGGATTTTTCTATAATACGATTTTGAAAAATTCCTTTTAATCAAAAGCCTTTCTACGTGGGGAGGCAGAAAGTGGAAGATGGATAGATAGGAAAAAGAAACGTCGTACTCACCCAAAGATACGCGAGCTGGTACGGCACTTTGATCCAACCAGAAGGACACCCAGGAGACAATGACTAACATACAGCAGGGTATGTAAATCTGGATGAGGTAGTAACTGAACTCTCTTTTGAAGAGCAGATCCACCTTCAGACAACTGTATTCCCCTGTAAAATGCGAAAAAGCGGTCCGTTAAATGTATGTATAAATTTGTTTTATTCTGACGATGACGCCTACTTAAACTAAATGGAAACGCGAATGAGCTTACCGGTGTTTGTTTTACTATTACAGTAATCCGTTAAAAACTTCTCGAGCGTGAATCTGGGTAGATGCAGGTTCTTAACCACCTGAACGGGATCGCCCTCCTTCCACAGAAATACTAAATCCGTCGTAGTCCAACCATCTATAATTTTCGTTTTTATGAATGCAGAGTCGTCGATTTAGTATCTTTAATTGCATTTTTTTGCACCAGACACACGCTCAATCTAATATTAAGCTTCCGAAAATTTTTGCATACTTACAGCTGGCCATTCGCAAAGAGCAGATCTGACGGTCAAGAGGATAGAGCTTGAGATTCATTGGGCACGATAGTGTCAGTGATATTCTGCGAATAAATACGCCGAGTTGAAAATTTCATTTCGATTTGAGTATTATTTTTTTATGCATAAAGTGCTATTTGACAAAAGATAAATGCATAAAGCAAACAAAAGAATCCACAAATCTTTCGTGAAATCGCTACGCTGAGTATTTAATTACAAAATTACTTATTTGAAATTTACTTAAAAACATTCTGTAATAACCCAGCTCTGTGTCTGAATTTTTGGTGAAATAAAACTTTATACTTGATAAATTTTAAATATTATTTACTTTGGAAATTGGAAAACTATTAATTAAGATTTTTCTGTTTAAAAAACTGTCTCTTTCTTTACAAAATAAAGTTTATTATCCACATTAAAGTACATGGCAGTGAAAATAAAATTTTTTTGTTTCTGTTGAAAGTTTTCATCGTAACGCAACGAACCGTTAAAGTTAAAGGAATGTAATTTTCCTTTAAGTTTTACGGCAAATTAAATATAATTAAAATATAACTAAATATAATTAAATATAATATTAAAATTATCATTCAATCTATTAAATTAATAGATTTAAACATGAATTTATAATTATCATTCGAATTTTAATTTTAAATAGTAAAACAAAAAATAAATTATAAATTTACAAACAGCAATATTTCATATTGATATTATTAAAAAGCTGTCATGTTTCGTTACGTGTTCGATTATGAAAATTACATTTTCACAATCAGATAAACAATGATCTTTTATTTACATGAAAATATAACGAATAATGATAATATAAAAAATGAACATCTCGATTAATTAACATATAGTGTACAAAAACTACATTTTTATTAAATACTGTATAAATACTGTATATAAATTTAACAGTACTAACAGTAAAAATATCTAAAAAGCGAAAATAATTTATAAGATTAATTATTATTACTTAATTTTCAATAAATATCATTTAATTTAATTTTATAATATTTTAACTCTTAATTAATAAACTTTCAAATAAAAAAATGCTAGAATTAGATAAAAATTTAAAAATTATTTACAATAAAAAGTTTACGTTTAAAATTTTTTATACATTTTTTATACTCAAGCTGTATTTTAATAAAATACTTGATAATATTTCAAAGTTTTAATGCTTTTATTAAGTCCACTTTTTATAGTTTTTCGAGAAGCTTACTTTTGAATATTATTGTATTGAATTGAATAACATTTTTAATTATTTGAAGTATTTAATGAAACTTTACCGTATACTGTACAGTACTGATCCATCCGGATAAATTCGTATGTATACGTTGGGCATAATGATGTTGTGAAAGTGGCCTTCCTTCTCGTTTGCAAAAAATAGATCGGGCATCCACACTCGACTCGCATCAGTAAGAGTCAGATATTTAAGTTTCCCTTTGCATAAAAAAAGTTAGATCAGCTATAAAGATTTCGTCTTTCATTTAGCCTACATTTTTTATGTTAACATACAACTCTTGGTAAAATTACAAAAAGTTTATAAAAGAGAATGGTTAAGTTTTGGTGAAAAATTTGAATAAGTTTTTAAATTATTACGACTAGAATTTGAAGTTATATGCGTTAATCTCCGGTTAAATATAACTTGACTTTAGTTTCACTTTATTTGAGCAGAATAAATCTTTTGTATTTTCTTGATAATTTGAAAAGTACTTTACAAAGTTTAGTATATATTATTATATATTTAGTATATTTATTATAAAATTTAGTGAATATAATCTTACCACCAAAATCATTAAATTGTAGTCTTTCGTCAACCCATTGTTCTCGGAATGTCAACTGAACGGAGTATTCCTGTTGGAAAATAAGTAGTACTTAGCCGGTTTTTTATCGTTGGGTAAAATAATGTTATTATCAACCAAAATAGTATTAAGTTTTAGTTTAATGCAGTTTTGTAATTAGTATCGTACTATTTTACGGGTCTAATCGAAATTTACGCGATTACATGGGATTTTAATGTACTTACTTATAAGTTTTTGCTTCTAAAGTCATGATGTATGAAATAAAAAGTATATTTAGAAAATATTTAAACTTGAAGATTATAAATAAATAATTTTAATAAATAATTAATTTAATTTAATATGAATTCAACCTTAAAATCCCTGTTTCTACTCATACGATAAAAAATAATATTATGCAGTGTATGTAGTTATCTGATTTGTTTAATTATACTAATAAAAAGAAACTAAGAAAGCACGTGAGTGAAACTGAAGAATCGTATTGAAAATTAGTAATAAAAAAGAAATAAAGGTTTTGAATTCAAAGTAGAAATATGAGTATATTTGAGAAAATTAAAGAATATTTTCATTGATCACAGGAACATCAAAGAAAATATAACTATCGATATAGATTATAAAACTATACAAATTCAAATAATTCTCAAATTCAAACTTGCAGAATAGATATTTATTTTCATAAGCACGTGCCAAAAATATCCAAATTAGAGTTTCATGCAGTACGAGAAGAGTGAAATATCGCTATTGTATTTATTGGAATAAAGTTTCACGATGAATTATATTGCTTTAGATAAACATTTAAATTTTATCATAACTTATTTATGCATTAATCTAGAAAATTATTTAGAGCAATAAACAGATGCATAGGTAAGATTTAATTCTACAAAGAAAAATTTTAAAATCACTTTTAAGAAAGGAACTTAAACATATTTCAGTAGTTATAGTTTTATTCTGTCAGACAGATAACTGCTTACCGTACAAATTCTTTGTCGTGTTAAAAAATATTAAAAAGTTTTAGCAAATGATTTCGCAAATTATCGTACGTGAAACGAACTATTCGAATATTTAGGTTTCATATGCATACATCGCTGTTACGAACCCGTTTATTATAAGCAGTTAAAATAAAAAATAGCGTTGAATAAAATCTCAAAGAGCCCAAAAAACACGATAGCCATAGTGAATATTACAAAAGCCAAACCTTTGTCCATAGTTATGTACAAGGAATAGCGAGTGAAAAAGCGGAAGGGCATTAAATTCAGTTTATCGGCGCATATAAAAATACACAAAAAATAATCATGCAAAAGCGAGGAAAATATTAAAGCGGCAAAACACAAAAAAAGTACAAGTTAACGTTGTACAGAAAGGACAGAAAGGAAGGTATATGTAAGAGAAGAAATTGCATATAATTGTATGTCATGTGATTTTAAAGCTACTGCGACTCATTCAGAAGCTTTCTACCTACATTTATTACGTGGAAAACGTGCAGTTTAGCTCACAGTTTGAACCGCAGCACGTTGGTCTCTGGACATTATCACTGCGTCTTCTTCTACCTACTTGAGAGCGAAAATATCTCTCTCCTTTTCTCTCAATCCCTTCCTACCGTCTCGCACGCGTGCAGCTTTCGGGTTGTTTTTATTCACTCATTTATTACATTATTTACTTTATGCTTTATAATTGCCTTCGCGCAATTCATCAAGAATAAATTTGCAGGGGAAATGATTACGTTCGCTTTTATAAACTGAAACGAAGCTAACTAGGCAATTGTATCCATACTCTACACGTACCACGTTTTCTCGTCTTTTTATAAATAGAGCGTAAGAACGAATATGTAATAATAGACCAATAATAGGCTCTTGATAAATGCTAACCTATGTGCTGTAATTGCATAAAAAAGTCATTGATATGAATGAAGTGAGTACTTCCTCACGATCTCCTCCCCATTCTTGCACATTCATTTTCTTTGGAAAACCCGAGTTTTTCGTTTCTTTCTATGCATAAAGTGACTCCAAAGAAATTCCTTCAGACATAATCTCAATTAAAATTCATCGGTCAGAGTAATAATGCTAGATATTCCGAATGCGCGAGTCTAAATAAATCATGTCGAATAACAGTTGCGAAAGTACACGCGCCGGATAACAATCGTTGGATTATTTACGATCACTCGCGTGCATACATAAGCTTGAGTATACGCAGCGAGTGCGTTGATTAAAATAAACACTATACACGCTCTCGAGATAAAGTTCGAAGCAATTAAATGTTTTGTTCTTCCGCACACGTACAGCAGTCGCTTGTTTTGCTGTTTGACTCGCGTAAACTTGGTTACGCGCGAGACGGTAGCTGCGAGTCAGGTTCGAAAGTATCATATACAAAGAAAGGAAACAAAAAAGAAAAGAAAAGGAGGGAAAATTAAAAGAGCGAAGGGTTCTCGAAAGAGGGATTGAGAGAAAGTGATACGGCGTATACAGTAAGAATAACATAATATTGAAGAAAGGAAAGCATCAAAGTAATACTGCTTTGTGCACCTTTTTATGAAAAACAAAGACAAATACATATAAGTGGAACCATTCTTTTGCCTTAGTTTTTTATTTATAATTTTTTGGTTTTACTAATTCCAAACTTTGTCACGTAGAATCATTAGAGGTGTAATGAGTTTTGTAATATAATGTTAACGTAAAATGTATTATGCCTTATCTTGTTCTATACTTTTGCTTTTCGTATTCAAATATTCCCCAATATATATTTTATGCTAATAATCCGATATTATTGTTCTAATTAATGTACGATTATGTTCACTAAATGATCTTCGACCAAAGAAATTACAAATATTTTGAAATTTCTTTTATTTATTTTGCGTGATCATAATGCAGATTAGGAGAATCGATGATGGGTCATTTATAAAATGAAAGATTATTCAATTTATATATTTTAAATAATTATTTGTACAACGTTTTTTACTAATATTTAGCGTAAATTATCGTGTGCAGTTTATAAGGAAATAGTCAATGGTCTACAGAATATGTTTCGTTAACTGAAATCGAAATTTTATATTCGCAACTAAGCAACTGATTTGCTATTTTCATATTTATAATTAAATGTTTAATACTCATTTTAATTTTCAAAAAATATTCTTGACTTTAGTTAGAAGCAATTAGCCCAGTTATAAAATTTATAAATTGATGCTCAAAAGATTGCATTACTTTTTTTAATTACATAAACAACATTAATATGTTGCCTGTTACATGAAAACTATAGATTATTAGGTGATAGATTATTATTTATTAAATATTTTATGAGATATGTCAAAAACTCTACGTTTTATTAATATTTATAGCCTTATTTATTTGATGATTTATGATTATTAATTCACTGCGGACGTAAGTTTCGGGGTAAAGTACACTGGAACTTTAATTAAATCTAAGCATTCATTTATGATTTTCGAACATAAACTATCTGCTTTGGGAAGCTAGTAAAAACATTTTATTTACTTTAAATACAAGATAAACAGATTTTATAATATAGATACATTGAAAATAAATTTTAAGCAAACATAGTTTGACTAGATACTTCTTACTTTACGCATATACATACATACATACATACATACATACACACATACATACATCCGTACATACATACATACATACATACATACATACGTACGTACGTACGTACTTACATTCATACATACACGTATATATAAACATTATACAGAAAATCACAACACAAAATGGAGTAGAAACATTACACATGAATGTAAAGTATAAATTGATCATATATACGTTGTACATACATACAAAGTTAACTCAACAACATCGAAGAAAATTTATAAAACAAACATATAATAAGCCTGGCCAGATGACGATAATTTTAAGTGTCAACAGAAGAAAATCACATTATAATAATTTTAGCCAATCATAGCATAGTCGATACATTAAAACATTAACTCACATTTTGTACATTACTTTTACGAATTGTTGATTACGACTGTAATTCCGTATTTATTTAGGTATAATATCAACAGAATATTCTGGAGCACTCATTCGTTTAAGATATTTTAAATATTTTACGGAAAAGTTTAACTCATTATTATTGTTGAATCAACAAATGTTTTTAAACGTTTGTTAAGCTTTTTTGATTATGCTTGTCGAAATTTCAATGTACTCAACCTCTGAAAAGTGTATATAAATTTCCTGTACCTGGATTGTATGTTTAAACCATCTATTTTGAACGAGCCAACTTGTCTTTCCACGTAGGAGGATTAGTAGTGGCTTAAAATCCAAGTAAAAATTTCTAGACCATTTTAAAGCTCGTCATGTGTTTTTTCAAGTATCTATTTTACGCTTGCTATACTATTCTTTGAAACTTGTCATTTCAAATTATTTTCCTCGGTAATACTTTCGTTTCATAATTTAGAAACATTATATTAAACTAAAATATTCAATAGAAAATGATGCATTATTTTAAGTTTAAGCTTATACGGCTTATAAAAAATTACCACGGCCTGTTTTTTATTTGTATATTATAGATATATTTAAACATTGATAAGTTGAATATATTTTTCGAGTAAATGGTAAGATTTTGTTCGCACCTTCCATGAACTCAATTTTAAATCAGTACGACGAGTGCGAAGACAAGGTATACTACGTTCAGAAAAAATCGTTATCGGAGAGAATAATTGCGAAAATAACGTCAAGTTTAAGTACTAAAAGTCTATTTTTGGCGTTAAAAGAAGTAAGATGAAAAGGAGGAAGAAGAGACCAGAACAATCACCGTTACGAATTTGACAAGACATACATACGAATACACAGGAATGTTCCCAACGGAGAACCGCAGTTGCTGATATCGCGTGCATGCCTCGACTACAGCTTCGACAGATACAGACATATGGAAACTCGAGTGCACATCACTGTAATCTATAAAATGGTCAGGTGGTGGTGCACTTGTAAAATCTGGCGCTTAGCTCGTATACTTATTTATGATAGGAACATCGATGGAAAATGGATCGCTCGCATTCAGGCTTCTGCTTACGTATGTAGAAAGCAGGAGAGAAGGTAGACAGTGAGATGGTATTTATTTAAATGCTTAGCACGAGCCTCTCGTCCTTCTCTTCCACGTATTCTCCTCCTCGCTCCTCCTTTTGTTTCGTTTATTTGTGGAATCGTAACAATGCGTGTGCACAGACACACGTGTCCGCTCGCTCAATTCACCAACGGCGATGTTGTTCGTAAATGTACGCACGTTTGCGTGCGAACGATATGGAATAGGGGCAAAATATTCAGAGATAGCGCGTGGCAGTGTCTGGAACGATGCGCAGACCTTTTCCATCTTTTCCATCGGCCGTAATGGATATTAGAGCATGGCTGTGATTTTTATTCGCTTTCTTTTTTCCTTTTTGCCCTTTTTGCTCTTTTTGCGTCGATGTAAGCCATGGTTCACGAATAGAGGCAAAAATGTTTCCGCGATTGACGTTGAGAGACACGCGTGCGTACCGAGTGAGTTCATACGCTTTGCAGGCTTTATTGCGAGGCATCCGTTGGTGGTAACTTGTACATGAAAACGCGATCCCTAGCTCGATAAGAGAGAAACATTGCTCCTCGTCCAGATAACCTACGTTGCTTCGATAAAGGGGATTTTTCCTATTGAGGAAACTCAATGGTATGATTTGAAGTTGGGGTAAGGGAACCTCCTAATGTACGAAATTCAGCTCACGGATTTAATGACGTAGATTTTTTATTACTTTCGAACCAGCGAGCAACTGCCTTTATCAATGAATTACGTTTAATGTTTCTTAATGTTTTAAAAACTTCGTGAGAACGGCTTCAATTTTTGCCTGGATGCAAAGAAATATTTAAGATATGTTTGTTTAGCCATAATCGACGAAACTACTCTAATACCCTAAAGTGGCTTCAATTGTAATAATTGATATACACGTATATTTTTTAAGTGAAAAAGTAATATACAAATGAAAAGAACATAAATTATACTGATTTTTGAGACCAAAAATTCACACATCTTTGTGTAAACGCGTGTACGCTCATGTGCGAATGCGTGCATCACATTCTTCAAACGACAATTATATTTTTTCATTATTAATGCAACTATCTACAAAAGCGATAGTTCATTTTGAGCAGATAAAAAGTATTATCTTGAGAGATTTAATCTAAAAGATCGAAAATGTTTGAATGGGTACTAAAATAGTAACGATTAGAACTAAAGAGGAAATTGAGATATAGAGACGTTTACGACCTTCATACTCAGAAGATTAATCATGAAGTCATTTTAGCAATGCATACTATTAGAAACAAAGATAAGAAACTATTTTTAATTATTATTTATGATCATAATATTCGAGCAATTTCATGCAGATTTTAGTTCCGCGATCCTCGTTCCAACCTATAAGTGTCTAGATAGTTTTTACGTCACCATAAATTCAAATAAAGTTACAGATATTCAGAAATATAGACCTACAAGTTTGATTATAAGTTCAAGGTTGGAATATAAAATTTTTCACTCATGCAAAAAAATTCTCAGCAAGGGTAGCAATATATTTCGCACGACCCCAAATATATAGAAAATCCATTGAAGCATTAGTAGAAAGATGAAGGTTGAAATAAGATTAAACTACTTCTTTACCTTTGTAAACTTAAAGTGAAATTTATACGAGTAGATTAAACGAATAATTAAAATATTAGTTATATTTATACAAAAGTATGAAATATTGGAAATAATAGTAATAATTATTATCGCATTAATTTATGGATTACAACGTTGCGTTAAATAAAAAAACGAACAATGTATCTTTTTTTAACGCGTCTATTTACAGATACTTATACTTGTATCAATAAACAAAATTTATAAACTGGACAATAAAATGATTTAACAATACAACTACGAATATTATATAAACTATTTTAAATTAAGTGCAAACAGTGATTTAGTTAAATACGAGATAAAATAAAGAAATCAAATTCTAAAGGCATTTAAAAATGAATAGTAAACTGAAAATAAATTATAGCTTAGCAACAGTGGTTCAAAATAAAACAAAAGAATCGAGGTTTCTTGAATTGCAATGAGAATAATGATATTCGTAAGAGTAGAAAATTTAAAAATGAAAAATATTAGAATAGCTGAGTAATATTCAGTGGTGCATTCAGTCATAAATGCAGAAAATTTTAAAGACTCGTTTTTGAAAACAAGGTTTTTTGAATTTACTTATTGACTCTTTCATCTTTCATAAATGCGTAATTATGTGCTTAGGAAAGAAAAAAATTTAATTACTGGAGCTGTAAGATAATTTTTCTAATTTTAATTCGATAATATTTTATAAATTAGAAACACCGTTGTACAAGTATATTAAAACTACTACAACAAACGTAATGAAAATAAAAACTATACTTGTAAATTATAAAGAAATGAGGAGAAAATAAATATTCGATTTTCTTAAGAAAACCTTGGATTCAAAATTAATCAGAGAAAGCAGAACCGTAATAGTAGATGCCGTAAAAATTTCTAGATTTTCTTATTTATTTACAGAAAATTTCTTTTATTTATAATCTCTCCAACACTGATTTAACAAGTTTTGTAAAAGAATAAGCTTTGTCAAATCAGAGAATTTATTCGATTTATTAGCATAATGATAAAAACCTATTCATAAAAAAGTACGAGTCGTTAAAAAGAAGCAGCCAAGAATTCGAAAATAAAGATAAATTTTTTGTTTTAAAACGGATTATTTTCAGAAGAAAATCTTTTTGAAACAGGAACGGTAGAAAATATCATTACGTATAATAGTCAGAAATATTTAAAAAATTAATTCAAGATATAATTTTTATCGAACGTATTATTTCTTGGATATGGAATGAATTCAGAAATATTGGAATAATGGTATTTAAATTTAAGAAGTCGAAAAGGGCAGAAATATGCGTTTCTTGGAATTGACTGCAATAATTCTGCTTTTAAATCTTGTGAGAAAAGTATGACAAATTACGGAATATATTTACCTATATTATATTACCACTTTAACAAATGCAAATAGAATTAGAGGCAATGGCTTTAAGTAAAAAAATAAAATAAATTTTAAAATTGTATATCGAACAAAGCACAATACTGTTTGAGATACATATATTTTGAGAAGAAAATCCAGAAGATGAGAAGTAAAATGAATAACATAGCCACATAATGGCCCTTGGAAGTAACAGTATTTTCAGATTACCGAGACATTCACTGTTTCAAAAATTGATATTTTATTTGTGAAAACAATAATAAATATAACATTTACTTTTACGATGCATAGAGAAATGCATGAATAAAATTTATGAAAGCATAAAAGCACTTTTCTCTAAGTGAATTAATAGCTGCTTTCACTTTTTATCCGTTTTTAGTAATATTGAAAATATCAAAGTGGTAATGTATCTCTGAAATAACAATTGAAAAACAAATAGTGTTTATAAAATATAATCAGCCTTTTAAAATTAGTCCTTAATTTTATAGTTATTAGCATAAGGAACGATGATCTTCAAGCTCTTATTTCTCTTGCAATTAATTTCAGGGTGCACTCTGAAGTTATGGATCCTTTCTTGACAATAAGGATAGTATCCGACAATCTTTTTCACGAAAGAAAGTATGAGATGAGACAGCAGAAATTCTAATCACATGGCTGACGTCAGCTACGTCGGAATAATGTGAATCAATATTAAAAGATTATTAAGAACGTTGCGATGTTGATGACTGGTTTTCTCGAGATGAATATGTTTTTTACAGTGATTATAAATAAACAAATAAGTAAGCTAACTGTGATATTTTCGATTTAATCGGGTATGTTAAATCTCACACACTTTTTGAAGTAGACGTGCTATTGGCAGTAACATTAATTTAAAAAATAGATAGATATTAGCCTTTGTAAGGTTGGGATGGTATTTGAAATTAATGTTTCGAGATGAGAGTAGTTAATTTGATGAAAGCATCAAGTTCGAGTCATCATAACCATGTAATAATATTTCGCGGCTTTCGAGAATCATTAGAACATTGCTCACGATCTTATTACTTCAAGATATACTTTCAAGTAATAAGAGAAATGTATGGTAATATTAATTTACTTTTTATTGCAGTAAAACAACTTCATAATGCTCTGAGTACGAGTATAGCGTATAAATGATTAAGAATGTATTAAATATAAGAAGACTATCAGAAATATTTAAATAGAATGTCAAAAGTACTGCTGTATAATTTGCTTTCAATTGCAATTAACTATTGGCTTTTCAAAAAGTGAAGTGAATAATTTAGAAAAATTTAATTTCTCGATAAATTTTAAACAATCAGTTGTGAAATCAGCGAATACTTTAATAGATAGACACTTCAAATTATAATTTATATGTAATATTTGTAGGAAAGATAATGCGATTAATTTATTCAGCTTAAGATGTTTTATGCGTTATTAATTATAGAATTTAATTAAATGCTATTTACAGGTAAGGTAATTTTATTCTTTAATTAAAAGAATGTACGCCCGAAAAATAAAGTAAAAATTTTAAAATGACTAGGTTGACGTGTGCAAATGCACGTCGAGAATAAAGGAAACAAAGAATGCAATAAAAATGAGAAAGCGAATGTAAGAGAGATAGAGATATATGGACAGAAAATAGGAGATACTTCAAACGATAACCATGTCAACCGAGATTTTTGTCAACGGTTTCATATTAACGTTCTCATTGTTCTTACAATGCACCACCACTTTCAGACTAGAAGTACAGTAAAGGACACAAAAATATGACAAATATCTGAACACATTTACAAACACTTATACACATATATACATCCTCTTTGCATTAATCAACAAATTTTAGGACGCTTTCATTATACCAACCTTATATTACCAACTGTCAAATAAATCAGGAAAAACAGAGTAAAAGTACATACGCACACATACTTGCATGACTACGTGCATTTATATGTGTACATTCGGACGTGGACGAGCTGAAAAACGTTCAATTTTGCGGTATAGTATATTTGTTTATACACATATATCTGTATTTATGTGTGTGTTTGCGCGTAGGCACGCGTATGTACAAACACTGAATTCTTTAAACATGAATATAATGCTCTCAAGTACGCATCATTGGGTGTTATTTTCTAGTATATTTGTATGTACAGATATACCAATTTCCATTTTTATATTTTATTGTTTTTTTCAAGTGAATTGCTTCGAACAACCCTTCGTTATGCACAGATTTAAAAATATATATACAAATACGTATGACAAAAATCTGCCTCCGAATTTGAGTCCTTTATTCATAGTACTCCAAGTATATATTATAAAATTTATTTGTTTCTTCTTGACTCAATTCTATTAAAAATAGTTCTTCTACTGTATCCCACTTTTTGTCATTCCTCAGCAATATTCTTTAGAAAATATGTATAGGAAATTATTAGATAATATTTGATATACAGTCTGATCGATAAATATAAAGGATAATTTATGAGGCTAGTAGCGTCTTATGTTTGGATCGAATTTATATATCGCACCGATAAACGCTCGATATTGCTCGTATAACTAAGAAATTTAATTAATAAAGATATTTCTCATAAAAGTATACAAGTTGATATTTTATGGTTTTGATAGTGTGAGACTTGAAAATGAGATGCTATGATCGTTATTTGTATTTTTTAATTTTCGGAATCATTGCAACAATTACTCTTCATATTATTTTATTTGAAAGCCTATTATTGGCATATATTTTGAATATTTTTCGTACTAATAGGATACCTTAGCATATACCAGTTGCATACTGTACGAGAATGTAGATTAACACTTTCAGGGCAGCGTGAGTCACTATAGACATACATACAAACTTTAAGATATAAGTTACTAACATTAATATTAGTTTTTATACATAAAAGGTATGTAGCATTATTTTATTATTTTTTAAGCAAACATTTTATAGACGTCAATAAATTGTAAGATATAAATTTATGTGTATCCTATTATAAAGTGTTATATATATATGTATCTGACTTTTTCTTTGATATAAGAACTTAAAATTTTAATAAAAATAGAAATGTTACCATAACAAATTTGTTCAACTCCTATACTTTTTCTTTTTGTACATTCACATATTTGTTGGATATAAACCGGATAAAACGTTATTGATGCTAAATTTAGATATCCATCATTTATAACTTCTTCAAAGTACATTTCTTTTATATATGACACAATACTAGTAAACGCTAGTATTCCGCGAATAAAACAGCCTTTTTATAGTGATACTTATTAGTTACTTTTTCGCAAAACTGTTACTCACAGCTTTTACGTATTTTATTCTCGATGATATTTATTATAAAATTTATTTGATTTATCCATTGTATTAATTTCAATTGTTTTGCTTAAAAATTTTCTCAGCTACCCAGAAAGTGATAATATTAACAAAGTAAATTATTACAAATTATTAATATAATTAATACATCAGTTTGATATATAAATTTATTAAATCAATTGTAAAACGAATATCATAATTAAGAGATTTGCAATTAATAAAAGCGAATATAGGTAAGGAATGAGTTAAATCCAGAAGGGTCATAATAATAGTAGTAATAATTATAGAAAGTTGATTGTCAAATAGATTTAAACAACGTTGTACAGAAATTTAAAGAATTTAAAGTTAAAATTTTTTAATGAATATTCTTAGAATACTTTTTATTTTAAAAAACAAATACTTTTTGTATTATTATGAAATTTTTAGTTTTAAATTATACATTGAGAATAAGTATATTATTAAAATAGTT
Organism: Platyscapa corneri; assembly: GCA_018907185.1. Taxonomy (NCBI): domain Eukaryota; kingdom Metazoa; phylum Arthropoda; class Insecta; order Hymenoptera; family Agaonidae; genus Platyscapa; species Platyscapa corneri. Next base: position 7,629,883 of record JACCHW010000019.1, on the reverse strand, counting down.
AATTGTAAATACAAGTTTCATAATTTATAACTATTATTTACAAAATTATACGTTTCAAAAACGATGTTAATTTCTAAATTCTGAAATTTATCAGTTTACAGTAAAAAGTCTCTTTCAACACATCAATTTCTTAAATTAGTACCAATACAAACAACGTAATTAAGGTGTTCAACAAAAGAGAGAAAATAAAAGAGTAAAATAAAAAAAACCAAGTATGAGAGAGAAAGAAAAAAGGGAAAGAGACAGAGAGAGAGAGAGAGAGAGAGAGAGAAGAGAAACGAAAGCATTTGCACAAACAGACAGCATCGGGAGCGGAAAAAGACGGATCACTTGGCTTGTATTGCAAAGGAGAGGACGAAAAAAAGAGAAATAGATAGATAGAGAGAGAGAGAGAAAGAGAGAAAGAGTGAAAGAGGGAATGAAAAAAAGGATAGAAGATATAGGAGTAAGCTTTGAGGCTCCCCCTTCGATTGAATGCAATCGGCGACGCATCTCCATTAACGACTCGACCTTCCTCCTTTTCACCCTTCCAACTTCCGGATTACCGAGTCGAGTTTCCTGTTCACTCTCTCTATCTTTTTCTCAATCTATTTCTCACTTTCTCTCTCTCACTCTCTCTCTCTCTCTCTCTCATTATATTTCTCTTTCTTTCTTTCTTGCCAGGTGCATTGTATCGTAACAGTGTGTATTGAAATGATTCGCGTTCGCATGCGTCTATTCCTCTCTTTCTTTCTCTTTCTCTTTTGCTTTGAATATCAGCGCCTGTACATTCTCATTTCCTAAGTAAAGCGACACTGAATGAAAGGAATAGATAAGGAGATGAATTTCGTCCTTCTGACGAGTTCCGGAGTTTTGGCCTAGCAAGTTATAACCCTTCTTCGTTCTCTTCACGTTTCGGTTTTGATATTAAGTTCTCTGATTTTTGTCCTCTTTCTCTACTTTTCTCTCTCTCGCTCTATTTCATTTTTTGTTCTTGTTCTTGCAAGCAACATTCATACGAGGTCGAAAGCTTTTTTTCATTTAGCTTTGCGTGGCTGTGAACCAAAGTGCATGTTATATCTGTGCATGGCGTTATGAGAAAAATGAAGAAAGAAAGAGAGTCGCGGCTTGTCAAAGCGACAATTTCTACTTAGAGGAAATCCTTGTTTTACTCGTAGCGCGTTCTTTTTTCCTCTATCTAATTCCAAAAATTTTTGCAATTTAGTCGAACAATAGCAAGCGATAATTCCTCAAGTATCTTGAAATAATCGGAAAGGGCTTCAAGAATGCTCGTGCCGCTTCGGCCTTTCCAAATCCTTCAGATATTTTATTGCAGATGATTTTTCAAACGAATTTTTTGAGGAATTTTATCTTCTGTCCTTGATGACGTTAAAACTCATGACGAATGAAGGAATTTATCATTTTAAGGCATTCCGATCGCTTCTATGACTAACATAATTTTTTTATATAAAATTTATTTTTTCACTAATTCTTTTTTATCCGTTCTTGATTGTATTTAAATATATTTCTATTTATATATGGAAATTTTATTTTAATTTTAAATTGAAATCGAAAAATCTGGAATCTTAATTTATCTGTTTTTCTTTAAATAAAAAAAAAACAGTAAAATAAACTGCTTAGTATTGGGAAATTAAAAATTTTCCGAGCAATAACTATAATCGGTATTTATTATATAAATTATTATGTCAAATACTAAATTTTTTAAAAATAAATTTAATTGATAAATCCGAAAAAGTGTGAATGAAAAACAAAAGTTAGGAACTATTAAATATTTTATATTTCCCTTACATTCAATATGGCAATATAAAAGTAAAAAGTAATAGTTTTTTTATAGTTACCGAACTAATTAAGGTAATACCTTGTAATAATATTTATTAAAATATTTTTTTTGGTCGAAATATTTTTGATATTTTAATACTACAAATAATTTTCGAGAGAATAAAATTTCTATAAAAAGTTATCTTCAGGAGTAGAATAATAATGCTTTTTTGTCTATAAAAAGTCTATTATGCATGTATATATAGAGAGAGCATTCTTAAGAACCCTTCTTTCACTTTCTCCTCATCTTTTTCCTTTCTATTTTTATGGCAAGAATACAATGTTAAATTAATTAAAAGCCCATCGCATTATTTCGGGTATCCCCTCGTTGTAGAGCAGTAGAAAAGACCCGGCTTTATTCGGCCCTTGTGCGCCATGCCAACCGTTTCGGTTTCAATGCGAATTTTATTGCAAAATGAGAACTAAAAAAGGAAGAAGAGAAGGATCTTCCAATCGAATATAATGCTCTACGTGACGGTGAAAAAAGCGTGACACAAGCAACGTTTGCAGGAAGAGAAAGGAAAGGGCGAGAAATACGATAGAAAGATCTGGAATGAGTTGAAAGACACTATATTGCACGCGAGAGTCAGTTCATAGCAGTTGTCCACGAAGGTTATGGATTTCGAACTATGCATTGTCGGAACGATTGATTGTTTGTGATTAAATTTTGCAAACACGTAGATTGTTTTTCAAATTTTTTTCAGGATATTTAAATATTTTGGTGAAATTTTATCAAAGGAAAAATATATTTTCATTTTTTATGGAATAAGTAATGAAAGAAATTTATTATTAGAATTTTATTCGATATTAATTAATATTAAAGTAACTTCTTTAGCATTTGATTAATACTGCAAGCTAAAAGTATGTAACGTTTTTTTATGGAAGATGTCCTTTTACGACAGTGGCACATTAGATATTATTTAAAAATCATCAGAATAAAGGGACTTATTATAAGTTTTACGAAACTTTTTTCTTTTTAAAAACTATAAGTGGATTAGCTCTATTCACTTAAAAGTTTGGCAAGCAGACATATTCACAGCCAACTTCAATTATACCTTTATTAAAGCTTAATAAAAAAGGAGACGTTATTTTTCTAAACCATCGTTATTCCGTGCATTGTTAAAATTTATAATTATGAAAATGAAGAACAAAGTAATAAAAATGTTCATTGAACGGTCATCTTTTATTTAAATGAAAAATAATACTAAAAATAAATAATCTATTTACCGCGTATCAATGTTTTCGCGCAAGTTTAGTGTATACTTTAGATTTTCCGTCTTTAAATTTTTCAATGGTTGCAAACCTTTTTCCTCTATTTATAAGAATCTTAAAATAGGAGAGATGTACGAGAAAGTAAAAGACAGAGGAAAAAATATTCTGGCAAAAGAGATCGTTTTAGGGAATGAAGTGGGTGCGCGTACAATACGTGAGTAAGAGCAGAGAGTCATGGAGGGAGAGAAAGAGAGAAAGAGAGAAAGAGGGAGAAGGAGAGAGAGGGAGACTGAAGCTAGAGTGAGTGTGAGAGGCGAGATAGTAAAAAAAGCTTTGAAAATGAAGAGGCGATAATCGCGAGAAACCAGAGCTCCGCACTCAAGTTATTTATGTGGATTTCACGCCCAGTACCATGAGTGGCTGTGCCAGTGCCTATGAGTTTGTATGTATATCTGTGTATATATTTGTATATGTATATACGTAAATACTTTTTGCGCACGTATGCGCTACGCATATATACTTTTTGAATTTTCCAGTTTGTAATAGCCACTTTAACCTGCCACACTGGTGGTGGACGGTAAACTTCTTCTTTTTTTCTTATTCTTTTTTTAAAGAGTGAAAATCCATGACAGTTTGAATTGTTAAGGAAAAGATCCGGGCTTTTCTTAAATCCGTACTGCATGGACTTATCTAAGACTGGGTTCTAGAAACGAATAGTTTATAATGTTGATTTTTCAAAACTTTTAGGAACGTAAAAAAAGTTCTTCAGGGCATGTGGGCTTTTTAGGCAGTGGGCACTTTATCCGATTCTCTTACCAAAAGAAGAAAATCTCAGTTTTCCTTCTGCTCACACGATATTCAAGTGACCAACTTTTAAATTTGAATGGATTCTCGGGTAAAAAATTACCTTCTAGAAATAAATGTTTTTCTTGTAAACTGTATTTTAATTAACATGCTTATTTCGCTGATTACAAAACACTAGCGAAATAATAAATTTAAAAAGTAATTATGAGTAAGCAGCTCCCAACATTGTATGCGTTCAAATCCAATATTATTCAGTGATTTTTAAGTATCTGCAAAGACGCTGTATGATTAATCATCATCAGAAACAATTGAAAAGAAAGAGAACTGAAAAAAATTTAATACACACGCGCGCGCACGCGCGCACACATATACATATGTATACGAATAAATAATGCAATAATAGTGTCGTATAATTTCATTCCAGTTGAGGTACTACTTTGTTTCTGCATAAAATTTATTTATTTTATAATAATAATTCACAATACTCCAAAATTGATCGCTGGTTGGCGCTTTCAGACGTGCCACAAAGAACAAAATTTGTGCAAGTCCGGTAAAACTGTCGTTACCAGATTCATCAATCGCAATTACTTTCAGTAGAAAATGAATTATATTTTCTGCTGAACCGTTTGAAGCGAACACACAATATTCACAGTACGAATAAAAAATACTCTTGTTACGGGAAAGAAAGAACGGAAAAAACAAATTACCACGACAGAAGCCAATCACATTGAATGTCCCTCACCACAAACGAGCGCCCACATCAAATACTTTTGCAAGTACGAGCAACCTCAGCTCCTTTAACAAAGGCCAATCTCTCAATAAACATGGCGGGGCGTCCTCTTGACGAGGAGTAGGAGGAGGAGGAAAGACGAGCGAATGATCATGCAGAAATAAAGGAAGCCCAGTCGATTCCTTCCCCTGCGCATTGCATGGCGTGCGCTGATCGGATGATTAATGAAATGATCCGCAACCGCGTAAGCATTCCAGCAGATAACTCGGTGAACTTAGTCGCGACAAAGGCACTTCCGGCTCCTTGACGTAACCCCTTTGTACAATCCGTGCATGTGTCGTGCGCGAAGCGCATAAAGACCCGCGCGTGCATTTGTTTACGTCCATCGAGGGAGGAATAATCGTGGGTCCCGTGCGCGCACTCGTGCAATTGCTCACGCCGAGCTCTATTTAATTTTGCTTTATTAGGATATTTGTTTGCACACGAGAGCTTGACTCAAGGAAGCGCACTGCCGTTCTCCTCGAGCGCCTCCTTGCCATGGTATTAGGTAGACACAAGAGCTATGTTCTTGCGATGGGTTCTTCTGCTCTTTCAGTGTAGGACGGCGACTTGTTTGCTGTTGTTCATCGAGAATCACGCTTCCACAGATGATGGACGACGGTGGCGTGTGTGTTAATGAGTTGCGCTCAATCTGAAAGCGAATCGTGAGCCGTGATCCAAGAAGTCACGGGGTTGGTCATTTATCGATCGGAAAATTAATTAATCACGGTGAAATTGTTTTCTTCGATGAATGTGTCGGTTCCGAGATTCTAGGCGTCGTCGTGGGATCGTGACGGTACGGCAAAACGAGTGAGAGAAGGCGTGGAGCGAGATGCCGTAGGTGATATAATAACAAGGGACAGGCAACGAAAGCATTAATGAACACGAATGACAAATATTTATTATATATATATATACGTAGGCAATATGACGAAGAAATTTTCATGATATATAGAGGTACACGACTAATGTATACTTTTACTCTATAACAGAAGTCGCGCAAGTTGTGCGTAATGACGAGTATACGCGTGCAATACGTTAAGCTTTGAAAAAGTTCCGGATACATTGCATTACACAAATTACATCAATAATTCATTGAATAATTCGCTAACCGTAAAATTTTTATGATCGAGGTTTCTAATATTACGTTTATTCTGCGTAAAAGCTTCTTTTTCTTTTTCTGTTCTCTGTTTGTTTACTAGAAAAGTAAAATTATGAAATTTATTTAATTCAACAACGCCATCTTTAAAGACAGTTTAAGTTTGCTCTAAAATTTATTCTCTTGTCATTCTGAGAAGCATATTTTTTAATTGCTATGAACTTTAAAGCACTTACTGGGTCGTTGTAGAATTTTATGATAATAATAAAGCCTTTAAGCTTCGTTACATGAAAAGAAACTCCGCGAATACATTTTATATTTTTCATGAAAACTTTTTAAATAACTACTTTATTGCGTAAATATTTTCGAATTCATAGTATGTAACTATTAAGCTCATCACGAAAGCTATTTAATACCCAAGATGAAATTTCCAAGTTGACGAACTAATCGCTAAATATAGATTTTATGATAGTCGAACTTTGGAGATTGCAAAGTTAAATTATATATTATCACAAATAATTAATAATTTATTTTAGGTCGATCAAAAGGAGACTTTTACTTCGGCACGATTCAATGTAAGCTTGTTGGGTGATAAATTCAAAAGTACGAGCGTTTTTCAAGAATAGCGCGTTTTCAATAAGTGATATTGTAAGCTTGAGTGATGAAACTAGACAAACCGATAACGTTAAATGAAAAATACTTGTAGAATTTTTTTGGATCGAAAATACATTTTTTCTTCGAGACCCGGCGAATATTTTTATTTTATCGGCGCAATAATGAAACTTGCAATTTCGTACATATAAATAAAAAAATTAAAAAGAAAAATTACTCTCTACAAGATTTTGATGAAATTTTATTAAAGGAAAAATATATTTTCATTTTTTATGGAATAAGTAATGAAAGAAATTTATTATTAGAATTTTATAATTTCCTTACGATTTTCAGTCTTTCTATTTCATTGGCCTGTCAATGCACTCGTATACGTCACACGCAAAACATATTCTTAATATACATAAGTATACATAGGTTCTTTTAATATAACAGATATTTCAAACCGTATACAGCCAATATATTTATTTTATGCTCTTTTCAAATACACATGACTATTTATATGTAAATATATAACGACATTGAAAATTCAACAATACGTAGCACACATCTATTTTTATATGTATATACATATATAATATAGTTTTAACAATATTCAATATATATATACTGATAATGATAACGAGACGTCAAATTATATCAATATATAGTTATGCAATAAACGTAAATTACATATGTAATAAACACGGTATACAAGTACAGTATAAATAAAATTAATCCAAATTTCCCGTATAAAATTGGTCGATAATGCTTATATGTAATCAAATGTTATATAAATGTATGATTACATATGGTTATTTATAATTGGATAGAAACTTTGACTATGTATGGTTGCGAACGTTCGTACGTTATCGTATCCGATCGTGAATGGCTGGCTATGAGCGTTCATAAAATTATTAATTTCATTCAAAGCCATATTCCCCTCCGAAGGGAATCAATAATTTTTTTAATGCATCGTAACTCATAGTACTATAATTTATTAATATATAGTCAAAGCTTCCAATGATATATGAGTATGTATGACTTTTTTAATGGGTTGGCGAATCCACGTAACACATGTGACTTCATATTTATGAATATATAGAATGTATACAAACACTGCGTGCGATCATATTTATATATTATATATATATATAGATGCTAAATGCCTAGCTGGATGGATATTTGAAGCACTCACCATGGAATAATCATTGATTTTGCTGATTGAGCGGAGAAAGATGTTGGTGCGTACATTTGTCGGCCCTTCTAACATCGTCGTCCGGAACAAAACATAACAGGATCAATTATTATTTTAATCCCGATCGATTATTCATTAAAAATCCTGATTTACTCTCAGGATTCCTCTTTAACAGTTTTTACCCCTAGTCTTTAAGGCGCAGATATCCGTCATTTATTCACGATACTTAATGGCATTACTTTACTGAATTTATGTTCCTTTCAATATTTTATTGATTTAAATGCAAAGGGGCTAAATCTATTTACATACATTTTGGGATTTTTTACACCTATTCGTGAAGTCGTAATAATCTGGGAAAGAAAAGTATATACACATGGTTCATGATACTCGATAACGGAATGGATCGCTGTTTTGAGTGAATAATGATCGAACGCAGCCAAATGAGATTTTCTTTCAATAACGTATATCTTAATGTATCTCTCAATGGTTTATTGGCTGTACAGTTACAGGAAACATTGTCTAGAAGCTTTAATTAACAATGTTAGTTTTAGCACTAAGGCGTTGCTAATATAAAGTAATAAGATAAATAATAAGTATCTTGCGGAAATTTTAGATTCGAGGATAAATGTTAGAGTTTAGGAACATTTCTTAAGAAAGAAATGTACTTTCTTAAAGTGAATTCCCGAGTCGACTGTACAGATTATTTTTCTCTCCATTACTGGATATTCTTACTTAGCTTTTATTTTACCAAGTAAATACACGTGTAAAAGAGAGTTTCCAAAAACTACTTTTGACTTATTTTTATTTAATTTCGAATGGAATATTGTAACAGCTATAAAATTAAATCTCTCAATGGACGGCCAATTGCGAGCCAGAATCACGTCAATTTATTCGTATTAAAGGCATCAATTGCGTCAGAGTCAGAACATTTTTGAGTTGTTACGATATTACATTGCATATCCGATATAAATCTCGTAAGCAACTTTATAAATCGAAAATCAATGCATATAAATAAGAAAAGGAAGGTGGAAGGAATTCAGGCGTACCTATCGCCGTAAGAATAAGCCCTATTTGCACCTCGACGAGCCGATAAGGAAAATGACCATACAGTCGATCAGTTTCTAGGAAAGACCAATGAAAGCTAAATTGCGAGCGCTGAGCAGTGATTGATAAGATGCGGAGTCCATGACTTTCATATGAACGCTGGCGAAGGGTCACGTTGTGAATCCGAGCTCCATGCCCGATATCAAATAAGATCGCATGATTTTAATCTATAGAAAGTTTATACTTTCCTTGGAATATTTTTTGCGGAATTTCGGGCAGTTAGTTTTTTTTCAGGGCAAAACAGATTTATAGCTTCCTTTCATAGCCCGATAGACATATTTAATCGAAGAAATGGTTAAGATTTTGCTTTCATCCTGTAGAATGGTCATTTCGGTCTCTTTGTCGGGAAATCCTTAATTTCAGTTATTCCTTGTGTAAGTGGAAATTAAAAATTAAACTTGTAACAACAGTTTTTTAATAAATAAAGAGCAGCTCTCATCTGGAGTTCCATTAAATTGCCTTTCTCTTAAATATAGATATAAATTCTATCTCGATCACTGGCTTAAGAATATTTACCTTAGCTCTTGATTAGAAATCCAATCCTAGGATTAAAAATTTCCGTCCGTGAAATTCAAAGTTTTAAGCCACCGGCTCTATCTTGAAATGGTTCGTGGAAGAAAACGGCCAAGATAAGGAGAACGCGAGAGGGGAGGTAATGTTAAGAGAAATAGCGCGTGCTTGCGCGTTTACAAGGATGAGAAGGTATTGATAGGAGGAGACGAACATTATGATTATGACTACGTGTCGAAACAAATCGATTATGCCGCGCATCTGACAGATCGTCTGCTCGCGACAACGAGGAAATGTAACGTGGCCGAGTTTGTATTTGTGCGGACCTATATTTCTGTGCAGTAGGAGAGAGAGAGAGAGAGAGAGAGAGAGAAGGCAAGAGATAAATAAACAGACCGAGAGAGAAAGAGAAACTGAGAGAAGCGAGGAACGGAGATAGCGGAGGCTCCGGATTTCCTGGGGTCGTTGCAGCCTCCTCTATCTGTCTATCTCTCGTCTCGCTCTCGCTCCTGCCTGACCCGGAGATCGATTTGCACAAGGCGAAAGGCGCGCAGCGCAGCGATTCTACGTTATACAGATAATTGGCATGCGGGCCGTTACTGCTGCTGCCGTCGCCACCGCCGTCTCCACCGTCTCTGCCGCCACCGTCACTGCTGCTCCTCCTGCTTAGTCCCGGCTGCGATCCAAATGATCGACATCACCAAGTGTAGATATATGGGTGTATTTGCATAGGCGCGCGCGTGGCTGCACATTTGGCTGTGTGCACTGTATTGTCTACTGGCTCGCTTCATCTTTCGCTCTGCGAGCCGGACCTTTCTCTCCTCCTTCCTGTCTCTTTCATTTGTTCTCGCCTTTCAATGAGCTTCGATGCTAAAGCTTGCACTTTATTTTAAGTTACTTGCTCACGTATCCCATATATTACTCCAGCTAGTAACACATGACCGTGAGCAGAAAATTTACCATTGCACGGTAATAATGTAGCTTTAATAATGTACGTCACTCGGAGCTTATTTGTCGAATAAGATCGTATTGGAGTTTTCGTTTCCCGAGGAAAGTGAAATCTTTATATGAGACATTGTATAGCATCGAAAAACAAAATTTCGTCGATGCAATGCTGAATAAAAAAGAAATTCCTGCCGTTTTAAAATGCTCTTCGATGCCTGGGAAATGTTTAAATTTCAATAAGCCGCTTTGTATATTGATTTTTATTTTCTTTTCACCATATTTTCCGACGTAAATCTTTCAGACATAAGATAGATACTTTCCATTTCTCTATATTCATGATTTGAGCTTCTTGCAGTCCATTTGTCGTCGACTGTCCCTTCCTCGTCTTGTTTAATAAAACGAAGATCATCGTTCATTTTGCGTCACTTATCGACGTCAATTACCGTAAACTTTGAAGCATACCCATCTGCTTTTCATTCGGTCAATACATTGCTCTGAAAAAGCAATGCACTTTTTCCAAAACAGCACCACCAAGACCCTAAAAATATTAATCAATCAGATAGGATCGTGCTTATAAATTTCGATACATGCATATAAATTCACTTCTTCGATCGTCAAGGGCCCGCTACGAACGTTTTGTCAAAATTTCGCAACTATTCGCGTTATTTGTCACTCTAATACACTGTAGCCGCATACGTCGCTCCTAATTGGACTTGATTAATGGCAACTCGTCTGAATGAAAATATACGTCGTGCATTCATCGTTTATATGTGAGCTCAAACATAAATACGCTTTCAACGACAACACGAGGACGAAGAAAATCAGGTAGCGATAACAATAACATCACGAGTACAGTGGTGCTGATTGGCGTAAAAAGGCAAAAAATTAAAAAAGAAGAACATCAGCAGGTTCTTGAGGTGCAACACTGGTACTCGAATTGGAGTATCACTCATCGAAATCACATCAGCGTTCGTACGTAACGCAACACAAATAAATCTTTTGAGCGACGCCGCGATTCCTAAATAAAATTCCTCGTCGTATCGGCGTTTACACGTGCACCGGGAGTTTGTGCAGGTACTCTGCTGCACAAGAATAATATACTACAAAAATACGTGACAACGGCTGAAACAAAAGAAGCTCTCGGAGAATAGAGAGAACAGTGTTGGAGATAACAACAACAACAACATATCAATTCTAGGACTGCACGCGCGGGGGTGCATTCGATGACTTGTATCGCACTCCTTGTACGCGTTGCCGTGTAAACGCGGAAATAAAAACGATACGTGCGAGATATGGATGACTGCGTGGATGTAGTCGCACACGAGACAAGACCCGGGAAAGGCTGGCCACCGATCGATGCTTGAAAATCCAAACTTTCTCGCTTTCTCCAATGTCATATATTATGCATACGATGCGCCAGGTGCGGCGACGACAGCTCCCAAGTCCTCGCGAACATCCTGCGTGAGTGCGGCCACGTAAACACACATGTTCCATTTGTACGTACGTGGCTGCGTGCGTAAACGTAAATCATGGGGATGTTGGTGTTAGAGGGGGGCCGAGGAGGAGACAGTAGTTTTCGCTACAATACTCGCCCGAGTATAAACTCGATCATCCCCTCGCTCCTCGCCCCTCACCGCTCTGTTCCTTGCAGCTCTACGAGTTTCAGCACCCGTATATACGTATATATTTCGGGGCATTCGAACGAGCTTGCGAACTAACCTCGTTAGACTGGAGCGCACCGTGCTAATAAGAAAATCATCTGAATTGGAGCAGTTTGTCGATCGAATCCTATTAGCGCTCGCTTTGCTGCTTTAATGCGTCCTGAGCTCGCGACCGCGTGTACACCAATTTAATGTTTATTTAGCAGACGAATCGCGCATGCTTGTGTTACATTGTTTCTAATTCGCGCGACTCGACTTATTTTTTCCCTCTTGTTTAAGGTGTAGATATTGTAAAAAAAATCGGCATCCAGAGTGCATTTTCCACGCACACACGCTCGCGCGTAAATCCTTATGAAATTCGTGAAAGTCGGTGAAATGTTTTGGATTTCCAAGTCATAATTCGAAGCTATATAAGATTTTGCATTCAATTACATTTTCATTTTCCATCCTGTCGTGGAAGTGTCGATGTTTTTGTATATGTGCTCCCAAGAATACTACTGTGACGTCTTGGGTCTTCCTTCTATTATCTAACAGCAACGTAATCATTTCGTGAAATAAGAAAATTACCTCGAATACGCTTTATTAAATTTTGACATAAACCTATACAGTTGAATAATACCTTTACTACAAATAAGAAAATACCTTCGCCATTGCCATAACAATAAACTTTAATTGAAACTGTAGTTTTTTACATTTGCATAATGTTCTGAAGTGTCGCTTCATAAGATTGATAAGAGTATTAAGGAAATATTTTTACTTTTACACTGTCCAAGTTGTAAGCTGATTTAAAATTAATAAACTAGTTAAATCCGACGTTCTGGATATATTTAAGAGTAAGATTGTTCCACGTGTTAAGCGATTAAACTTTTTCCAATTATTTGTCGAATACGTTACACTTTACGAAACATTAATCATTTTTCAATGTGACTATATATTTGTTTCATTAAATCTATTAAGCTTAAAAGTTTTTGTTCGCGGAATATTTTATTCGCTTATTTATCTTGAATGCGGAATATTTTATTGACTTATTTATTGTGAATACGAAATATTTCTTGAAAAGATTTACGTGAGATTACGGGAAATATATGAAGGAAAAAATGAGACTATTTGGAATTCTAATACTTTTTTTATCCGTGGTGTGATTTTTTAAGCTTTTTATTTCAGAATATTATTGGATAAATTCAATATTAATTATAGATCAATTCTACTCGTATAGGATAAATTCGCATGTATTATTAACGTTAATATTATAATAAATTTATCCGAATAAATATATTCTACATTGCAATTAATTAAGTTTTAACTTCAAATAATTCAATATATTTTCTAAAATTAGGAAAGTTTTATGAAAGTAAAAAATTGAAATAGATTTTTAGTAGTTACGTGGAGTTCTTAAAAAATATCTTCTCATGTGAGAAAATGTATCAGCAACTTTTTTAAGTTTTGAATGATTGCACTATCTGTTTTAAGGTAAGCTGCAAGCACAAGTATATTTATAGTGCAATTTTTTATTTAATGTTGAACAATAATTCATTTTAAAAAATTAAAAAATTTTTTTAATTCATTAAATAGACTGTAAATTTTTTGCGTCATGGACAGAAGCAAGGAATGATTAGATGTATTTGTCATAGTTTCAGTAGTGTATTCTTACAGTACATTTCTTAGCTTAGCACAACTTGTCACGTTACTTACTACACTCTTATGCCATCTGTATTTTTATTCTGCAACCAATTTCACTGAGTTATGATGACGTGATATTTTCTTTTGCACTTATAATACAATGAAGTTACTTTATGCTTATTTTTAATATATGATAGTTATTAATTGTTGAATGAAGTTTAATATGTAGCAAAATCATGGTTTTATAGTTTATAGGAATTTTGTTAATTTAAAACCTCTTTTCAACCTTTTAAAAACTCGTCTTTCTTTTCATTAATTATTAATTATTATTATTATTATTTTTATAAAATTTATGATTCTGTTGTAAAATGATAACAATAAATTAAGTTGCGCTTTTGTGTAGCAAAATTAGTTTTCTCAATTATGCTGTATTTCATAGCTTTGTGTTTTATATAGATATATAAACTGTTTTCGAGCTTATGTGTCAGATTATAGTAAAATTTTTATTTCCTTTTGAAAATTCCTATTAAAAGTTTATATAGTTTAGTTAAAAATTAAGTGTTTAAGTTTTAAATATATTTTTTATTGCATTTAGTTTTAAGCTTTGGCCTTTAGTAAGTCGTATATTAAAATTAATGTTCGTTATATAATTGACGTCTACCATTCATTATTATTTGTTTAGATTATTACGACTGCAGGTTAAAATATAAATATGGAACAATAAATAATAATAATAATTTGGCAATAGAATTTGAATAATTATTTTAGGAATTCATTATATTTCAATCTAAATGCATTAATGTTAGTTTTTTTATATTAATCAAAATTATACTTTTATGCAATTTTTTGAAACTCATATGACTATGTTATACTTTTTAATAAAATTTTTATTTAGAAACTTTTTTTTAGGTTATAAATAAATTTAAAATATCGATAAATATTCTATTTAATTATATAAGTCTTTTGGCTCTACATGTCGATGTAATAAAATAATTGTACTTCATAATTGTTCCTCATTTTTAGTATCGATATAACTCATATGTAGTAAATTTATAATTAAATTATTAAAACGTTCCTGGTATAACAATGCAGTATCCGTGCTTTAATTTTTTTTTTTCAAGAATTAATTTTTTTGATGACTTGTTTTTAATTATCGTTAATTTTTTATATTTTATAAAGAATAGATTTTAACCTTTTTTACTATTTTTCTTTATCTCATTATGATAAATATTTTTCAAATCCATTATGCAAATGTGATTATATATTTTTATTTCTTTATTTTTATCTTAATTTATTTGTTAGTAAGATTTATAATAGTCTGCGTTATTCTCTCTCTATTTAATTAAGATAATTAAATATAAGGATGCTTTAAAGGAAATCTTGTATAAATGTAGCTTTTATGTCGCTATCTCTTTTGTGGGCCAAATTTTTAATTAACACAATTTATTTTTATAGCAATACTCTTAAAAATTAGTCACACAGAAACATCTATTATGACATAATTGCGTTTGACATCTGATATCATTACGAATGAACGATAATGAGGTGTTTTCAGAGTCTAAATCCCTAAAAATACATAAAAATCGGATAATAAGATAAATTGGATACCAGTATTATCATTTTTAAAGTCTAATTAATAAGTTAATATCTGAGTAAATTTTAATTATTCCTCCATTCTTATATAATATTCTATGTTTTGATTTTGTAGAATTTCGCTCTTACAAGATATTAAAGTAGAACTTAAATTCTATGACCGCATCATCAGTGAATTATCTGCGAGTTTATTCTATCTAGGAGGATTAAAAATTGCATTCACGTTTCTCGATGCAACTGCATTATTCGATATTATCATTCTATTTTATTGATTTATATTTTCAAATAATTAATTTTTTATTAATTTTTACTCACGTTTCCGTATTCCATGTAAAACTATATCCATATAATGAATATTTTTCTTTATTTGTGTTCCACTTATTACATTGGTTACTAAAAAATTCATTATGTTAGGTATTCGTGCTGAAATACTTTCATAACAAACTTTAGAACTAATATAAGTTTTTACTTCAAGTTATTTGGTTAGAAGAGTTCAGTATAAGTATTGATTATACAATATTTTTTCTAAATATTCACTTAAGCGAGTTTATTAAATGTCTTTCTTAATTATTTTTTATCTAAACTTAATATGAAATGTTTAACTTGCAATTACTAGATTCTTCATAATGTCGTTTATTAATCCATCTTATGATTTTACTTCCTTGAAATAAAGCGCAAAATAATTTTACTAAATTTTAAACTCACATTTTTATTGCTTTTTGGCAGCAACTTGATTTTATCATCATATTCGTTTTAATTAAAAATTGCTAAACGCTCTTTAAAATTTAAAGAATTTTTTAATCATTTCAACGTCTTTCTTCTTTATACTCCATAACAACTACTGTTTACTTTAAATATTTTTCATTCCCTGAGTCCTTAATGTCAATAAAATTGAATCGTATAAGTAGTTGCACTCATTCAGCAATGCTTTCCGATTAGCTTCCACGTGCAATTTTGGTCAGCTGACTATAAAGCTACATTGGGCATTCATTTTGGTATTCTTTCAGGTGATTGATAATCGCTTTGGTTCACATCCATTTACCTTATCAGAGAAACTGCGGACCGCAATCAATTTTAATTTCCATTTATTTCTATATCTACTTTCACGATGATATTTGGCCGCGTTACAATAGTGACGTTAAACTTTTGAAATACCTTAATTAAATGTATATTGCAGAAATTTTTTTAAAATTATTAGTTTTTTCTTTTAACTTTTAAAAATCACTGACCTTACACTTTATTATATTTGTCGACATACTTGTTCTTGTTGTTTTACGTACAACTCATGAATATGGAGTGATAACTGAATGCAATCAGTAAAGATTTGACTTAGTTTTATTTTTTCCTCTATTGCATTAATTATGCTTTGATCTTTTATAGTAAGCGTACTATAATTCGTGATCACTTTCACCATTGTCAACTCTTCGTTAGTAGTATATTGCTATTATTCATGTTTTTGCTTGTATTTTTTCGTTTAACTTAACTTTGTTTTGTTATTTTCTTTGTTTTCTCTGTTTCCATCAACGCTATGTACTTAAGTTTTTGGTTTTCCTTGCTTATTTTCCATCCTGACATTTTTGTATTCAACTTGTTTGCAGCCTCAATAACTCTTCCAGCTATTCTAATTATTTTAAAGTTAAATTTTTAAATTTTCGAAGCGTATTTTTTTTTTATCATTTCATTGCCTCTTGAATACATATAATTCTATAGTTACTTAATGTTATTCCCTACAATTTATATTCATGAATGTTCTGGTGTATATTTTCCCAATTTATGTAGTAACGTTGAATCATCTTCTTTAATTTTAATATTATAAATACAAATTTGATTTATTCGAAGGAACTATTTCTAACATATTTTTTATATTTAGATATGTTATTAAAGTTTTTTTAATTAAAAAATGTTGTATTTTTTTTTAAATTTTTCTAACATTTAAAGATAAAATCTTAACATTATGCATAGTTTTTTTAATGTAATCTTAAATAATATATTGTTAGTTGTTAGATAACTCTAGTTATTGGGTTTTTTTATTTTTCTTAATAAAATATATAAATATTAGTACATTTTACTTTCAATTTATTATCAATGAGCTTTATCGATTGTTTATTTCGTATTTTCATTTGTTATCGTTATTGTCAATGTAAAATTAATAAAACGAAATGTAAAAAAATAAAACGAAACATATTAGTAATGCTAGTATTGTAATTTGATTACCAGCTTATCACATAATTTTAAATTTTATAAACGGGTATACGTATAAAAATATTAAAAACCACCCAAATTCATTAGTTTCATTTCTGCCTTCCCTTACCAATCTATGATTACTACATATGAACACTTCTTTAAATTTCTACTAATTATAAATTGGTTTTCTAAACAGCTTCGAAAATTTTTTAAAATATATTAAAAAAGAAACCGTTTAAAAGATAAATATAAAAAATTAAATGAGTCAGAGGTATTTCAGTAATTAATTTGTTAATATGAACCTGATCAAGTTATTATGATTATCTTTAATAAGTATTATGACTCATCGTTACAGAAATCGGTAAATTTGTAAGAATAAAAAGTAATTATATTATAGAATAGGCATCATATAAAAACAGAAGAGTTCATTAATATTTATACGGCCTGAAATACGAAAAGCATTCTTAATACACGTATTATTTGTAAGGATTAAACTTATATTCGTGTTGGCGCATGTACGTGTATTTGTATTTGGATAAGCGCGTGTACTGTTTGGAGTAGTCTCAAAACTTTACCTGAAAATCACACCATGTATACGTATCCATGTGGTGGTGTGAGTTTCACATCGAATCTAGCTAAAGCTAATACATGTATATATAAGGTAAGACGTAATTGCGTAATAGTGTGAACGCTAATTGCTGAAGCATTCGGATGTGCGTCCGCGTACATCCTTTCATCCACTAATGCAGCCACCTTCGTACACACGCGTGCACGTAACGCTGCGCGTTCACACGTACACACACACACACATACGCACTTACGCGCAACACGCACACATGTGAAAATGTTGTACAATCTGGCGGGGCTCGGGATTTCTCTAGCAAATAATTGTAATCGAGACCTAACACCGTCACGGACAAATCATTCAGCGAAGGGGCGAAATTCAGGTAGCGTTCACTTGGCTTCGTTGAGTGATGTGTATATCTATATACACGCATACGTAATAGGTATTATGAACTTACTTAAATGTGTATACGAGAATCGCTACTATATACTTGTACAGAAAAGAAAATAGCAGTACTCTATTAATATAGTGATAAAGATAATGATGATAATGGTAAGAAAAGTAAGTATTTTAATAGTATAGTAAAAATTATTACAGTAATAATAACAAGATTAATGAATAGTAAGTAATAAGAATAATAATGATAGCCATAAAAACTAGTATTTCGATAACAGCGTGACGTATTTTCTTCCGTTGTACGTTATAGATATTACATACGGTGTTCATGCGAAGCTGAGAGCTATTCTTACATATCGTATAGCACAGAATTGCTATGTACTGGGTAATTGAGTCGTTGCTCTCGTGTCAATCTGACACCAAATTGTATATTAAAATCAAGACAAATATATAATAAATTTTATAAAACACCAGAATATACACGCTTGTGGATTTAGTAATCTAGATACGATGCTTGGTGATTATGTTTCAAGTGTGTCTCCGTATATGTGTACACGGGGGAATGGATAAAAAAGGTATACGAAACGTCATGGTTATAGAGAGTCGCACAGCGTGAGATGCATAGAGCGCTCTAATATATTCAGCGAGAAAAGAAATAAAAAGAAACAGAAGCATGTAGCTACATATAAACTAGATATATAGATAGATAAAGAGAGAGAGAGAGAGAGAGAGAGAGAGAGAGAATTAGGGGGGAGAAATAAATGGATAGGCAGATAGATATATAGACAGAGATGACTACTTAGTTGGGGCATATGAATAGAAAGAGATAGACAATGAGGGACTAGGTGAAATGCGTGTAAATAGTATATGATTAAATGATACAGAGCATAGTATATATAGAAGATAATGAGTGATAATGATAATGAAATATTCCTGATGTGATATATAATGACAGAAAAGTATAGCAACTATAGTGAATAAACATATTTGTGTATTCCAAGACAGAGTTTATAGTGGCAGATAAAAGTAGACTTTATAGATGCTATATAGGCGTAAAAAGTGTTAAAACTATGAAGAGACGAACCTCTAGAATTATAACTATAAGACGTTAATAAGACAGTGATTATTTATTTACTATTTTTATTACCGCTACCATAATGACATTAATGATGATGCTCGTGGTTATGATAATAGTGATTGTGTAAATGGACGTGGGTAAAATATAAGAGTGTAATTATATATTGTATGCAATTGCAATATATACATATATAAATATTAATAATATAGATGTACGAATACCTACTATATATACGTGTGCGAATGATTATGATTGTAAATATAAAATATGCCAATACTGCTAGTTTTGTCTTTTTTTCTTTTTTTTTCATTTATTATTAGTCGGAGCATGTGTCATTTATTTGGACTTACCATAGTAACGTCATCTATTTTCGAGATACTTCGAACATATACGTTGACACGGACAACCGCGGGCCCATCTAACATAGTAAAACAGAATCAATAAATTAATGAATCTCCAAAACGTTGTTTTTAATTAACTGAAAATCAATGAATTTTTTTATTTGTTTCGGCGCCTCTTTGTGAAGAGAAGGTGAGAAGTGTTACACAAGTTCGGCTATATATACTTTTCTAAATTTTATTTTAACTTATTCATTTGGTGAATTCATTTCATCTCGGATTACGTCGAAAACAGGAGATGAAGTAAAAATTGCAAGACTATATAATTGATGTACATCTATCGATTAAATAAAGTACAGTGCAACAGTATTATTTTTTTCGTTCACTATAATACATACTTTTATCCACAAATCTTGATCTCAGTGCAATACATTCTTACTCTCTTTTTAATATTCCATTTTATTGATTCGCATTCTATTTATATATACAAGTCATAAGGTTTTTTGTGGGTTTGAATACTTTTAACTCCTCATTTTTTCATTTCATTGTTTTCGATATTCCATAATATATGTATAAAAAAATGCATACAACCTCAGCTGTATAATTGTCACTGATTGTATCTTTTTATCTTTTGTTCCCTACCTTTACTCTTGCTTTTCGTTAGTTTGCTCGATGTCATATCGAATGTGCGAATCTTGTTTTTGTATAACTGAAGCAAAGTATAGTTAACGAGCTTTATTTATCTGAGTTGAACTCAACGGTCAACAATTATGAGTAAAGCGTGTGCGTATTTGTATGTGTGGCTTAGGTTGTATGAATGCGTGCATGTATAAATATATACAGATATATATATTATTTCATTTACGTGCATCCTAATAAATTCCATTTTATTGGTTTAATGGCATTTCATACACGAGAATCACCTATGCATGTACGTATAAATCGATTACCGATTCGTCATATTCCTTGATACGATTAAATATAAAATAATTACCAGTCTTTTGTGTAACTGTAAAAATGTGCAAAATGTTTTAAGTGCACGACGATAATAATTATTTTAATCTAAATGTACCACTACATGCTTGTATTATGTATCTTATAGATAGAATATTTATTTCATTAGTAACAGACATGCAGACTTTCAGTTTTATTAGTAGCCCTTTCATTTTTATATAGTTAGTTTATAATAAACTTTGTCGGCAGGAAAAGTGCATTTTATTTTGTAGATTGATAAAACTATTTTCATATAAACTAGATTATGTAATAACTTGCAGAGTATGAACTTTAACAAAAGAATTATCAAAGAATACAATCGTGACTAAGTTATTAAATAAAAGGATCAAGTCTTGAATATTATATATTTAAATGATTAATAAAAATAGTTTGTAAAATCTAATGGTGTATGAAAACAAATAATTTTATATGCTATATTATAAATTAATTTATAATTTATTTCAAAGGTATTCAGTATTAAAAATATATTAAAACTCAACTGCTTCGAGCTTTATTTTTTCATATTTATCACACTTTATGTTGTATAATTATTTCAAAAGTTTAATTTTCAAACTCCCTAATAATTTCGATTAGTTTTTTATCCAATTTTAATTGCTTGAATAATAAAATTCAAACACTAAAACTGTATTAAAGAAAATAAATATTTATGAAATCTTATAGTTTAGAAAATTTGTCGTTATATTACTATTTGTGAAAAAGAGGTAATTATATAATTCTTATAATAAGTGAAAAAATGAAATTTCATAAATATATACGTGACAATCTTTATAAAATATTGATGCATCAAATATCGTCAATAACTGTTTACTCTTCATAGGAATAAATAGATATTAGATATTAGAATAAAACGAATTACTGAATAAATAATAATACTTAATGCGGGGTGAAAGGTGGTGAAAACAATCCCGATATTCTAAAATCCCTTTACAGTGGCGCGTAAATACGCACGCACAGCCGCATGACGGGAGCAACTCTGATTAAAATTATCTTTTTTCTCGCTATAATTAATATATTTTCCGAAAATATTACGCGATAAAAATCTTGTTCAGCATAAAAAGCTTTCCACGCGAGCCAGAAATATTTTATTATACTAATTCGGCTTTTTTCATTGTAGTTTTTACAGCACGAATCGAATTTTTTTTGTACCCATCGGAAAATGAAAAACAAATATTTGCTCATTACAGCACTGCTATCCTCGGCGGCGTTATTTTTTTTTGTTTTCCCATCAGTCGAACTATACACTTTTAGAGAGAAAAATGAAAATAAGCGAGCACAGCCGAATGCTTTATAGACCTGGACCGCGACCGGTTTATGCACTTAGCGTGCACGGCCGGGACAAAACTTCAAGGACGTTCGAAAGTTTGCGCGCGCGTTCCCGAGGCCGTCAAAAAGAGAAAATCGTCTCCTAGGCAACGTAAAAAAACACTCGAGTTGGAAATTCCCCGTGATTCCTTCAGAGCTTACTGGGCCGAGTAACATGATTCCATGGAATTGGGGGTGGTAAGCATCTCGCGGTCGAGAGAACACGTAACGTTCTGTAGCAACGTGATTCCTGGTTGTCCGCCTCCCTCGGTTTTGGGTACACGCAGACCGCAAAACCAAAGCGTCGAGCCTTTATCCGCGATTAAAACCCCACGGACTGCAGGTGCGTAGGCGTTCCGCATGGGGGTAAGTGGTGAGCGGCGTCGTAAAACAGTAAATAGCTCCGGGAATTACGCGTCGCTTGCCATTGCGTTTCCCTCTCGTTACCTTACTCTCCCTTTTTTCCCGCGTTTTTCACGTTACGTACTTTGACGCGCAATCCCCGCCCCTCCCGAGTCTTAGCGAGAGCGCGCGAGCTTCGTCCCCTATCTCACCCCTCCCGCGCCCACACCACTGCACACGTTTTGTACGCTTTCGCGCGTTCGTATCTGCGTGACACCGGCGCATTACGACACGCTGACGGCAAAAAAGGGAAGTTTAGTTGCGCGCAACAAATTGCACCTTTATTCCACTCTAATGAGCATTCGCTGCGAGGAATAATTTGCCCCTTCCACCCGATCACCGTAAGTCCGGTGACGTTTCCTTCTTTTTCTTTATCTTGGTAAGCGTATTCTGCGGAATCATCATCGTGCGGCCGTTGTTGGGCTACGGGTTACGACGAGCGACGCAGACTCTTTATCTTTTCCGCTCCCCAATTCCCTCAGTCGTATTTTTATCCTCTGCCTTTTTATCCTCTTCCATATGGCACTCATTTTTCTCGCTTCGCTGTATATTTTTGCCGTCGCCTGTTGATTGATCGATCACTCCCTCTACATGTATACATGTGAATCGCGAATGTGTAAGTGCACGTGATTACGTGTATGGCTATACATACGCTAGCTGCGAAAATGATGTTAGGAAATGAGATTTTATGACAATTTTATTATACAATCAACGCGGCTTTCCTGAGCAGTTTTTTCGCTTTAATATTTATCGTAAGTTGAATAAGTTCGGCTTATTAATAACGTGTAATTATTTTTCGCTAATGATTGTACTATAAATTTTGTCACGTAATTATAAAACACAAGTGCGTTTTTATATATTTAATAAATGTCATAAAGTAATTATCAGAAACTTTAAATTTTAGGACGATGAAATATGTTGCAGCTGTTTAAAAATAGATTATAAATTGCACTATATCTTTTGCCCTGTTATAAAAGGTGCAATTAAGAATTTTAAATTATTTATGTGCAATTTATATTCTGTATAACTGTTTTTTAAATTTATATCTTTTGCAGTGGATAAACTATAGATGTGCTATTATAAATCGAAATTTCACATTTAAAAATTCTATACCTGACTACTGGATATGATTAATTTCCTCGTATAAAATCCGCACTCTACCAAAGAATACACCGATTTTTTATATAATAGTAGTCGTTCTACAATAATTCGAAATCGATGCAGCCTGATAAAACTTTTTATTTTAATTATCTTTTAATTAAACATTTACAATGAAAATAATATTAGGATCGGAAAATTATTTTTAACCCACAGTATCCTTGTTTTATAATTTTTTTCATAATTAGCTTTATTTTTAGAAATATTTAAATCCATTTTTTACGCTAAAGTGTAACAACTTTTTCTGTTCTAATGAATCACCTTTCACATTTTCCACAGACTGTGAAAAAATATTTTACAATGCGAAATTGAGAAGGTTTTTGAAACTAGCACAATATTATTATAAATCAATGTTATCCGAATATATTAGAGCCGATCTAAATCAGAACGAGCGATTAATGGAGTTAACCGAAGAAACAATGGGGAAAAACGCACGGCGAATGCACAGCAGCGCGCACAATTAGCTACACTCGATCTTGTGTTTCGCTCGCCGTCGCTTTATACAGAAAAAGGTCTTCGTTTTATTTTATGCGATACATACATCTTCCATATACTTTCAATCTCAATTGATCGTTTTTCGCTCGAGATTTTACTTGGCGATAAATCGTCGTTCCTTCGACTGTCTCCGCTACTCTTTCCATTTCGCGAGCATTTCTACTTCCTTTTTTTCCAACGCTCGCGTTATCTATCAGTTCCGCTTACTACGCCTTATACGCGTATGAAGCATTCAAACTTTGTAAACTTGAAGTGTTTGCCGAACAGAGCAAATAAAATAAATCTTAAAAGCATTGAGTTTTATTGGGTTTTTCTATCGAGAAGAATTGAAGAGCACGAAATGGCTTTTTTTATTAGTTCAACAATCTGTATTACCAACGTATTGTTTTTTTATCGCACTAAATAGATGGTAAATTTAATGATATTGTTGAAAAAAACCTCAGACTTCGTTAAATGGCATTGCTAATTCTTTAAGACTTTGGCAAAGTGTTTTTGAAAATATTTTACAATAAATTTGAGAAACAAGGTTCCAAGCTGTTGCTTTGTAAATTCAAATTCTCTCGTAATGCTATTCCAAACGAGACTAAATTCTTTAAGCGCTTGCTCTCGTACAAATGTACTCGCGAAGTTTATCTTTTACGCACCTGCTGTAAAATAGAATTTCAACTTGTTTCCTTTAAAGTTACTGAACAAAACGTTATGTTACTTGTGACGATAAATCGTAGACTGTACCAATTGCTTAGATTTTCTGTGAGAAATCGCTCGCATACCGCTCGTTTCGTCTATATAGGCTCCGGGTTTCGAGTGTTCCCTCCACGTTTTCACGAAAAATAGATTTTCTCTCCCGTGTACGTATAGCCGCTACGTAATGGTGTGCGCATGTGTACATTCGTGTGAGGTTCACGCTTAAGCCGGGTTGATTAGATTTAATGGAAGTTAATTTCGTCATAGGTTGATTTGGATTTGGAACATCGATTTACAGTTTCGAATACAATGCTCGTGTTTTTAATTTGCTTTTTCTTTTTTCACAGTTTTTTACGTACATTGCTGAAATTTGTCAAACAGTGTACAAGAGATTGAGAGGAGGAGGAAACTGCGAGATAGACGAGAGCACTTTGTATTAATTAATTGCATGTTATTTAGCGATACAGTAGTAGCCAATGTTTTTAAAACTATACAACATGATATTAATAAGGAATTCATAACGAAATATACAGAAATATATAAAAAATGGCTTACTTTTCTATCATCTTATTGAATTTATTATTAAGAATATTCCGTATGCATCTGAGCTTTATTTACTTCGATTTCTAAATTATGATACACTGTAGCTTACAAGAATGCACCTAAGCTCGTATTATTTATATACACGAAAAGATAAATCAGAAACTTGTTCTACTGGAGCTTATATAAATCTTAAAATACCAAGCAGATAAATCTAAATAATTGCTATAAAATATTTTTCCTATGTTTCATCGTTTATGTATTTACGATGAAATAAAAGAAATCTTGATTTATTATCTAATAATTTTACGACAGTATCTGATATTTACCAAACGATAGATTTTCCGAAACTCGTGATACCGAATACTAAAAATATTGTCACACATTATTTCATTACTGTAAAAATAATGTGAGCGTTTCATCGACTTTGTATTTATGTATGATATTTATTGCAACAAACTGTCAATTTTCCCTGTAATCTTTAATCCGCAGCGATTTTGTTTGCAAGCTGATTTTCGGAAATAAAATCTTTGTGAAATTGTGAGGAGAGTGACAGCGTAGGAGGCCCGATGATCATCTCTGAATAATTCACGCTCCTGTCCAAATCGATTAACGCAAAATGCGACTGCTTCGTTAGCTATTTATCAGACAGTCTTTTTACGAAAATCTATCCTTAAATTCACGCTCTTGTTCGTCTTGTCGCGTTACGTATATGTATACACTATGGCTGTCTTTTTTAGGCAAGCAATTCTGACGAGGAAAAAAGATTTGTTGCTCGTAATGCTTTAATCGGTGAAGTCAGTTTTAATTAATGTAATGTGTCAAAACTCATCCTTGTCATTGTGTATTTTAAATTCTCAAACCCGTAAAAAATTGTGTTACACAGTCTAACAATTCCATTTGAAACGTCCTGGTACTTAATCATAAATGATTAAGATATTTATAATGATGCTTGTAATGAAATCGATGGATTTAATGTAAAAAATTTTGAAGTAAAGAAGTGCAAAAATTTCGAATTTATCAATCGAGGTTTTAACGAAATACTATAAGGGGCAGATATTTAATAAAAATTAACGTAAAATACGTGTCTTAGAAGAAAGAATAGTTTTAAATTATATAAAATTATTTATAAACATATTTTAATGATGTCCATTTGTTAAAGGTGTTTGCAAAACAATTCGTTTTATAATGGGCCTTATAATTTTTAATGCTTTCGATAATGTAATTTTATTTCTTTTCTTATTGTATTAAAAATTAAATATAAATAAATAAGTAGGGGTTAATAAAATTAGAAAAAGTATTAATTTTTGTTATCGAAAAGCTAAAATTCTTTTAAAAATATTAAATAACTAAATATGTGATCTTTGAGAGATTATTAACTTTTAAATTTTTCCAATGAAATACACAGTTTACAGAAGTTTATAAAGTCGTTTTATCATTTATCAAAAGATTTTTTACGTATTATATTTATTAGGTATTTTTCTAATAGCTTTATGACTATTCAGAAATTAGAGTTTTAACCGTAAATAATATTCTTTTCAATAAGATTGATTCTATAAAGAATATATTTTTCTTTTAAAACACAATTGTTCCTTATGAACGAATGTGAAAAACAAATTGCTCTTAATTTGAATAAATTGATATTTACCGGGTGATAAAAATTTCAATGAAGCTTTTAATTGTGACAAGTAAATCTAGTTCAATCAAAAAATATTTGTTAAAAAATTTTATTTAGAAAACGGTTTATTTCGTTTATTACATGAAAGGATGACTTATATTATTTAAATAAAATTTCTTTTTTCCTTTGCAATCTTCATGTAGCTTACGATGTCATTTAATGACACAAATTAATTAATTTCATACTTTCGCACTTATTTATTTTTTATTTTATTTGTTTATCAAAGAAATTACATTCCAGGGTAGTAGAATTAAAGAGAAAATGTAGTTGATAATTCTTGAGCTTATAACCGTAAGTTTTCAAACTTGGATTCAGTTTTAATTTAAAGCTGTTATTGAAAGATAATATAATTATAGTTTTACTAAAAATAAAAGTCTTAAAAGTAAAGCTTGTTCTGTAATAAGAAAGCACGAGTAATTGGAAAATAAAAAAAACTTTGTCAAAGTTGTGTACAAGCAATTAATAAGCCGTATAATTATAGTCTCAGAAAAGTTCATTTCTAAAACTAAAGTGTAAAATTTTCGTTGAATTTCGAAACGTTATAATTGTTATGGTTTAAGCGTATCAGAAATTTCGAGCCATTACATAAATTTGACCTTTAATACGATCTTTATTGTACCATTTATAATAAACATCGTATCGATTTATGGCAATTACCGGCAATATTTGTCAAAAAGCCACGATTAATAAACAAAATTTGTATTTTTTAGCGCATCTACAGGTCTAACACTAGATAATTATTTATGCATAGGTGCAAAAATATGAACTCAGTACAACAAGAGGGGCAGGAGCGCTTCATACTATGTCCCAGCATTTATATTTATAACAAAGTTAATAATGCGCTGCACGCGGAATTTATATCGCGAAATACGAAGAAGCGCATACGTTTCTCGTCCGAGGATCACACGCCAGGACTATCGCTGGCACTAAAAACTATCGGAAGCTCGTTATTCGAGTGCGAAATATGCATAACTCATTTTTCATAATATCCGGAAGACCCGGCGTAGTCAGGGGGGGGGCGGCGTTTATTGGATTTCCGCGCATAGTTATAAAGACTCTGGCAGTCGCGATGAATGCTGCCCGCAAAAAACTTGCTATTAATACTCACGGCGCGTCCGCGAATGAAGAACTCTATTGAAGCACTATTTTGAAATTGAGATGCTATATTGTTGACGGCGATATTCAACATTGTTGTCGGGGTGACACGTCGCGCGGTATTCCGGAAAAAGTGATACGTCAATAGTAGAGCCGACAGATTCGGCTGATTATTGCTCGGGCGCCGCTGCTGCGTTGTAATTTATCGTTACAATTGTTGTAAGTGAAAATAAAGGGGTTGCACCCTCCGTTTCCCCTGTTAAAATTGAATACCCATATTACAAGGATTGCGAGACTTAACACTTGTTAAATTACAATGGCGTGTTCAACTTTTGTTACGCATTATCGCACGATGAGCGATATATTTGGCTTTTTCGTCCGAATCGATAATAACCATAACGAGGTGAAAATATATCATTTATAATTTTTTAAGTTAAAAGAAAACTTCAGGTAAATTTGCAAGCTTCTAATGATTTCAGTTAATAAAACCTCAACGCCATTTGTTCCTCTTTTCTTTATCATAAAGTACTCATAACTTGTCGATGTTTGTCCTGTTTAAATAAATCTCCTTTAGAAATCCATAAACATTAAACTTTAAACTAAAAGTAATTAAACCGATGTGATAATAGTATATCACGGGATAAAACAGCTAATACAGTATAAGAAATAAAACCGAAAAATAGTAATAATTAAAACACGCGGTAAATTATTCATTAAATGCATTTTTCATAATAACTCCCGGTGCAGTACATAAAGAGTGAATCCTTATAAATTAGCGATCTTACCGACATTTTATTTCAGATTTAAGTAAAAGGTAACACGCTTCCATTTTGTAAAATCCATTCAACCGCAGGACACAGTTAAGCGTGTCTGTACAAGCGTATACTTTTACGAGCGCATCATGCCGTAAACGTACAGCATTACTCGAAATAGTGGCTAGAAGAAACAAGTAAAGTCTCATCGCTGTTAAAGCCAGGGCGAATGATGTTATAACGACTAAGCAGCCGCAATTCGTGTGGGCACGTAAAGAGCAACGACGGCCGCGTTGTAAACGGGCGTCTCCCCCGTCTCCGTCGAGGCTCATCCTTCTCGATTGCATCCTAATGGAATTCATCGGCTCATTCAATTTGGACGCGTGCAGCGGTTGCTGTCCGCCAGATTCGGGCCGGGAATCGCGGCAGCTCGGCCTACTTTTTATCTGCCCCACCTCTATTTCCGCACGACGCTGTTCGCGACTTTGATTAAGGCGTGGACGGGTGTATTCAGCGATTCGCGGGAAGCTCGAACCGGAAACGGGGTCACGGACGCCGCAGCGTCCCGTGTACAGATGCTTCGGCTGCTGTGTTTGGGCCTCTTTTTATTCGGCCGCGCGGTGATAGTCACCCGACGCACCTCGCCAGTTAACGTATCGATGTGCTATATGAGTTACTTCTAGTATCCAGTTTCTAGACGAGTACGTACTCCGTTATTTACACAGCACTTCATTATTTATTCAAAACTTAATTAGCTCTCAAATATTTTAAAACGGATACATTGGTAGTTATTGAAGTTATATATTTTCTGGAATACATATAAGAATAAAATTCAATTTAATCTTATGTTTTTATTTATTTATAATATTAAGTAAATATCAATAATTTAAACTTCTATTACTTGTTTAATAACAGCAAAATTTATTGAAAAATTGTGTGACTTAATTGTCAAATTTAGTAAATAAAGAATAATAATAATATACGAAAATTAATTTCCATTAAGAATATGTTATTCATTAGTTCTGTTTATCATTTTGTATCATTGTATTCAGATTCTTTGTTTAGCTTGGAGTTCAGAAAAGATGGTGATAAAGAGCTAACTTTTAACTCATCAAAAAATCTGGCAAATGTGCAATGGACATTAGCGTGAAACTTAATGAGACTCGCGATTACGAATTCGCCTTGTAATGGTATAAAATGTACGCTTAGATATGTAGGTACGAATAAAATGAAAAATGGATGCTTTTATAAAATAACGCAGGCGTAAGTGAATTCATTTTATAGACAGTTTTTATATTTCCATATCTTCTCGTGAAATCATTTTTAATTTTATCAGCCATTATGTAAATTACAATAATTGAAGTGATTTAATTTCTGTTTATTTAACTTTCAGTAATAATACTTTTTTAAAATAAATATTGCATTATAATTAATAACAAATAAAATAATTTTAATTTAAAATCTTGATATTGCTTTATATTATAAAGTAAGCATTTACATTTATTTTAAGTTAGTATGTGATTTTATTTTTCAAATTTCCTTTTAAAGCAGGTTATAATAAAATTTGTTATTATAATTGCTCGTTTATTTATGATTACAATCAATTTAAATTTTACATTCTTTTTAATAAATTTATTTCTTCGCGGATATTAACTTTTCAAGTACCTTGGGATAAATTAAGTAGTATAGCACTTGTTTCGTCAGACTATTTCGCCGAAATCGTATTAAAAATGATCTTAATTAATGTTTCAGAAAGCATATGCTTAATAAAAATGTCTAATGATTACAAAATGTGTTAATTTCTTGCCAAGTAAAATAATTCAAAACTATTTCGTATTATCTGTTGGTATTTTTTAACTATCGTGTTTATAGATTTATGATAAAATATAACCGACAAGTTATTAAAATTATGTAGTTAAATTCAACCTACTATATCTTGATTGATTATTATTAGAAATTATTTTATAGTATTATAAAACAAAAAAATAAATAGACCATTAAAGAACTGAAAAAATATTTTGAATAACTTTATTCCTTAAATAAATAATTTCATTAATATGGTAATTAATAAAAGTACCCGTTAATGAATACTTCATAAATTGCCAATAAATACTGATTTTAGAATTAAATAATTTGTACATAAGGAGCCTTTTAATTATTAATTCAACTTCGATATATTTCGTATATAATACTGTAGAATATGAATCTGAAAGAGGTTTTTATTCATTTTAGAAATTTTACTTGGAATTCATAATAAGCTGGTAAAAACCTCAGCCCTACATTAAATTTTCAGTGTAAATTAATTTGTTTTCAAAAATTTATAAACGAATACTTTTATTATATAAAAACAATACCCAACAAGTTTCATAATTGAATTTTCACCTTAAATTTAAAACAGCTACCCTTTATATTACAAAGAAAACAGTGTATCTATATAGTACACATATGGCTATTTACATTAAATATTTTTGTATTAAGGTTGGATTATTTGAGGCAACCGCTCTTATCCTTCCCCAATCTCACTTTTTATATTCATCGAAGTTCTCGTCGAAAAGTACATTTTCCAAGTGAAGATATTCTTTCCATGTAGGGAAAAAGCTCATTTTCTCGCATTAAACTGGACCAAAGTAGAAAAAAAAGTTCGCGTGTCCTTAATGAGGTCAGCGCGTAAAAATCTCTAAGCTGTGCCATTGGGCAAAACGCGGTACGTCAGTCCATGCGTAACATAAAACGCGAGTTACTTCCCATTCGTTCCTTCTCCCTCTCTTGACTCGGTGCTCTTTTTCCAGTTGTATTTTTTTCGCTGTTTAACGAGAAAAGGACAAAACGGCGATCAGGTAAATGGAATGAGGGAAAAAGAGAGAACAGCACGATAGCAATAGAGAGACAGAAAGAGAGAAAAAGATAGAAAAAGGGACATTGCTACTGCTACTCGTTAATTCAGTGGCGAGGCATGAAAATCTCTGCGTCGAGTGTTGGGAATTCCAGGGAGCGTTCATAGTGCACGTACGTTTGCGGAGTAGCGAGAGGCGCAAAGTGCAGCTGTAAAAAGGGGGCCACTGCGAGCGAAAAAAAGAGAAGCTCGCGAGTGTAAAATGCGCGTGTGGGCGTGGGCACGTGTACACACAACGCTCAAAATGTCGTGCATTCGCGTCACAAAGCTTCATGAATGGCGATATACGTATAATTATATATATATATATATATGTATATGTATATGCATATACTTATATATGTACTTATATATATATATATATATATATGCATGCGTTGATTAATGTAATCGCGCTGACATAGCTTTGAGTGTGCAATTGAGAGGTGGGAGTTAATTACCGGATTTCGTTTTCTCAATCAGAAAATTTTAAGATTCGGCTTCTAGTATCTTAATTTGTATAAATGTGTGAATATCTGAGTCGCTAAAATTTTTGTAAGTCGACTCATTTTATAATTTAAATGCAACGTTACTGAAAAGACTCTAAAGCTCAATCGAGACAACGTCTTTTATTAGTATCATTGGTGAAATTAGCATTACAGAATAATCTTTTAGTAACTAGAACGTTAGCTGGTAAAAGTTTATCTCGCCAGTCGTACATTATATCAAAACACGTTGGCAAATTCAATTCGTTTATACGAAACTATGATTTTCTCTCCAATTAGTGTAAATATCTTTTTAGTTGAAAGTAAATTTAAAAAGATGCGACACAATCGCATTCGGTTAATCTCTAGCGGAGATAATTCTCATAACTCGTTGCTAAGAGATCTTTGAAGAGGGAAATAATTCATCTGGGAAATAAATCGCTATATTTCTCACGTACCAACGTAACGTCATTTTGATACTGTACAGCGATAAACTGTATATACAAATCCGAAGAAGAGGACTGGAATGAGAAGTGAGCCTCGGAGGTGTAAAGTAAAGGCAAATCTTAGTAGCGAGCAGTATTCTCTGTTTTTGCGTGATATTTGAGAGGAATAAGAGCTGTGGACTCAAAACTAAGATAATCTGTAAAGAAAGGGGCTAGACATCTTGTTAGTCTAAATGACACAAGTGCTATGTTCTTGAATAATCCAATAATCTAGAAAGTGGTTGACAAAAATCACAAGTGCATTACATAAATACTAATAAGGTTAATTTTATGTAAATATAGATAAATCTGGGGCCAATAGGAGCATTGACCTTCCCAAAACTGCTTCTCTCTAATTAATATTAATATTGTTTTCTTATCTTATTATATTTTGGTATTGAGTAAAACAAGCTGAAATGCCGCATGCCTGCTTCTATATTCTAAGTATACTAGGTTAAGGTATAATTAATTGGGATGCAAAAAATATATATGTAAATATATAAATATGGCTATGTGTATATGTATGTATATACAATTACGTGGAATATGTAGCATACGTTTGTACAATAGTAAAATGCGTTTCTGAAAGTATACATAATGCTTGAGTACAAAAGAGAATAATAGTTTACATACGTATAAGTGTATGGGAAAATTTTATCAAAAGTGGAAAACGAAAAACGGAGATAAAAACAAAAGTCGGTATATATAGGTGTAGGAAAGAGAGAAAGATAGACAGAGACAAAAGTTTCCGAGGTTAGTTGTTACTGCCTGTGTTTTACTACAACTACATTCTTCCCTTTTTTTCAGTTTTATACCAAGTGGCTTTCTTACGGCTACTTTTCTTTCTCTCTTTTTCATTAGATCTCATAATGTGTGGGTTACGTGACTATCCGTCTCTAACTCGTTTAATTCATGATTTCATCGTAGTAAATAAAGGGAATTAAAATGAAACAAATTTACAATCTATGTACGTATGCGTAATACGTGTGTATACACATACCTATACACACATATATAGTCTAAGCCTTAGGGGTTTCGTGAAGGATAATATATGCTGTTGCGCCTACTGTAAATATAAATAATTGCGATCATGTAAGATGCTTCATAATATATACATATATACGTATAAATATAAACGTATACATATACATATACATATACATATATATATATATATACATATCTATGGTCAATAATAATAACAATAATAATAAGAATATGGGAGGCACAAATAAGAGAACAAAAAAGAGAACACGGATAATGTAATAATAAACTTAACTCCGCGCTATACATAGATGCTATCGAGAGACGTCGGAGTGCTTCTTTTAAATTGTTTCGAAAAAAAAACAAACAAGCATTCGTTTACTTTGGCATTATTATGTTACAATTTTTATGCTTTGGTTCTTATTTAATATTTTAATTTTTGGTTTCTCAATTTGCTTGCTTCGCATTAGCTACTTACCATCTTGATGTCACTTATTGTGGCAATGCTTCGCACAAACAGGTTTACCCGAACAACGGCTGGCCCATCTAAGGGCAAAAACAACAGAGCCCCTCTTTACAAATCATAAATTCTTATTTGTGTTGATTAATTGTTTTTTATTTCTTTCAAATTTATTATATGAAATGTTATGATGGTCCTCCAGGTTTTGGCGCCTTGCAGGGCTTTCTTGTCGCCACTCTGTGCGTTAAGACTCTCGATGCATAAAAAAATGACTATTAATTTAATCCTATTAATTATTTATTGTTCATTAAATGTATTTTTTACATTACGAATTGTTAAGCGCTGACAATTAAGAACTTTCAATTTCATCCAATTTTAAATATTCCGATTCTACTTCAAAACTCCCTTAACTTTATTGATATTGTTTTCCAATTTTTTTCTATAATTCTAAATATTTAACCTAATTTCAATTATCTTCCATTTCGAAAGAAAAATAAATTTAATCCAAGATTACCAAATTTTTTTAAGGGAAATAAACACATTGACACCGATGGTTATAAACAAAAAGCTATTAATAGATTCATTGTTTAGGTCTGATTGGAAGAGCGTACTTTTACTAGGAAAGTTTCCCGTTAGAATGTTAAGCCAACGTGCGACTTTTGGTGCACTCGGTGAAAGGTCTGTTTAGGACAGGTACAATCGTATTTTTTTTTTTTTTTGTAAAGGAATATTTGAAAAAACTTATCAAATTATATTTGTACATTGCAAAAACGAGGCGAACAGTAGTCGCACGAAAAGAAAAAAATTAATTATTTTCTTATCAAGTCATACACACAAACTCGAAACTTCTGTTCTTTCGTGTAAAAAATTTTTTTTTTAAATGTAAGACGAAAATATATGAGAATGAAAAAAAGAGAACAACAAAGAGTACACGCACGAAAGAAGAGGAATAAAAACTTAACCGAAAAGGAAAATATTTTCTCTAAACGAGCTTTTTTTCTTTCGGCTTATATACACAAGCGCTATCACACACACACACACACACAGCCGGCGAGTATATATGTAGACTAGAGTGAAAGGAAGATAAGACCTAACAATTATTCGACTCTGACGATAGGAAGCTCAAGCTGAAACTGAAGCTCAAACCCAAGCTGAAGCTCAAATTTAGCCAAGCCAAGCCGACTAGGTAGCTCTCGTACTTCGGAATACAAAAACAAAGTAGAGCGTCTCTAGCACAAAGGAAGAAATCACGATAAAAAAGAGAAGGGCGAGAGCTGCGTATAAAATTTTGCAAAATTATTACGTAAATCGCCGTATCGGCGCATCGGCGCGTGACGCGCTGGCAAATATACCCGAGCACACGCTTTCAATTGCGGTGGAAGCTGAGCGACAAAGACAGATAGATAGGTAGACACGCATATACAAATGCATACTAGCCCTGGCAGTCGGCTGCTGCGAGCGTAACTTTTCCCGGCATCTATCTTGCGCTCGAGGCTTTTGTGTACCGCTGCAGCGCACAACTTGGTCTCTCGTACGAATCGTCGACTCTATCGCTCTCGCTTTATCCCTCTGCTTCTCTCACCTACAACTTCTTTAACGAGTTGCCGTTCGCGCGCGCAACTCTTTTCGCGGTCGGTTGCTTCGACGACAATATCGCCCTAAACGCAATCAACGAGCGAATGGGAGAGAGAGGAGGCCTCCTCGCAAGTTGCTCGATGCCCGTCGAGCCCCCCCCCCCTCACGGCTCCTGGAATATTCGGTCCGTACATTCGCGTCGCAATTTTTTACGGGTCGTCCTCGACTCCTTTCTTCGCACGGAGGACGAGGTGGATTATTTCTCCTCATCCCGCTTTTTGCGCTTATTTTATCTCCAGTTCGTTGTTTCGCGTAAAGAAGCTGAAAGGGAGACATTTGAATGGGTGGCTTTAAAATGTTAGTTAGAGCGAGTTGGCGCCAGCGACCGCGGCTATTTGAATAGGAAAGCTTTTTACGGCAATACGCGCACCGTGATTCGCGTACAATAACCTCTCGGTTGGGTTTGCGTACGCTTATAGATATAGAAACGCGGTGCGGATTCTCGCGGGAGGGAGTCAACTGTGGCACGTAACCTTGTATTAATG
This sequence comes from Platyscapa corneri, assembly GCA_018907185.1. Classification (NCBI taxonomy): domain Eukaryota; kingdom Metazoa; phylum Arthropoda; class Insecta; order Hymenoptera; family Agaonidae; genus Platyscapa; species Platyscapa corneri. The sequence continues at coordinate 7,593,875 of JACCHW010000019.1, read as the reverse complement.
TTTTGCGCTGATAACTGCGCTGTTGCGTTCATTCTATTGCGCGAGCAGTAAACTGTAAATTTGTGAAAAAGTCTATGTCGCCACCGAGTGCGACGAATTGTTGAATACCAACGCCAACTTACTCCAAACCTCGTCGAATAAAACTTCCTAGATTCAATTACTATTTATTTATTCAATGCTTGTTCGAGTTTAATTAATTATATATCTAGCCTTTAAAAGTTGTCCATATTTTATACTTTAAACTAAACCTCGTTAATACGTCGTCTGTCTTCTGTTCGCTACTTTCAGAGAATATCGCTCTAACCTGGATTTCTGATTACTTTTGACGAAGAAAAAGAAAATGCGCTTTCTCGATCTTCAACTTTGAGACTTAGTGCACGAAGGAATTATGTAAATCCAGAAAATATTATAAATTTAATAGAACTAATTCGTTAATTATTCCAGGCTGAAATTTTGGGGTCGTAGTTTAAAATATTAAACTATAAAGCTTTCAGATTATGTGCATTTTGTAAAGATACGTTTTAAATCAAGAGATGTGCGCGGCGAAAAATAAATTACATTTCCATTCGTTATTAATTAAACAGTATAAAACTAGAAGAGTGTCTGTTTCTTTTTTTAAAGGTCTTGTTCGTAAAAAATTTTAGGTTGCGTAATTTTTTATTCTCATTTCAAGGAAGTGAAACTTTTAATACTATAGATAAAAGTAACCAGACTGTCAGAGTTTTACCAGCGAGCAGCCAAAGTAAAAATAACGCCAACATTTTCATCGGACAAGGAATTCGTGCTCACGTGATTTATGTATATGGGAGGATGACAAGCTATAAACTTGTTCAACGAAGGCTCCACTATGGACTGGCCCTTAGAAAACCGTAAACATTTGTATCCGGTGCCCAACTCGCATTTACTGAATTTCTTTTCAAGATACTTTTTATCCTTGCAGTTTTAGCGTAGTCTTAAAGAGTAGTGTCAGTCAGTACACATAATCGTTTGTCTCATGACTTTGGAAACAACTTCGAGAACCCGTATTTTGGAAACGTCTCCTTTCGTAAGTCAAAAAGACACCACGTCTAAACATTAGTACTTGTGTATAAATGAAGATAAACTAATATTATGATTCATTTAAAAGTAAGTTCTTTTCATGACTCGAGGATACCTTGAACATTTTTCAGATCATTTATCGCGTATACGTAAAAATTACTGATTATTAAATACCATTTGAGTTCCGTGTTTCTCTCAGTTCGTAAACGAATTCTGGTATTTCTAGTTTAAGCGTGATATAAAAATTAATTTGAGCAACTCACATTTATATTGATTAAAAAGAAAATCCTTTACATCAACGACTTGCGAACAATATTACATTTTTTTAATACTAGAAGATATATGAACGAAAAATTAATTTTCAGGGTACTTTCATGTTGGATTAATTCGTTTTTTAGAGTGAAATTCACTGGGCTACGAAAAATCTTTTTACCGTTCACTCGGCCTCGAAAATTATATTTACTATTTTTATAAAAATCGTACTGTGTTGATGAGCAATTGTTTCGTTATCTCGAGTCTAAATACTTTTAAGTATAAAGCCGAGTAGCCGAGGAAAGGAAACATTTAAAGAACGTCTTTAATAAATTCTTACTTAACAAACGGTTCATTGATTTGACTCAACGTCTCTTTATAATCTAGTGCAACTTTAAGGTAATTAACACTAAGGATTCTTTAAAAAATACGCTTTTTAACGTAATAGTAACTAGTTATATTGAGTTAGGTTGTGTTCTTCTGCTAACCTCATTATTCAGTCTGCTTAGTTGCCATCCTCTTTCATACTATATTAATTGATCTATGTATAGCAGTTTATATGGTAACTTTACATATATAATGAAGGGTATAGTGTTATTAATTATAGTTTTGCACGCAGATAAACTAATATTTTCAAAATTGCGGGTACGTGTTGAAATATGTGCCTCAACTTAATTGCTCTCGGTTAGAATTAAATAGCAAAGGTTAAAACTTGATGAAAACTTTGCGACAGGTCAAAATTTTTCATTCGAAATTTCGTCCCGTGCATCGCAGCGGAGTATACACAATATTACCATCGCAACGAGCGACCCTTTTATCCCGACTCTTCAATTAAAACTGACCTGTACACGTTGTTTTTCTTTGAATAGCAAAGTGAGAGAGAGAGAGAGAGAGAGAGAGCAAGAGAGAAAATCGTCTCCTCGAAATTGAAAATTGCCGAAAGGTTGAAAAATATAGGAATTACGAGAGAGAGATATAAAAGTGCAATGCAGCGGAGGCGAAACGAGAGTAAGCGAGAAAAAGAGAGGCTTGCGAAATTGTTCGGGCTCAAGTGTTTGGTAAGAATCATTCGTTTTGGGCTACTATATGTATATATACGTATCCTGAACCACTGGCACTCGCGCAATATGTCGTCGAGTGGCCACTTGAGAACGTAAGAGAGAGGGAGGGAGCATCGTTCGTCGATCGCTTTTCAACGATTACGGTGCAAAATATGCCGATCCGATTGAAATCTCCTCTTCACAGATAACGCGATACGTCCATATAAAGCACAACACTCGATGACAACGACGCCGCGACAATTCGTGTCCCTTTATTCACCTATACCTTTCCTTCTCCCTCCTTCAAGTTTTTGGATTCGAGTCGATGTAATAATCGTTGCATACTCAGCATGTAACCCACGTTCGTTCCGTCCTCGTTTCGATGTATAAAACCACCCATCGCACAACATTTGCATAATTCTCCGTCAGTCTACTCTGACTTTCTCTCTCTCTCTCTCTCTCTCTCTCTCTCTTTATGACATGCTCAGCATATCTTGGGACCCTAAATACCCTTCCTTCTGAGTAGATTGTGTGTCCGCGGTTGCGCGTGCGTATAACATATGCTGGACCGGTCGAGGCTTAGACAGAGGTGCGCGAAGTCCAGAGAGTGAAACGCCCGTGGATAGCCGCATACTCTTAGATAAGCATTCCGAACATCATACGATGCCCATGACGACAACCATGGCCTCTCTCTCTCTCACACACTCACACATTCTCTTTGCGTACTGTAGAAACGCGCCTCTTGCTGAGCAAACCCAAGAATTCACGCTCGGGTCTTCTCAAGTGTGTCCTCGAGTATGTTGGTGTGCGCCTCCGTATGTTTGCACGTTGGCGTATGTGTTTACATACGTTCGCCTAATGTTGACAAAGAATGAACGCGAGTAAAAGAGTAGAATGCAAAGAGAGTGGGACAGAGAGAGAGAGAGAGAGAGAGATACGATTCTAATAAGTGATTTACATTAATTATTGTTTTAGTCGGAACAATGGAAAAAAGATCTTACAACGTCGTTAAATTCCGTATTCTGAAAAAGTTTGTGCTTAATATTTCTGATGCATAGATTTAATTGTTCATTCTTGCTCGCGCTTATTACTTAAATAAAAGTGAGAAGCCGGTACTCGATATTCTCGAATGACGAAAAATTGTTTCTTTTTTCACGCTTCGACAGAAGTGTTAGTATGCATTTTATTTGCATGCATTAAACACTATTGAATTTTAAATACAAGTGATACGCAGTGGAAAATCATTTGTGTTATCATTTTTAATCGAAACTGTTTTTTTTCAGTGAAAAACTTTGTATTTTAAAGAACGACAATTATTTTATCCAAACGACGGAGTATAATTTTAAATATTTACGTTTTAATAAAATCAGTATTATATTAATTTATTGAACTTGTGTTTGCTTAACATCGCTCAACATAACAATTTTAGTAAACAATGTATTTACAAGATTTAAGTTTGTATTGGCAAACTATAAATCTATTTTTTACATTTAGAAATGTTTATTACAACAATGTGCGTTTATTTTTTACTAAATTCCAATGTTTAATAATTTCGAAATTATTTATTAAGTTAAACTAACAAAATAATCTCTGAGCCATGAAAGTAAAAGTAGAAGTTACAGATATGTATATTCGAAAGAAAGATTACTCTTGGAAAATACATTAGTCCCTATCCCCTTTGACCAGTAGCTTATTTATTGATACGGAAAGCGTTTCTTCTGATCTCTGTGCAAAAATATTCTTTTGTAGAGTTTAAAATATAGACATAGACATCAAGGGAAAGAAAATTTCGTATGATCATGTATAAAGACGGTATTCATAGCTAATCCTATATAAATACATATGAATATGTAGGGTAACTTTTTCTTCTAAAAGATATGCTAATGAATTCCTTAATTAGTTAGAAAATAAAAAAGAAAAGAAAATTGCCATGCAACTATTTGAATTTGATTCGAAGTGTTCGGATACTTTCGTTTTGCTTTAGTTTTGTTTAATTCAATGGCAATAAACATTTTTCAAACATTGCACCTAATATAATTATGTGTACTTGTATTGTAGTGAGCATAAGTATGTACAATTTAATATGAACATGTGCAGTTCTGTGTGTTCGAATATAGTTGTACAAGTTGGAGAAATTAAGCAAAATAAAGTAAACTCGTACGAATATACGGTTATATAAATTTTCAGTACACGTTTAAGCAAAACTATACGCATTTATTTCAAAATGTTCTCTTTTATAAATTTGCTATTCGATTTTATATTTGAGATAATATAAAGACTTATACGTGCCTGCGCGCACCCACAGCAAGAGAAATCTTATAATCAATTTTCATAATGATTTAAGATTTATACGAGATTTAATGAATTTCAATTAGATATTTCTAAGCTATTGAACAATCTGTTTTATTGAAATAAGAAAGAAAATACAAATTTATTATATAAGCAAACGGCTTGTTAGCTATGTTTAATCTCTTTCATTTGCAAAATAATTTATAAAATTTGATTTAGCAGTTTAAATTTACGATAAAAATTTGCTTTTTTTGAGAAAATAATTTTGAATTTAATTAAGTAACTTTATTCCCTAAGCATTTATCCATCGTACTTAAATTGCACTGTTTTACGAGTCAATTACGTAATCTTTGAAGTTTCCTTGAGACGAGATTTCGATCCCGCCGAAAGATGAAAAGGAAGATTTAATAATTTTTCGTTAAACAATATCAATCAATACTAATTGATTGCAGAAGAAGCAAATAGAAAAGGAATCACATAACCATGTAATTAGTAATAAGGAATATCGCAAGTCCTCCCAGGCGCGTCTTCGCCTACAACGCAAATTAGCGCGAGCAATCGTTGGAATGGAGACGCTCCGTAAGAAGAAAAGAAGGGCCGCAAGTACAACAATACCGGCGCGCGATGTCGCGCTGAGCTTTCTAACTCTCTCTCTCTCTCTCTCTCTGTCGTTTTCGCTCATTCTCTCATTCTAGCTTGTCATCGTATATTCCATTGTATAGGAGCCCTTAAGAGCAATCGGTGTGTCGCATTGCAACTGCTACTGTTACTGTTGCTACTGCCACCGCCGTCACCGCCGCTACTAGTGCTGTATGTACTAGCGTCAGTATCTCCTGTAAATATATATGTAGAGAGAGGGAGAGAGAGACGTAGATACGTGTATATATTTAATATATACATATAGTGGAGGTAGGCGCCGGGTCACGCGCGCTCGTCGTCGATCGATCGAGCCGCTGATTCTTCTTCGCTCGCTCTAGCTCACGTCGAGAGCTTCTCTGTGTGCGGGCACGTGTGTGTACGTGTCCGCGTAAGTACGCGCTAACGTATAGGTTTAGGTGTAGGTTTAGGTACATGGGTGTGCGCGCGTGTGATAGCTATACTCGGAGAAATGTTTCGTCGGTACTGAATGCCACGCTGCCACGCTGCACACGATTATACACCAAGAGCCTGAAGTCACTAAATTTTGCAATTGTTCCTTTAATAATTTTCAAAATATGCCCTTAAGAACAGGTGCACACGTATATTTAATTAACATTTGACTGTACCGAAGAATTTCATTTTATTCTATTTTTTAAGACTGGACTAGAGGCTTTTTTTGGATATTGCTTGTCATAATTTTAAAAATCTTTTCAAACTTAATTTCGTTAATTTATGTATTCTAATACTGCGAATTTTCATGAAAATTCAAATCAAGTTATAGTATATTATTATAGTCTACCCAAAACGAACGTAATATAAGGAAATATTATTTAATTTTACATTCTATTATGGTACGATTTTTTATCGATTAAAACTTAATTCTTCAAAATTCTATTGAATTTGGCTCTTAAGATTTCCATAACTTAATAGAAATATAATAATTTTCTGTTTTGCGAAACAAATTGAAATGAATTTTATCAATTTTGAAACTAATGAAAGTCGAAATATTTGAAATGGCATTTGTACATAATACTGGAATATATATATATATAATACTATATATATATATAATAGTGGAAACACATTTTTTATTTTTTTATTTATAATATGAAATTTTTTTAATAATAGGTTAATCCAGTAAAAAATCAAGCTTGGTCCTACAAAAGTGCAGGTGTAAGGTAGAAAATATATTTCTAACATTAAATTTTCCAATATAATGAAATTTTAATATTAACAATTAAGGATCTATATTATAATAATAAAAATTTATAAATTTTTATTGGTAATTTGAAAAATAATGTAAGAATATTTTATAATTCACATATAAAAGAGAAATTATTTCAATTATTTCTAAATTATTTATATTATCTATAATTTCATTATGTTTAACTTAATTTCTATGCCAATAAATTTCTCAAATTTTATATTTTAAGTTTTAATTCATAATTGAACGAAATTCGTGCTTAAAAATTAAAAAAGTATATAATTCACGATATTTCCGATATTTTCTATAAATATAGATATACGTTCGAGAAATAGATTTTTAAAATTATAAAAGAATTTACAAACTTTTTGGAAAAGAAAATTAAGTTTCTTTGTTCTTAGTCTTTTTGAATTTTTTTGGAAAAATATTAATTTCAGACAAAAAAAATTTATAAGTTAATAAATTGATGAAGTGGTATTTTGAAAATTATTATTATTTATACAAAAATTATATATAACTGTTTCTAAAAATCAAGTTAAAATTCACAAAAGAATATGAAGAAGCCTTTCAATAAATGCTGTAGATTGAAAAAAGTAGTATAAATTACCATTATTTGTAACGTAACTGAATATATAATCGTTTTATTTTTAAAATTCATATATTCATAATAATAAACAGTATTATACAAAGCAGTATAAATTTATTTTCAGATTAAAATATTTCATAACTAAAAATCGTGAAATCATATTTAGAATAAAAATCTTAATTTTGTTAGAAATCGAATTTCATATTCAAGAATTAAAAAGGTGTAACAGTTTCAAATACATTTAAATTGCGATACACATTTACTTTTATTCTGTTACATCATCCAATAAACACTCGTACATAAAATGTGATTTAACTTTCACACACACACACACACACACATTTACAATAAATAAAATCAGTTCACAAGTGAAGAAAAGTTTTTAAAGATTTATTTATATTTTTTTAATAATTTGTATAACGTAGGATACGCTTCTATAAATGATTAAATTTTTTTTTAAATTTTCTCTTTTAAAAGAATCGTCCATTAGAGTTTATAATATTTTCATATTTCGTATCACGTTAAATTAATAGCAATATGTGCTTTCCGAATAAAGCTATAAGTAATCCGTAATTCGTATTAACCCTACATTAGTTTAGCAAAGCTCTTATTAATTATGTTTAATAATTAATTATATCTACGAATAAACATTTGTAATTTTAAATGTAATGAAGTGTCTCTTCTCCCTATTTTCGAGAATAATCCGAGTAATACCGGGTTAGTTGTAACGTTAAAAAGCGTTAAAAAGCCGTAATACGGGAGAATGACCTACCAAGAATGCTTTTAAATTTACAATTCTTATTGAAATTTATATACTATATAATATTTGGAATTACTTCGAATAAATTATATTGTCGTTCAATTTTTTAATAATGAAGTTATTGAAAGTTTGAGCATGAAAATTCTTGAGCTCGATAAAACTATGTGTAGCGTCTAAAATACTTCTAAGATATACATGTGTGTACTTCATTCAAAATTTTCATATAGTAGTGAAAGTATGGCACAAGGCATGAAAAATATTTATCGCTACAGGCTTCTATGCAAACCGGACTATAAAGTCTTAGCATTAAAAATAGCAAATTCTACTAATTACGAAATTATTAAACATTCGCACGCAATATCTTGAGTGTTTAATAATAATCTTGATGATAGTAATTACATTTATTTGCGAAATACCACACTCGTTTAAAAGTGAATAAAAATTGTCTCAAAAAGAGTCACCCCTCAACGTTCGTACATCGCAAAGATAAAAAAATGCTTAATAAAGAAAGAAGCATCCTAATAGCTTTTCGCTTTTCTAAAAAATTGAATTTCCGAGACTGAGACTTAAAATTTCGAGCTGTCAATTTCTTATAGAATGACCTGTGTACGCTGCGAGTATACGAGTGTACATGTTTGAAGCAATCGATCGCTTGTGGCAGGGCCACTCGATGCAAGGCCCCGAGTGACTGAGTTTGGCTTTCGATCGGATTTCACCCCTTCCCGAGCGCCGAGCGCCTCTGTCATTCTATCTCTTTTCTCTCTCTCTCTCTCCCTCTCCCTCCTGCCTTCTCTCGGCGTTGCACTCTCTTGTTCTTGCGATTGACGTACATCGAACGTGCCACTCGTGCGCCCGCCTATAAAAATTGCATCAGATCGTGCGGACGCGTGTACACGCTTTGTCACTGGAGGCTTGTTTGAGTCGGTTCGCTGTCGAAAGAGCGCCCGGATTGATTCAGTTAGCGAACTTGACTTGGCTTGTCCTAGTTGTTGAATAACGTTCAGCACGAAAGATCGTAATTGGCTTTTATACACACAGAATAAAGTACAGACCAAATTCTTCGGTCATTCGAGACCAGTTATAACTTCTTTGTATTTCATTATTTATGATAGGCGCGTGTGATTTTCGATTCAAAAAGCATTTGTGAATGATAGGAATAATGGAAGATAATTGAAACAACATTTTTCAGATTGTATATTATTCCCCAAGGATATAGTATTTTCGCCTATAACTAGGGAGTCGTTAGGGTGATAATTTCAATAAACCGTCATTATAAGTCAATTTTAATACTATTCACGTGAGACATTTCACTTGTCTAATAACTTATTAATCTTTGGTATTGCGATTTAGAAGTATGAACTTTTAACTATTTATAATGTAAAATATTCATTTCAATGATCATTATGACCACAGTGTCCAGTATTTTCTATTTCATGAATTTTAAAATTGAACGTGTTTTGCTTAATAAATTACGTTTCTTTATAATGTTTTAATTATTTTTATCAAACTCTAGACAGACAAAGAAAATTATCTTGCTTTTATTTATGCATCTCCTTTTGAATAATAGTACGTACTTAGCACAAAGTTAAAGTTGAATATTTAAAGTTTATTACACGTAACAATATAATTCATAGTTGTCTTACTAAACATCTATGTAATACCAACGTTTCGCAACGTATTTTAAATTTTGTTATTTTTCGAAAAAAGTTGTTGCGATTTTCTGCTTCTTACTTGTCTACAATATAAAATGTATTGTTTTGATAGAAAGCTCTGCTTCTACTCAATTATTTATTCTAGCTGATCGCAATAAGCATCATATTTTTATCGATATTTATATTCTAGTGCATTGATCCTTGATAATATTGTATTTTTGTACACTTACTACGTTTTTTGTTATTTTGAATGTGGTTTTACGAATCTAATACATACTTCAATTAAAAAGTGAAATAATTTCTAGTAATAAGGGGCTTTAGTAAACAATACAGGCTTTTGTGTAAAAAGTGTATAACTTTAATGTATGCTAATTATGTGCTGTGAGTGTTTCTGCTTTAAGAATGATAAATTTTTAATGTGAAAATCCTGTCAAGTAAGAGGATTTATGTGCTTGCTAAATTTAGGTATAGTTGGGACTCATTATCGGACGAATGAAAACTGTAAAACGTGTAATATGCACTTCTCATGTAGAATTATCTAAGCTCTTATTAACATAATTAAATTTTATCCTACAGTTAAATTATTGGAGATGTAGCTGCTTGCGGAACTATTCATCCGATAGATGATATGCCTTACATTTTTCAAGTTACTTTGATGCGCAGATAGTCGATGTGTATTATTTTAAAAATAATGTGTTTAAAATTTATAAATGTTCTTATTAATTAGTTCTAGAGTCGAAATAAAGATAATTATGTTTCGTACATGATAAAAGAGCAGCTTTAGCTGATTGTACGCAATATATGTCAGTAGTCTTATCCACAATTTATTTAATGCTAAGAAAATATATGGTGCGAAGGGAAAATTCTAATGAATTTCAGAATAGAAATGAAAGTATTTTTGTATTTAATTAATGATAATCGTCTTCAATTATTTTGTTTTTCAATATAATGACAAATAGTAAGTGCAATGAATTGAAATCTTGAAGTAGTATTTTCTGAAATAAATTCAATACAATTTAAACTATAAATATTAAAAATTTGAATGCTTATATAAATAAACTTGATGTAATTTGAATAAAGAACCTTTCCAGTTCTTGTGAAAATTTTTACTGCGTGCATTACGAAATAATTTACTTGTTGTTACAAAAAAATTCAGAATTATTCATTCATCCCAATTAAAATATATCTTTCAACCATAATTGTACCACAAATCCGATCAGTGCGATCATTTACGTAAATAAATTGTATATTTTTTGGAGCAGCATCAATTCAAAGTATTTATAGTATTATCTTTATGAGGATTTCGCACGACAGTTTCTTGCATCTAAGCTTCCTTGTGCGAATTTTCGCGAAAACCTACAAGACTCCTTGAATCGTCAAAGATATCGCAATTTAATTCCAAGATAGAAATCGCATTTCAGTAGAGCTTTAAAACGCCACGTCTACTCCAAATCAATTTATTTTATTTATAAAAAGAAAATTGAAACCTCTTTCTCTTTATCTTTTCGATTTCATTTGACACAATCAGATGCATTATATTCCAAAGCAATAGAATTTTCGGCAATACATTAGTTTAAGTTAAAATTATTTATTTTAATCTTTTTCAGATGCTTTGCAATAACAAATTTAAGATTTCTTTAAAAAAACTTTCGTAGGCTTTGTTTATTATTAAATTGAAGTACTTTGAGATACAGCAATTAATAAAAATATATTATTTATTATAAATAATCTCTGGAATTATAAGATTACTCTTTTAAACTTTCTAAAACACGGATGAACTATGCAATAATAAAAGCAGTGGTCATTTTTATTAAAAAAAAGGATTTGTTCCAAATATAGATTCATAGAGAAAGTTTTCACGTATTATTTTTATACGTAATTCAAAATTAATTTCAGAGAATAAAACGTTTCCTCGTGTCAATTTCAGTTTAATATTTTTAAAAGTATTTTTTTGCAATTCTGCTGCAGGCAATACAACAAAAATGCAACTCATATCCACGCATTGATATTAAGGCATAGTTTTTTGCATTGTTTAAAAAATTTTGTGCGTAAATCTAGAAATAAAGTGAAATGGGCAGCAAAGTCTTCTCTGAAATCAACATTTCTCGCATGTGCCAAGATCGAAGTCGATGAAGCACTTCCATCTGTACAAGTGCACGCAAAATGCACATCTACGCTCGTACGTAAACCTAAAATTTCGCCTCCTCTGAAATAAAGATTCTAAAATCCTATTTTTCTGGGAAAAGAAAAGGCAATCTTCCCCGCCCATCGAGAGAAAGAGCTCGAGAATCGTCGATCGCGCGAGTCTCGCATGCGAGTAGAAGAGGTCCGAGTCCGTTGCGACGACATCGACAGCATCACGCTCGCGCAGTCTCTCGAGGAAATAATCGAGGAGCGCTCTACGTCTATCTCACGCTATGAGAAAAGACTGCTGTGACCCGAGAGGAAGAGAGGGAGAAAGAAAGGGAAAGGAGGGTACAAGAGGGGCAGAGGCTTGATTACATTGATACAGAGCAGATAAGCCTCTCTATCTCTCTTTCTCTCTTTCTCTCTCGCGTACGTGGTGTCAGAAAGAAAGGCTACTGTCCCTCGAGCTTTGGCCACGTGCAATTTTCTAAGAGAGACTGTGTCTGATGCTCTTTTTTGCTTGTGCTCGCTCTCTTCTATCCCCTCATATCCCTTCATTCTGGCTATTTTCTTTTCTCTTTCTCTCTCTCTCTCTCTCTCTTTCTTACTTTTATCTGGCGTTGAGCCGACGCTACCACCACGGCTGCCGCATAGTTCGAGTCGAGTGTCGTGGGAGTTAAGTGCCCTCTCACTAGACGAGCATTCCTTTACTTTTTTATACACATATATACATCCCCGACCGCGTATGTGTTTATATACGTATGTATTTATGCACATGTGTAAATATATACCCACACCCATAAACACACTTTATTTTTTTATTACTCGCCTGCTTCTTCTTTCATTGTTGTCGTCGTTGTTTTTTGTCCCTTTCTCGCGCTATATCTTTTCGTTCTTACGCGCATCTTAGTCATCACTGGATTAATTTATCCTTTTACTTTTTCTTACACCGATAAAGTGTGGATTGGATCATTTAGTGACCTTCCAGTAAACTCGTTAACTTTCCGTGTAATTAAATAACTACTTACTTTATTAGGTTTTTTCTGACAGCGAATAAGTATATGCAGTTTAAGATGAAACTTTCATGATCTATTATTGCGTTAGGATATTTACTTTTATTGTGTCAACTCGCATTGAACTTTGTATTTTAAATTAAAATCATCGAATTTCTCAACCGTAATTTAAAAATTTAGAGCGAAAGTGTGGATTCTAAACGAGTGATTTTTTTATTTAGTAAAAATAGTTTGAAAAGCATAGCGTCCACACTTTAAAAATTTTTAAATACTTGTTTTTAACTTTAAAACTTTAAAACCTCTACACGAGTGCTTTTGCTTAATAATTTTCACAGTCTCTCGTTATATAAGTAGATAAGTTTATCTTATTATAATAATTTTTGAAATTCTATTTAAAACTTAGGACATTAAGAAACTCATTAGGCTCTCTTTCTACTTTTAACAATTCAACAAATGCGAGATTATATTTTTTATTGATCGGCAAAAGCAAAGAATCGGAGAAAATGGTTCCGTTTACAAATAACTAATATTTTTTCAGATTACGTATTACGTTCAATAATTTTGCTTTCATCGTGTTTATACGTATAAAGTACTTAAAATTGCTTGGAAGAAAATAAGATCATATTACAAATACCAAGGGGAAACAGTATAATATAAGTAATAAATTTTCTTTCGAGTATTCGAATAATTTATTGCATATATTATAAATACGTAAAAGCGAAATAATTTCATAAATTCACACGGTGAGATGAATCCTTTTGAAAAATTATACGACTGTTCAACAACCGTATCGTAATTCATATGAAGTAAATTCGAAATCATACAAAGATATTCTTTATTACATAGTTGGAACGAATAGCAAGTCAATGTATTCGTACGCTCCACCCAACGTAAGAGAATAAAATTTAATATTATTGATTCGACGGATCCACTCAACGAGATGCCTTATTACACGGTACCTCCGGGGTAAGATTTTAAATGTGCCAAGTGCCGCGACGTCTTCATTTGATCGACAGAAGTATTATCGCGGCTTGTGTGGCGCCTAAAACTCGAGGGCCTCGAAATCGCGGACAACCCGGCCGGTGCTGAAGAAAACGCACAAGCCTAGGGTATAATTATAATTCAGCGTCGCTGTTCGAACGTGTCCCAGTAAATGCGGTGTGATAATTGCATTACCGGCAATCGGAGCCACGTAAACAAGTCGAATCTCCGAGCGCGACGCTATAGGGGTGAGAGATGAGGTTGGGATAAGGCGTCTAAAAATAAGCTCGCGCTTTCGATGACCTCTGGTTGCAAGCAAGGCCGGGCTGCAGCGCGTCGGCGGGATCTGAAGGAGAAGAAAAAGAAGGGAAAAGCGCGCGCCCGACCGTCAGAATGTCCGGCCTTGATCCACTCCTAACGACGTCACCCCTGCATTCATAATGCAACTCTCTTAAGACGAGGCGTCGCGAAGATTATGCAGCATCGAAGGTATATAAGTAACCCTGGGTTGCGTGCCCCAATTACCGACAGCTAGATCACATTGTTCTAATCATTCTTGTCGGCTTATCTTTCGTGCAGAAGAATAACGGCGCTTTGATATTGGAGTGCATCATTTTTGCATTGCGCTCTACAATTAAAAGTTTATGAGGAATTGACGCCTGTCACGGAAATTCGGATACTAACTCGTCTTGTAAATAATTAAAATACTTGTTTTTCTAATCCGATTTATTTTTACGTTCATGTTTAATTTAAAATTAATAATGTCTCGATGAGGATTGCGTAAGTAGTTGATGAGAGCAATTGTGCGCCAGCCTAGTTTGAAAAGATACAGATAAATGAGAAATCACCGTTATTTGATTATTTTGATTTCATTTAAGTATTGAACGCTAAATAGCTTTAAGTAAATACCTGTTGGATAAATAATAAACCTGATCAAATGAGTTGTGTTCAATGCGCTGAACTTGATTCTTTAAAGAGAAAATCTAATCATGATTTTACACTTTGATCATTGATAATTACATCGATAATTATCCGTAATTAACTTTTCTTTACGTATTAAAAAATTGGTTTGAGTGTTTTAGGCGGTCTTTGTATTATTGCTGGTACGTGTTTTGGAAATGTGAACTTATCGAAGCTGTGATCTTGCTTAACATAATTTGACTACATTAAATTCAACGGTGAAAGCGACGAAAACATTTCATTAAAATAAACGAGTTTAGTTTTGTTGGTATTAAATTTATTTTAAAGTTTCAACACATACACATGAGCTTCGAATTATTCATAATGTTAATAGGTTGCGTGAACGCTCGCTTTATTTGATAAAGAAATAATTAACATTGCGTCATTGACTCAGCCTTAATTAATCACTATGTTGCAAATAAAGTTTTAAATGTTTGAAAAATTAATATCCAACAGTCTTTAGTATTAGTCCACAAGATCCAATATTAGTGTAGTCTTATTAAATACACATACATAAGATAATAATGATAAGTAAAGGCATAAAATCCATTCAACTTTTATATAAAAATAATGTGGAATCTCTTTAATTTGAAACTCGACTCGATAGTTTTCAGCTCTCGTTTATTAAGCTCGATATATTAACTTGAATAGCGCCATTTTCTCATTTACTCAATACTTGGGGCGTCATTTTTATCATACTTCTTTGGGTTTCTTTGAAGTTGTACTAATCGATCTGAAGAAGAAATTCTCTGGATTACACAAAAGCTTCAATCATTAATTGTACAACGGTATTTTGTAATATAAAATGTATAACATTTAAAGTGCATTCCCTCGAACTTTGAGGAAAACGGAAAAGAGTAAAATAGAGACGGAAAAAGTATGAAGAAATTACTGAACAAACCTGAGATGTATATGAAATCTTTCCGACTAGATACGTATATAAGGAACGAATTACTTCCAGGCGAGTACCTTGAGAGTGTAAGCAAATTCTATTAAAGAAATTCTTTTCAGCACTACTGTCCCTGTGTGGCGTACGAGGAAGCAAGAGAGAAGGAAGAAACAGGAGTCGAGCTTCGTAAAAAATATTTAAACTACGAGCCACTCGTTTTCTTTCACGAACGGTGTACTCTACTTACTTCCCGTCATTTTTCCAAAAACAAACTGTTTCCGAATATATTTATTTTCGAAAAGTTGAAAATTAACAAACGTGCTTCTTTTCAGCAGTGCACTTCCGCAGCATCACGCATGAATGCACCTTTTCGCGTCAATTGAATTTTGAATCGAATCTTTTATCCTTACGCAGTAAAATAAACACGTTTGCGGAACTTCACTAGCCATTCAAGATTTGAAGTTTGCGCGACTACATTTAGTATCTATTATCCTGGGATAATTTTTGAAGTGCTAAGTGCTCGTAAAACTTTAGATAATTAAAATTATTATACAATGTCAGTTAGAACAACTCTGTTAAAGTTTGAAAAGGTTAGTTTTCCTGGCAGACGATTATTATTTTTACAAGACGGATGAAATATTCATATTCGTATGGACCAGCATTTAAAATACATCATTAAAACATAATAAAGCTCATTCGAGCGCTCGACGCGCAAATCCATTATAATTACGAATCGGCAAAAAATCACGTAACGCCTCTCCTCCTCCCGTCGAAGACCGAATAAAGTCAAACTCGACAATATATCGCAATTTCGCCTTGTCAAACCAACGAAGTACACACGATAAATTGAATATATAAGTCGAGTATGGGTGGAGTATGCGCGCCCGTAAATTGATTGCTTCGTCGGGGCGCGTGTCTCCGCGTTGGCCCCACCCCCGGCCGACTATAGCTGCTGCAGTTCTCGAAAAGGCTTGTCATCCCTTTGATCAGAGGGCAGTATCGGAAAGTCGACGCGCTGCTTACTCTTTCACGAAGCGATCAAAATCGTTTATCGGGAGCTTCTGCTTTTGAAGCCGCGGTCGCGGGGAGGGGCCTGAACGAGTAAGAGGTAAAGCGAGAAAGCGCCGCCTATGTATGAAAGAGCAATCGCGCAATCACTCGCCGTAATGGCGTAGTTGCTTGTTCTTAATTGTCAATTAGGATTCTAATCAGCGGCGGTGTCTCTCTCTTCCTTTCTCTCTCTCTCTCTCTCTCTCTCTCTTTCTCTCTTTCTGTCTTCCTCCCACTTGCGCGTTTGCCCTCACTTTTCGCCAACCCCTTTTCTCTATTAAGTCGACTCAGAGCCATTTTCACCCGTACACTCCCGAACTTTTACACTTTTACAGCCGCGGATTTCGTCCTCTCGCTCTTTCTCCGACACGCCATCGCGAGAAATCGCATAGTGAGAAAAGCTTCTTTTCTTTTTCGCTCTATTCCATTTCTTTTCCATTTATTTGATTTTGCCTTGATTCTCGGCTGCGTTCCCTTTATGCAGGGTGGCGGCATCGTCACCGTCGGCGGCTATGGGCACTCACGCTGAATATTGCAATTGAGTTTGCCTCCGTCCGTCGCTGCGCAAGGAGCTGCGAGAAGCTGCACACGATCGAGGACCAAAAAGTGTGTTGTACTGTTTTCATCCACTTTCTCGAGAGTTGCCTTTTCTCCTTCCCAGATTGTGTGCTTTCTTTTTTACTTTTGTGTATGCATTGAAGTTTTGATTTTACTTTTTCCAGCGTACACACGCAAAATGTCCGACGTGGAAAGCTCCGCTTTCTGCAATCGCGACCAAACCCTTTTATGAGTGGATGTCACGTAAGAAATGAAAACCGACCTTTGATCGAGAACGAGGTGTATAACGATAATCTTTCATTGGTCAAAAATTATTTCGAAGTTCAAGCGTGAAAACATCCTGTATGAATTCGCAATTGCCGAAGATTCTAAAATTCTGAATAGATGGTACAGTCTGATAAGTGCGTATGAATTTATAATCGTCTTTTTGCTTTATTTATAATGCGTATAAAGAGAATAATTTATGGAGAAATGTAACTGAAACTTAAAAAATTTTCAAACTACTCCTGCATAATTTAGTCTCCGTCTGACAGAATAATTTATTTAAGACATTCAAGTGATTATTTTAAAAAATAAATCAAATCTATAACCGATCATCCGTCTGATTTACAACTTCCTTTTTCGACTATAGAGAACTTTTCTTGCGCTCCGAATTATAACCGTTAAGCTTAAAGTTTTCACGTATTATTAAATGCATTACTTAACTTTTTTGGATCTTTCTATGCAATGAATATTTTTCTACCATTTCACACTTATATAAATAGACGAAGAAGTTAGACGCTGAGATTCTAAAAATCTCAAAATTTGCAGATACACTTTTAACATCGAAAACATAAGTTTTTATTTCAAATTATAACAATATTTCTTAAATTCTTAAATCTTTTAAAATATAATTTGATGATAAAAACCTTTTAACGTGTGCTATTTTTAGAAACTTTTAAGACTTAATGATAAATAGTATGGTTCTATAGTTACGAAACTAAAGTACTTAAGTTGAGTGTTATTTTGAGCATTAAACTGAATTGGAATGCTATATAAATCTAATAAAATTTTCGATTTTATACTAGTTACCATAAAAGCTAATTACTCTATATCTTTGATTAAAAAATCTGTTTTATGTTTTAAGTGTACACACATAGTTTCTACAGATCGTTTAAAAATTTTTAAAAAATAACAATTTCAGAAACTTTTTTATTCAGAAATTAAAAATAATTTCGAAATACATAGTTTGCGCACCCAAAATAAATCGGATAATAATAAAAGTGATGTTAAAATGTAATCTGAGATATTGGTATGCCATGACAAATAATTACGTATCCACAAATATGATGATGGTATAATTGCTAAATTATAAATCCTCACTTATAATTTTGTTATCCATAATTGGATAACGCCGATAGATAATCTGTAGAATAATATCAATCAAAATTGATACATATTTCTTAGATAATCATAAATATTCGAGTTAAGCAAATAGATTAATATGTATTTTCATTTTCTCAATTATAGATGAAAATTATAATTGAAAATTTGTTCAAAATTTTAATAGTTAAAGTCGTGTTTTCTTTTAATGAATATATATTTTTATAAAAATGAAATATATAATTAATATTTAGAAAACAATTTGTGTACAGAATTTCACTAAAATACTAAAAAAAAATTATCGTAATTAGTTTAATGCAATTTTTTTATAACAAATGCTCTAAATTAATTTTTGCTATTTTTTCTCTTGCCTATTTCTCGCGAAATGTACAATCAAACTTTTAGTTTTTTTAACCTTATTTATAAAAATTATTTATTAGATCGTAATTAGTTTTGGAAAATATACGTTTATTATGTTAATTTTGTAAACAGCTGAACAGTAAATTTCAATTCTATGTTTGGAATTCATCAGGTATTTGAATTATAATATTGATTCTATTTAAAAACAGAAAATCTTCGATTGCAATAATAAAACTGTAAACCGAAATTTATAATTGTAATTTTTTTAAATAAATACAATTTATTTATATAGTCGTTTAATAAGTTGACGAGAGATTGAGTTATTTATTATTATTTCTTAAGATTCTAAACTGAAATGCATGTTTAGAAATAAAAATTGAATAAAATATGGTATTTGTGACCTGAGATATAAAAGTAATGTCAGTAAATACTTTTAAACGAAAGAGGATAAACTTCTGGATTTTTATGTTAGTAACTATGGATATAAATAACATTTAAGACGTAATTCTTTACACTTTTCACATGAGAAATCCGAAAATAATCCAACTATTCCATTAATACGATTTTAACGAATTCTATTATATATAGATTATAAATTTAAATTTAATTAGCAAATCAGTTAATTTTCAAAAATAATTAATAAATTAAATTATTTAACTTATTCGATGCCATTTTCCCACTAATATTCAAATTTCTAGCAGGTATAATAAAATATTTATATGATTATTCCAGAGTCATGTATTAATTATTAATTACTCTAAAACATTTTTAATTTAAATTTCAATTATAAATTAATGATTTAATATTTCATTATGTAATCTCCGCTTACAATATCAAATAACCTAAGTGTATCTAAGATCTATAATGATAGCATTTGTATTTAGTTCTTAAAGTCTAATTATTTTATTCAACATAAAAGCTACAGTACACGATAAATTCACCTATTATGCTTAATAATATCAAACAATGAAAGTTGTTATTTGAGCAAATTAATGATCTTAAGATTAAGAATTGGTGAAGGTTATATGATATCCATTGCAATAATGGCTCGCGTTTTTAACTGAAATTATTACGTTATTTTACTACCGTAAAAAACGTATTTTATGTGTTTTACAAAATTGTAACTACTACCTATTTAGAACTTTAGAACCTCCGTAATGGTTACATTCCTCTTAAACCATAAATGGTCTTTAGGTTATATTGTCGATTTCCTATACCTTTTAGATTAAGAGAAAGATATACGTGTAAATACTTCAAATTAAGGATTAAATAATCTCTTCGAGTTAACGGCATATTCATCGCTGGTATATATAATAAAAACATTTACTAAAATCATTTCGGATAAAATTGTACCAATTTTGCCACTACGAGATAAAACTTTTACGTTTTTACATGTCAAAGTTTTTCGTAAAATAAACTAAAGGAATAACCGATTTTGTTAATGCTAGATTTAAAAAAATACGCATTTCACAGTAGCATAAGAATTGAAATAATTTCAAAAATAATTGTCAGAAATCTGTTTTTGAAATTTGCATACGTACAGAAAAATACTATTGTTTCACACGAATACCAAGTAACCAATTTTATTAAGTAATTAAGGAAATAAAACTTTTGACATTCCTAATTCTCAAGCGTTTTACATAAATTTGCAATTTTTTAACTGTAAAGCCATTGAAGTTTCAGTTTTAAATATTGTAAGCCATGTACATTAGATGAATTAATTAATTATAGGAGAGAAATATTTGCGGAAGATTATTTCTATAATTAGTTTATGCGGTATAAGTACTTATCTTACCAGAGCGCATTTTTTACAGTGAAAAATAACTAAAATTTGAATCTTCATTATTGCATTCTTTGATATAATTAGAGCTGCGAATCAGTTCCTTCAATTTTAATATACTACGCATGTAACTTAATAAAGATTATCCTACACTCTCTTGCGAAGCTTAATATCCAGTGTGGTTTTCATAATGTATTTACATGTACGTAATGTCATTACGACCTTAAAACTTCGCTTTTACAATGCCAAAATATTATGAATAATGACTCGAAAGGCTTCATTGTATTAAAATAAAAAAATTAATGTTTTTAATTGTCGCAATAGTTTTGCGCATTTCTTTAGAATTTTTCCAAAATGCGCAAGTTACATGAATATACTCTCTGATATTATTGCGATAATCCGGGTATTACTTCTGCTTACGTTTGTCGTTGCGTTAGATATAATAAATATGCAATAATTAGAGATGTAAATATGATATCCATAGTTTATATACATATGTATATAAATAATTTAATATATGGTAGTCCGAGGTGCAGGTCGCTAAGTGTTGGGCTTATTTACCTGTTCCGTTTTCGCCGCTCGGTCTTATGCGGGCGTCGTAGCTGCCGGGGCCGAGGATATTGTCCAGCACTTGCTTCTCCTTCTCTCGAAAGTTCATTTTGCTGTTCTGCACACATCTGCAACAAATACACATGCGCGTTTTCAATACAAATGTATCCCCAGCAGTGAAGCTGCAGCGGTGGCTCGGGCTTGGATGTGTGTGGACGGGTAAGTGTGCGCTGCAATATGACTAGGCTTATAAGTGTATGCAAGTCAGTGTACATATAGAGGGAAGGTCAATTACGAATGGGGAGTGTAAAGAACGAAATGAGAGCAAACTTCCAGGGTCCCTCCTTTATTATCTCTTTCTTCGGCTCAACTTTTCAGCAAACTCTAGTTTCTTTTCGTTGGTTCTTTCTCAACTTTTTTCTTTTGCTCTCTTTCCCAGCTCTTAGCCGACTAGTTTGAGTTATGGATTTAACGTTTCGCTGTATTAATTTTCAAATTTTTAATTAATTGAACAGCCTCAGAAGGCGTTTATTTCTTGTACTCTTTTACTTAGGATTGAGCGTTGAAAAAAATATTGTTTAGTTTTAATTGGAATTTTAATTTCTGTTTCACGAGTATGGAGGTATAAGGCGACGTTTTTTGACCGTTTGTCAGTGACTGCATTCTTGTTGGGGTATTAAAATAGAATCATGGCGAATTATTTGGTACTTCAAATAGTATAAATAAATAAGAATATTATATTACGCTCATAATGACTCGAATTCCAGCTCGAATTAAATGCAAATAATTAACAGTGTTGGATAAATGGAAATGGATTTTTCGAGCAATTAAACGGGGTATTTCGACTCGCGCGTAATGTAAAATACCATTTGACGTGCGTATTTTCAAAGCGCATAGCACTGATATTTCGACATAATTAATTCAAATGCAAGCCTATGATGAAATGCAAAATTATTAAGAGTGGGATCATCGCTGAGAAAAACTAAACAAAGTGAAAATAAAAAAGCACCCAATCAAGGCTGGTCAATGGTGCGAGAGAATGAAAAAAGTAGGGAAAAAACATCGAACAGTGCTAGAGCACAAAGCAAACAAAGCGGCTCTTTCATACGTTGTTCCAATTATGAAGCGATTAAATAATGCTCTTCTGTGCATGCAATAACATCATCGCTTATTCCGTAACGGTAACAACACCAACAGCAGCACCAGCAGCAGCAACAGCGGTAACGTACAGGAGAGCCAAGAGATCCGGACGTGGGATTTGAAAAATTTACGTAAGCAGGTGCGCCTGACAGCTTCAGCGCACTTCTTTTTTTAATCGAATGAAAAATCATGCATCCGACCGAACTGAGTCATCCTTCGTTAATTCCCTCAAACGATTTACTGCCGCCGCCGCCGCAGCCGCCGAAATTTCCCGTAAATAATAGCGCGAGCGTGGAAATCCTCGCAGGCGACATTCGAGTAGCCTCCATTCGAAGGGTGGGCTGATCGATTTGTCGGATGCCGATGTAAGCGGTGCCATATACGACAACGTCGACGACAACGAGCCAATTACTGGGCCGACGAACGACCGAACTAGAGTAGCGAAGTCACGGCCGATACTACATCATCGGCTGTATCGCACACACGGCTGACCCTCTAATGCCGATCCCGATCGCATTATTGGCGGTAAAGAGAATCAGCCGCCGAGCATGAATCTACAGAGAGCCTTCAATAAAAGATGACGCGGCCGGAGGGGGGGGGGGCTGAGAGGGTGAGAGTGGGCGCATCGGGTATGCATGCCTGCGCGGCTACGCTCCTGCACACGAGGGCTAATCCTCTTTGCGGTACGCTAACGTGCAGGATGAAAACTTATTTTTCGTTTGTTTACGTGCGATGAGGTCGGAATTACAATCGGCCGCGTTGGTATTCGTGTTGCTCCACGGAAAAGAGATTAATCGCTTTAGGCGGCAATTCGTTTAAGAAACTCTCGAATTCCATTATAGTTTAATTCATGCTAATCTAACTTTCGACTAACGATTCATTATATTTCTACCGGCATTTGATGTCAATTATCAATATATCTGTTAATAGCGAATAATTTAACTTTATAGTTTTGCACGAGATTAAATATATATTTTGCCACGAGTGCTGCTGCATTTGACGTGCCTGTTAAATTTGTTGATATTTCAAAGGTGTCATTATTTCTTAAAATTTATAACTGTCGATACTTATTTTCACTATATTAAATTTAACACTCATAATATAATAATTTATGTTTATCAATCTTTAATTCCACTTTTAACTTGTACTTTGTTTCTTTAGTTATTCCGATAAATATTATGTTAGCCTGTGGTTTTTTCCTGAAACGCATTGTAATATATCATTGACATTTAGGTAAATTATTTGATTGGCTTCCGATAATATTACAGCAGATATACGAATATATTTTTTTGTACATAAACTTGTTGTTCAATTTTCAGTTATCATAAAACTCATATTTTTACATTTTAATAGTATTGTAAAAGAATTATGATACTATACAAAAATTACAAAATAAAATATTTTTCATAATCCGTATTGAATCCTAAATTATTTTAAACAATATTACTATTAATATATCAAGATTATTGTCACTATAATTCCTATATTAATGTGGAATTTAGTATTTATATAAATGTTTACACCTGAATTGAAGTAAATTAAAATTGGAATATTTGGATTTATTATTTACCTAAATCAATAATTTTCAATAGGCTTTTATATAAATAATGCAATCAATAATTGGCAAAAGAAAAATTATTTATTATTATATATTTAAATTTATTCGAAAAAACCGAAATGCATATATTTTTTTATTTTTTATATTTAGAAAATGCATCACTTCAAGAAATGAAACATCATCAATTTAATATTACTTTTAACAAATTAATTTTTCAAGATTGTCAATTTAGATAATTATCGTATAATTTTTTTGGAGCCTTTTCTTTGATGAAAATAATCCTGTCCGTATTAAATGATTTCTATTAAAACAACTGCGTTTTAAACGAATTTCACGTATACATATGATTAAGTGATAAAACTCAATAATTGAGGAGACAAAAAGATAAGCTTACCTCTTTAATTTTTGCAAATTAAAAAAAATTTGTTCAGATCAAAAGAAATTTGAAACTATTTTAATATTAGATTCATACTAAATAAAAAAATTTAAATTGAATTTCCAAATAGTATTTTATACATCAAAAGCATTTTCCTTTCAATGACACGGTAAAAGGGTAAATATTAACAAACTGCGTGAATGGGAATTTATTCATTGAGTCAGTTTGTTCTCTTCGTTATTTTATTATTTTGCTAAAAAAAATTAAAATAATTAAAATTAATTAAGAAATTTTGAATTCACATAATAGTATTTTTTATTATATTTTAGATAATTCAGGTAGAATATAATTACTAGTGAAAAATTGTTCGGAAAAAGGTAACAAAGAAGTACACCGTGTAGAAAAAATTTAAGATAATAGAATAATCTTATATAATATATTATTTATCTTATAAGTTTTAAGTTCATAAATTTGATACTAGACAGAAAGATAAAGGATAAAAATAATTCTATTTTAAAAGAAAAAGTATTTTTAATGCGACTGACGCAAGCTTATTCATTATTAAATAAAAAAGCTTCGCTCACTCGTCGCTATAACAAATGAGTAAAAATTTGAAGTTAATATTATTTTAGAGTTTAAATTAATAATGTTAGCACTACATCCAGTCGTTTATTTAAGTAAACGATATGGCATTGTTCCTTCTGGCGGCGCACCAAATTTTCCTTACACTCCAATTATCTTTTCCAATGAGAAAAATGTAATGCTTCAAGAACGAGAAGAAACAAGAGTATAGGCTAAAAGCAATCGATAAAATACACAAAGTCTAATGAGAGAGAAGAGTAAAAGCGTTCGCAACCACGGCTCATTATGCTAATAATAAGACATGATGAGATAACAATTTTGCGTAATAGACAATCGCCAGTACTCACGAGAAGGGCTTACGTCAGCTAATGAGGCCTCATCCGCGCAGACACATTAATGAGATTGAGAGAGGATAGTCGCGTGCCCGTCTTGTTTACAGATTTCTTATGCGCGGGAGAGAGACGCTAGATCTAAAAAATGGATTGTACATGGATAATTGGCTTTGTTACTTTTACTCCTTTTAGCCTTCGAATACTTTTTCCCATTCACGTGAAACTGAAGGGCCGACGATTAGTTTTGATTTCCCTTAGAAGTGTTTTTTTACGAGAGGATAATGGAGAGTCCGACTTTCGCAAGCGACACATTGTAGTTGGATTGGATATTCCTTTGGCTTATAAGTCGCAGGTGAAATAGAGTCAATACCAAAGTCAATACGAAGTGAGGTGAGCTCTACTTTTCTAATGATGATTAGTTATAAGAAATTACGCTTTTTTATTCATAAGCCACTTAAAGTAGGAACCAATAACGTATAACTATAAAAATTTTAGGAAAATGCTTGAAAGAAGAGTAGATTTTTAATTGCTGAATTTAATTATTCCAATACTTTTATGCTCACGAAGCTCGTTTTTGAAACCACTCAAATAATGAAATATACTTACGGTTAATTGAAATTTTTTATTTTACATTTCTCGATCTTTCGAAACGCCAGTCAATTACCTCGATTGTCCAAAAATTAGCCGTCATTGTTAATAGATGCGAATTTCTTTTCAATATTTTAAAATTGATAAGTAACACCATTCTGCATTTTATTTTATTTAATGCCTACAAATTCCTTTTCAATTCTGTACAATTATTTTAAATAAATGCTCCTAGCAAGATAAAATTTTATGTATTTATTTTTATCACGTAATACATTTTTACGCTTTTTTCATGTCTTTTTATATCATAATTCTTTATGCGTAAAATACCAATTTACTTATTAAAGCATTATTTCAACAATATTGAGATATGTTTCTGAGATAGGCAATATTGGCTAATTCGGAAAAATTGCATATCCAAATAATTTATCGAGTAAATCGTGCAAACTAACGTATAAAAATACAAATAGACGTATTTAATACGTTTCATTCGTAAATTTCTGGCCACGTCCGCTACTTACAGATAGAAATTCAATCGATGTACAGCATAAACTGCTACGTGATATTAGCAAAAATAATTTCAAGTTTGTTGATTAAGCGAAGCGTGTAATTTCTCGCAGATTCGACCAATCATGCTTTCGTTTCGACCCTCGCTGCACTAACTCCTGACAGCCAATAATTTTACTCGAGCAAATCGAAGAAGAAAGAAAGATGGATGCGGATGGAGATACAAATAGAGACGAATTCGATTCGTGCCGAATGCGCACAAAAGCTCCACACGACTGGTTGCAAAGCCGAATCAGATATTTTAGATTTAAGTTACTTAAATTATTTACATCGAGGCTTCTGATGTACACGTTATCGAAATGAATGATTTCATGCCAAATCATATTTCTTTCTTTGAAAATTTTTTACTGATTTTAATAGCAAATTTAATTGATTTTATCCAGTATTAGTTGTTGGGAGAATTATTTTTGCCGTTTTGGAGATATAAAACCTTGTTTCAACGTTTCTTTCTTTTAGCTTAAGCTTTTAATGGAACTTAAAAATTTTAAGAACCTTACCCTTAATAATTGATGGTAGTACCATAAATTTTATCATTAAAATTATTTATTAAAATTTATACAAGTTGATGAAAATTGCACGTGTCGTTAAAAATTAATGCAAGCGAAGATTAAGCACCTGCAGTACTTTCTATTGAAATTAAATTTTAACAAAAACTAAGTATCCGAACATCGTTATGTTCTTTAGTGGATTGCGAAAATTTTTCTTCTTCAATCTTTAAATTTGCAGCTTACAGAGTACCAATACGTACACATGTTTAATAATAAAATACGTCGGATGAAATGTGCCACATAATAAGCTATTGCGAGACAATTTTAATGCAATAGAGAAAACAGCGAAGCAAAAAACCAAATATGCCTTAGAATTCTTGCATTTTGAAAATTTACTGAAAATACACTAAATAGATCCTTTAAATATTTAAATTTCTGGAGAAAAAAAATTAACTTCTGCATGCAAAGTGGAGCAGTATTATTTATGCCTCGGTTAAAATATAAGGAAAGAAAAGGCGTACGTTTGAGCCAGGAAAAATAATTCCGAAGTATTTAGAAAACAGTTTCGGGCGCACGAGGTTCCGGCTGTTTTCAGGTGAAGCCACTCTCTACTTAGCTTCAATTTAAATAGCGCACTACTAATGGCGCTCAAAGCACATGGCCCGGAGAGGCATAATTCTCTCCTACTTAGGGGTAGACGGAGAAGTCAAGATATGGATAGGCAGGTCAAAGATTGCGGGAGGGCTGTACAAGTGGCACGAGCAGTTTTCGAGTAGTCGTTAACGCAATTGCAGACGAGTGGCCGCCGTGAGATCGGGCCTCGTAATTTTCGAAACCCGAAAGAGAAAGGTAGGGTTTATTGGGTAGCGCGTGGTTGATCGCCGAGGCGACTTTTACGATGCTCCATGGAATATTTATTGGCTGGCCGATCTCGGAGTTTTGAGGGAAATTCACGTTATCGTGTCGGCGGTCTCAAAGCGATTCGAATACTTGTTAAGCGCAAGCACTGCATTTATTATGCTCCTAAAGCTGTACTGCTCTGTGTGGGCATGGACTGCTCGTCGCTCATTAACACCGTACAGTTGAAAGAGGATTGGAAGGTTGAAGGACTAGCGCTCTTAGAATATATTTATAACGTTCAATTTTAATTCTCTGTTAATTTGAAGTTTAATTTTTGCAGCTTAATAATTGCGTTGTCATTGTTAGTTTTGCTAAACAAGTTGTAGCTTTCGGCAAAACGAAACGATTTTGAGCCTGACAAGTGAGCAGTTTCGGTAAAGAAGCTTAGTACACTAATCGATACAGATTTGCTTGAGAATTAATTTGAATTCCATACAAATATCATTATTGAGATATTTTTCAGCACATTAGGGATCGAGAAGGTAATTGTAGGTATTTAAAACATGAAATTTGTAACCATTTGATGTAAGTATTTCTCGTCAAAAAATGATCTTTATCGCGATCGTTATTTCCCGCAGACTTCAATTTTTTCTGTTTATGAGCTGCAGTGAGTACCAAATTAATTAATAAAGCTTCGATTACTTGACTTATTTCATCAGAGTTAATTCTAATTTAATACAGAATATAAGAATTACGGAAGGAAGTAAGGAAGGAAGGAAGGAAGGAAGGAAGTAAGAAAACAAGGAAGGAAGGAAGGAAGGATAAAGGAAAGGACTCAAATAACAAAAGTTCATTCGTAGCGGACACTCAAAACTAAGCGCGTCACGTACACGAATAAGTTACAGGTCACGCACGAACAATCCGTGTGCACAGATCTGAACAAAGCGTGTTTGTTACTACTTACGCGTCTTACGGAACGCCGCGACTGATTCCATTGGCTACAAATCGGTGCACTACTCACGCCCAACTTTGGTTTACTGGGCACAATATTTGTTTGTTGGTTTATACAAATGCATCTGTATATACAGATAAATCTCCACGTGTATTTATATGTATTGTAGATTACTGCTAAGCTTCTAAGTATTACAAAAGCAACTGATGACCGGTACTGCGCGAAATCAACTGTTCGTCCCTCCGTCTCTTTCACTCTTGATGCTTTTCATCGATACGTGTGCAAAAGCTGGAAGGAAGAGAAAATCGAGTGACGTGTTGACAGAATAAACCCTGGCCACGGAACGTGTGAATGTATGTATCAGGCGAGAATAGAGAAGAAACAACGACGATTTCGCCGAGAGCCGCTTTCAATGTTCGCTTTAATTAGTCGATTCTGCTCTACTCGCGTGTAAGAGGTTAGAGGGTAGTAGATAAGAAGCTGGAAATCGATCTGGCCACCAGCACTTCTTTTAGGGCTGCCGTGTGATTGCTGTTTAAAAGCTAGTGCCAGCGAGAGTCGAGCAGCCGTTGCCTAATTGAAGTTGAATTAAAATACGTGACTGGCGTGTGCGATTGCTTCGTGACCCTGTAACGCGCCCAATGGCTTAATGTGCGAAATAGAAGCCGACACCCTCGATTTCAACGATAGCGTGACCTCGTAATAGATATGGGGTGGTTCTGAAACGAGACTTTTCTTATTTATTTGGATCTTAGTTCATAGCCCCCAATTGATTGTTCCTCTGGAAGGAGGGGCGAGGTAATAAGGAAGAAAACGGCCTCTCTCTTGCTATCGGGGCTAGATGAGTAGACAACTGATTTTGGTAAAGTTATAATTTGGTGGAGTTCCTTTATGTCACTCTACTTCGATGCACTTTCAAAGGATGATGCAATAAAGGAGTGACGTCACTAAAACTTTAGACCGCTATATCGTCATTGAATTTCGAAGATATTTTAGGGATTTCAAAAGTTCACGAAGAAAATGACTATGACTTATTCGCGTATGTAATGAAAATTTAATCGAGATTATTGAACAATTTAACTTTGTGATTATTCCATAATGTATAATTCTTAATTATATTATTTTATTTCTTTTTCATAAAATCAATCGATCACTATTAACTTCTAGTATTTATATATTAATTTAATTTTAAAGAGCTTTAAATCAAATAACATAATTTTTAAACTTGGCTCGTTCTATAATATTCCTGAAAGTGAACGAAGAAATTTTCAACAAATAAAGAAAAACTGAAATTAAATAATTTATGAAGAATAAAGAAAGAAGTAATTTTTTACTTTTTCATTCAAAAGTTTTAATAAAGAAATTCAATATTAGAGTTTTTAACTTAGAATTTAGTTTTTTTTTTATTAATAGACTGGAATAATAAATATTAATATTGACAAACTTATTTTTAAAATTTTTATAATTAATAGCTATCAATGATATCGATATTTATTTAATAATATAAAAAAAAAATATATTAATTCGTTTTAGTATTATAATAAACTATATATTATTATTTATCAACATTATTAAGTTATTACATCTAAAAATGATAAATCATTCAAATGAGTTATTATAAATTCATGAAAGGTTAACGATTGCAACATGACATTTTGATAGAAAATATAATTTTTCGTACTTTATTAGCAAATTTACCTTTTTTTCATTTAAAAAAAAATTAGTAAATTTAATAAGTAAAAGAACTTGTTAAATTCTGTAAGCTCTGCTTTTAATTAGACTTTTCAAATATAATTGAATATGAGTGTCGGCAGAGTTCTGTACACGACGTTTTTTGACGTCAGAACGAGTAATAGAGGAAGCGTGCGAGAAAAAATATATGAGGAAAAAGGGGAAAATACATAGAGAAGGTGGAATACTAGCAGAAGGAAGAAAGAGAGGAAAAATATGAATGAACGAGAGGAAAAAGGAAAGCGAGAGAAAATAGATGACGGGAGCAGAGAGAAGGAGAGAACGAGTGTGAGTGGGTGAAGGTGTAGGAGAAAATATAATAAAAGAATGACAAAGAGAAAGCGGGAGCAGAGAGAAGGAGAGAACGAGTGTGAGTGGGTGAGGGTATAGGAGAAAATATAATAAAAGAATGACAAAGAGAAAGGAGAGTTAGAGCAAAGAGGAGAGAAAGAGGATGTAGGGAATGTGGGCAAAAGAGCGCAAGTATGTGATGTAAGCTTAGGATGTACAGCAACGCAATAGTGTCAGAAGAAAAAAAGTATATTAAGGGTTGACCCAGTGATGGTGCACGACCACGAACACGTCAACGACGACAACGACGACGACGATGTCGACAACCAAAGTATTTAGGAAAGGGCTAGAGAATGGGTTAGTATAATGAAAAGTATTTAAAGGCGAGCGAGAGGGGAGAATGTAGCGAAGATGGAGGACGTAGGCAAGAGGAAACCAGAAGGATGCTGAATAGGGAGAGCTTACGCTTTGAGAGTGAGTAAAACGATACGCGGCGTTTCTCATCAGTGTTCGGCCGCAGGCTAGAGACTGGGCTTGAATATTTCACCTGCGACGCCTTCGTAGATGGCTGTGCACGAACCGTATCTACCGTAAGTCTCGGCGAATACACGAGCGTCGCTGGGCAAGTCTTTAACGCATTATACGGCGGTGCAGAGGTTAAAGCCCTTACGACTGTCGACTTGAAATGCTGGGATTGTTCAATCCTGACCGATTGTAAGTCCTCGGCTAAAGCAGTGCGAGGCTTCTGCGGAGCGTCTCTGGGCTTTCCAACTTGACACACAGCGCCATCAATTTTTAATAAATATCTGCGATTCCACGATTTCAGAGAATAAGTGCGCTCGTGCACTTTCTTGACTGTCGGTTCTTTTTTCCTTGAATTATTTAAATACGCGTCTATCGGTCAGCCGCCTCCTCGAGAGCCAGAAATATTCGATGGGCAAGTTGAAACGATTCGTTTGATCTTCGAATATTAGCTGCGTTTAGCGCGCAGCTGCACATGCTACGTACGACTAGAATCGATTATTTAGTTTCCAAGCGTGTTGATTACGCTAAACGTGTCAAATATAAATTCCTTCTAGTTATAAAGCTAACAAAGCGAGATCGCAGTTTAAAAAAAAATATAAATTTTACATATTCCGAGATTGCATACGTGTGACTTTTCATACGACTTCATCATGTAGCATTTTCATCAACGTACCTCAATATTTTAGTTTAATTGCCGAAGAGGGTATTCTTGTCGACGCTTGATCCGTGAATCGTTCACACTGAAAATAACCCTACTTGCGGTCATTGATGCTTTGAATTAACTTGATTAATTACTTCTATCTGCTATCGACTACGCTTTGCGGTAGAATATATGCTGAGTTTGAGTAACCTAGAATCAAGTTACTTGCAGACGACGAGTTAATACAGGGTGTAAAGCCGAAGGTCGGGAGATCAGTTTAAAAAAACCGTAATTATTTTTTTATCGAAATACATTCCCTCTTATACCTTCTGGATACCAGAGATTTTTTTTATTAGAATTTATATTATTACTATTATAAGTCATTAGCATACGTAATTTAAAAGGAAAATAATTAACAAGTAAAATATTCCGTACACTTTGGAAGTCAGCCTTTTTCCAAAGGCTGACGTTGAACGTTTTTAACGACTGATAAGAGCGGTTATATACCGGTTTTAAACGCGCGTAACTCAAGTATATCTTATTTGCAGTAGCAAGTGTGTGACTTTGTTGAAAAGATTAATATGAATACTGAAAATTAATATAAAAATCGGAATTAGAAATTTCTTGTTTTGCTTACAACAGGTAGTCGCTGTCTTTTGATTAAAACTGACAAACAAAGCGTTAAAAGTGCAAATAACGTGTCGGGGTAATTCAAGTAAACAATAATTTGTACGTGGACTTAAAACCATTTTATTAGCGTAAAAATTAAATTTGCTTAAACTGTGATAATGTGACAGAAACGTTTGTCTCGTATTTACATCAATGGTATTAGTTTTCATATGAAGCATCAAATGAGGAGATGACTGGTTTTGATAAATCCGAACACACACTTTGATAATTCAAAATGAAACACATATTTCAAAGTACGTTAACTTACAAGCGATAAAAGTGCTACATAGGCTTTGTTTAAGATGCAAGAATGCTCGTTAAAGTCATAAATCCGTAAGTAGCATTAGCAGACACTTGACAATTAAGCTCCTGCTCATTGAACGTAGTCTGAAACATCTTCAGATTTTCAAAGGAAATTCAATGTCGATGCGGTTGGTTAACTTCTTACGGCATTCAAAGACTGTGATACGTTAAATCGCAAACAAAGCATGATCCACTCGCATTAAGTGTGCGCCATTAACGAATCAAAAAGAAAGTATCTCCTAATCCCGTAAACATCAGACGCAAAGTTTGAAGGCGCTTAGTGAAGCACTGGTATTTGAACCTTTCGGAAGAGCGTTTATTAGAATCACAGAAACATCGTTTCCTTCCCGGCCCTCCCCATTTATCCCCATTTTTCACGTCGCGCCCCTTCGGTGTCCTCATTTATTTCCTCGTCGCCGGGCTCACGGGAGAATTTCCGCGTCGTTTTATTTTGTCTTTCTTGGGTCGCCGACATTCGCACGCACAGCGAGCGTAGGGGAAGGGACTCACGCGTCAAGTACATAATCCAGGGCTCGAAACTCACTTCTGCAAAACGATGGGTAGCACTACGCGGGTCCTTCACCTTTAATAACCGCTCCAATTTTACGAGTCGAGACGTGCGCCTACCCCTTGTTGTGCCCCTTGCTCGGACGAGCGCGAGAAATCCAGCCTCACTTCCCTCATTGCGCGAGGCTTCGCCTGTTTCCCGGAAACCTCGTTTTTTATTTTACCTACAGCTACTACGTGTACTTGGCTTTTCGTAGGGTTGCTCTTCCTGGAGAGAGAGAGAGAGAGAGAGAGAGAGAGAGAGAGAGAGAGAACAAGAGAAGGAGCGTAAAAAAAGAGAAAACTTTATACGTATATCTCTCGTATTTTTTAGAGTGTCTTACTCTTTCACCCCTTCTTCTTATTTTTCTCTCATATTATCCTCTCCCCCTTCTCTCTTTCCCTCTCTCTCTCTCTTTCGGTCACTCACTCTGTGCCAAACTGAGCTTAGTCTCAGATGGTTCTTTTTAATGATGTCATTGCCGTGTAAACAGAATGAGCCCATGCATCTTTGGGTTTTCTCGTTTGCTCAACAAGGATTAATCCTTGGTCCTGTACAAATGTGTCATGTAACTTACGATATTGTTTACTGTTTACATATAATTCATTACCTTACACGATGCGATAGCTACGATGTGAGTGTAGTTCAGATTTTTGTAAAATTTGAAAAACATAGGCATCAAGTTCTTACGCTATTTTTGAATAATTAGTCACTGAATTATTGTTGTTCTGTATAATTGATCGTAAATTTTTTCTTATATTTGTGTAATAATTAGTAATACATATACGTGTATGTGGACAATAAATTATTTCACTCTTTTATGACTTCATTAAACAAGTATTCTACATAAAATATAAGTATTAATTAAAATGATAAAATATCTAATGCTTCACTAATTACATATAAATATAATGTAATATAGTTTACACTAAAGCAATATTAATTAAAATAGATACTTTGACGTTAATACGTTTAATAATTAAGAATATTTAAAAATCTGTTTGTCATCCTTTCGTATATAATATTTAATATTTAATTATTTTTAATATTAAAATTAACTGACGTCGATAAGATAAAAAATAATTATCGATGTTTCATTGATAAGTCAAAATACTCGATTTTAATTAGTTATATTATTCAGAATAATATTTTTGAAGAAAAAATTGTTTCATAAAATTATATTTTGCTTCTAAAATAATAAAGAAATTATTATTTGCGATTTCACGAATTTGAATTAAAGAACTGCTTTTCTGGCGATCGCAAAAGTAAAAAATAGGATCCATAAAGGACTGTAAAATAGTCCGATGAGCCTTTCACAAATTTTTCCAATGCTGTGAAAACTATCGAAACTTTTTTCCGATTTTTCCCCCAAGTATACAGCAACGAATCGCCGTGGTTATAAATTCAAAAACTCACGGCGTATATAACTCGGGACCGACTCTCTTACTCTTTCTATTTTCCACAAATGCGTACCTGAGAGATATATGGCAAAAGAAAAACCTTATATTTCATAGGATAAAGTATATTCCGTCTACTAACGCAAAGTCTGAGTCCATTGGATGAGCAAAATATAGATAATAAGGAACTTTGATAAAAAAAAATCACATCTACTTCCAGATGCGACCTCTTGTAGTCTCTCAATTCGGAAAAAAAACTTGGTTTCGTCATTGGCTTATGGCCATAAGATCTCATAAACTATTTATATGATGCGTTTACACGTGTGTGGATTTGTTGATGTCATTTCATATTTTACAAATCGTAAAGACAAGTTTTAACGTCTACGAACTTAAAATCTACTTAAGCACTTGTGAACGTAGGAATTTTTATGACTTACGTGTAAAATCATAAAATAATTTAGAAAAAAGCTAATGTGTTTATCTCATGGAAGAATTGTCAGTGTATTTGTAACGAAGAAGAGATTTGGAATAAAATTGTCGTTAAAAGAAGACCGTCGAAATATGGCGAACGAAAATGAACAATGAATCCAAGTGAGCTTTTCATGTTGAGATCAAATAATCTCTCCAACATGACTGACATAAAGGTTCCCTTTTTAAAAAATCAATAAAAGTAATGTAGCGAAAAATTTGTAGAAAATAAAGTAGAAATTACTTTTTTATTGATAAGTAATATTAATAGTCGTCATGCAATTACTGTCAATAAGTATTACAGCAGGAAATTTTATGCGAAAATGCAGAAACACGTATAAACGTATATCGAATAGAATATGATATTTTGATTGCACACATAATTTTAACTTATTTTAAATTGATATAACTGTAAAAAGTAAGAGATTTTTAAATATTTAGGAAATAAGCTCAATTTTTTAAGCAGAGAAAAAAATTGAAAAAAATGTGTCCGGGATTCCCTAGACAACGTGGATGGTATATTTATATTTAAGAGCTGTGTAAAACGGAGTCTAACCGCATTCGGTACGTATTTCTGTGTATACACAGATATACTGCTCATATGATCTCGAAAACTATAACCAAACTTTCCTCAACTTCCATAGTACTTGAGAGGTTAAGTTTTTTCTAAATATTTTAAACTTTTTTACTCTTTATACCAGTGTGGAATAGTGCCGGTTCAAAGTGTTTACTTTTAAGGCGAAAATACTTTATTTATTGAGCATATGTATTATTTAATTTTAATATTATAACTTTCAGAATAAAATATCACGTGTAAAATATTATTTGACATCATTCATTATAAATTTCAAAATAAAAATGAATATTCTATCAGTATGACTTTATAAAAAATTTATTTTAACACATCTTTGCCACTTAAATACTTAATTTAAATATACTTTAGTATTTTTAAACTACGTTAGTATATAAATTTATTTGTTCTTAAAATTGATGAAATGTCACATTATATTTGAATGTAACACAACTCCATATTTAAAGATAATAATTATAAACAACCAGCAGTGGAAAATAAGTTATAACTGCATTTTTTATTTAAATATTCATGTTAATTTTTATTTAGAGATTTAACGATTATATCATTTATTAATAAATTATTATAAAAATCAATTATCTGATACTTATTATAAATAAGCATTATTATTTGAATAATAAAGGAAGATGTATTTAAAATTAATAATAAACATCATTAAAAATTTGTTTAAATTGGAATGAGCTTTGTTTATTTTTCATAAATAAATTTATAAACAAGTTTCAATAATTAGAAAATTAGCTGGATTAGCCAGCAGTTTTTAACCGGTAAAACAATGTCATTGAATGGATTTTATATTTTACGATCATATATTTTCATTTACAATTTTAATTAAAAAATATGATTATTAATTAAATTTTATTAAATAAAATTAAAAGAAGAGGACGACTAAGTAATTATGAACGAAGCACTTTCTCTGTCTTTTTTAATATATTACGTACGAAGAATACATATTAAGATTCTTCAGGGCTATAAAAATAAAAATATGTTAATATAATATTTTTGAAAAATTTTTAAATATTCTCATAATTATTAGTTCATAAAAACTCCTTTAAAATAATAATTTTTTTTTACGTATATTTTATTTCAAAAAGAGGACTAGTTTATTTCATCAGTCAATGTGCAATAAACTTTCTTTATCGATCCAATTTAATAACGTCTAAAATTTTATTTTATAGTAAAACTATATATCAGAACAAATTTTACTTTTTAGATCACTTTCTTATAGCAAAATATTTCTTCTTATTTAAAAAGTTCTTTTAACTCGATAACTACGTAACGGAATGTATCAGTATTATCATATATTAAAATGAGATCCGTTGTATCTGGCGCTGTAGTCTTATTTTGCGTGAAAATTAGAAAAATGTAAGAATTATTTTTACATATATTTACATTAGTTATATATTTCTTCCTATTGTTGGCTTAGAAGTTGAAGTTTATATGGTACTCTGTAATTCAAGCTTCGGTCATTCAGGAAAATGATTTTTCAATATATGTGAAAATACTTTTATGATTTATATTGTTACAAAATATATAATAAAATATCATTAAATTCTATAAAAAACGTACCCTTTTTGGCGATGTTTTACTAAAATATTTTACAAAGAGATAATTGCAATTAATGGGTATTAACAAATAAACTAGTTAGTAAAATATTATGATGAGTCCCGTTATAAACAACTATAAATACTTGTAAATATTTATTTGAAAAGATCTCTTTTAGGAAAAATTTTATTTGTAAAATTCCACCATTTAATTTTATAATTCAATTAAATTTCTATAAATTAAAAACAGTTTTTTTATCTTTTGAAGTATTCCTTAAATTTTCTATATTTTAAAAAAATATCAACAGGAACTATTTTTTCGAATGTTTTTAAACGATTTGTCACATTTTGTCACTTCTTGGGTCGATTATAAACACTTTTCCAACAACATATCTCACAAGAGGCTGGTGCACCCCGATCCTTTATCTCTTCAGCGCCGTTCTTTTAGTCCCATGAGTGTGAAGTAGAAATCCTCCAAGGAGGGTCTGAAAAATGTGCTCTCCATATTGATCTAAAACGGAAATGACTTATCATTTCTCTTTTTCTAGCTAATGCTGTAAGATGCTCGCTTCCCATTTAGATCAACATGGCGAAAGTTAAACGAGGACATATTTTCTAACTCTTCCTTAGAGGATCCTTGGCGCAAATCTTGACTTCGCCATCTGGTGATAATACACGAATTTCTCTTAATATTAATTTTTGGCAAAAATATATAAGTTAAATCTACAAGATTATACATACATACATACATAAATATATATATATATATATATATTCACAAAATTTTGATCATTGTATCCTAACCGCACGGCAATTCGCAGATTTCGATAACTACAGTTTCGACTTTTAAATCTATCGTTCTATTTTTAACCATTTTTCACATTTATAAAGCATGTGTAACAACTCGTTAATAATATCCATATTTAAAAATTTGAAAAGTAAAAAAAATTTAAACAATCTTTTACGTACTTATATTTAATTAAAATATTATTACAATAGCTAAAGTTACGTATATAAATGCTTGAAATTCCAGTTTATCTAAAGAATTTGAACAACATTTACGGTTGTGAAAAATTATGTATTTATAGAATTGTGTAATCTTATTTTAGTATTCTATATATAAAATTATAACTTTTTTCATTATAATCCATCAATAAGAGTTACGGACTCAATAAAGTATAAAAATTTATACAAGAAAATAAATCAGCTATATTTGGATGTTTTGCCGCCAATTTAATGATTTTTTTTGTTTTTACGTTTTTTTTATATGGATATTTAGTTTAAATACCGAACACAAAATTTTCCCTAACATTTTTATATATTTAGGTTATTTAAAAATTTTATTTTCAATTTTAATTATTATATACGGATGATTAAAAAAAAGAAATGTATAATAATCGTTATTCAAATTAAAATAAAATCTTTTTGAGAAAATGAATTATGATTTAGAATGAAAAGAGTCAACTCCTGCGAGTGTAATTTGTACAGTTTTTTCGAATCTTATCCAAAAATGTTTTTATTTTAATAAAATATGTAAATAATAATATTTATATGTATTTCTTATTTTTTGCATTAAATACAGAATATATGTATTTATATATTCTAAATTCAATTCTTAATTTATGAAAATTATAATTAATTAAATTAATTATAAAAATCAAATTTAATTTTATTGTTGTATGTTATTTTATACTAATTCAAATAAATAAATAAATTAGGATAAAACATATGTAATGCATATAAGAGGATTAATATATCTAGGAATAATGTTTAGCTTAAAATAGAAAAAATCTGTCATGGTTGTACTAATCAATCTTATCCTTCCAATGTTATTTCAGTTGTATTTGAATACCGTTTCCTAATTCTGATAGCCCTGTATATTTTGCTCAAAAAAAGCTAATCGTATTCTATTATATTATCTCTTGAGATTACAAGATTCAAATACTATTGTATATATTTATTTTCATAACTATAAAAAACAATGAAAATTATGAATATGTAAAAAAGTACTTAAATTATATAACAAATATTCAGGGTCATTAATTATCTAAAAATTTTAAACAAATTTTACAGTTACATTTAAAAAAAATATTATTTTTGGTTTACAATTTATCTCAATAAAATAATTATATAGATTTAGAATAAAACGAGAAAAATGATAACTTTAAATTAACGAAAAAAATAGAGTTGGTTCTTACTAATTAGTCAGACTCAGATTACAAATAGAATAACTAATTATTATGTATAATTAAACAAATGATTTTTAAACATACTAAAATCATAAAAATTAGCTTCAAATAGTTTTTTATTTATACATCAGATAGGTATTTCAACAACATTTTTCCAAATAATTCGGAACACGTAACGCTGGTTTTATCAAATAATGTACAATAAAATATTTAACAATTTTAAAAATATTAAAATATTTTTAAATTCCAAGTTGAAAAATCCTCAAAATTTCAAAACTTTTAATTATAACAGAGCATCTAAAGACTGAAAAGTTATAAAATAATTGGTAAGAAATTTGTATAGCATAAAATATTAAGTATATATTTATTCATTTTTTCAATATTAAATTATTTTTTGAAATACGTGCCTTATACATTTAATAATATATAATAATAAAAATAAATAATTAAAGTGTAAAAAAAACAAGATAAAAATGTTTTTTTAAATAATCAATTAAGTAATTAATTTTATTATTTAGATACATATTATATTTCAAAATTTTTAATAAAAACACATTTTTTTAATGGTTAATTATATTATACAATGGTTTTGTAGTTAAATAAAATTTTGAGTGAATAGAGGGCGAAAAATAGTAATTTATAATAAATAAAGTTTTTTTCAGATCATGTAAATAGATTTTAGTTTTCTTTATAGAATTAATAAATTGTTATATTTATTTAGAAACCATAAGAGAAAATAAAAATTAAAATGCGAAAAGTATATATTTTGCACATTTTCAATGTATGTACAAGTAAGTCATAATTAAAAGATTTTTTACTCGCTAAAGTAAACTATAAGCTTGAAGTATGCATTAATTATACAATATTTTTAATACGTATAAACAGGAATAAAGAAGAATATATTTCAAATGGATTGTTTTTTAAATGAATTTCTTTACTTTGTTAAATATTAAAAATGATTACTTTCAGAAAAAACCGAATACTTTCAATAAATTTGATATTTTATATACATTGCAATTTTAGAAAGACACTGTAATTATAAAAACTGATAGTTCCTCCTTATTATTGCTGAAATTTGGAAAATGAGATTTTTTCGTACGTGTCTGGCCCCGAAATCGAATTTCTGCTTCTTTACCTTCGGTCTATAATGTGTTTTAAAGTATAAGTTTGTGCGAGGAATTTTTTTACATTCGACCTCACGTACGTAGATGCACGCGCGTGCATACGGATGTATACATGCGGGGACGACGCAAAGTGAGATAGAGAGAGAGAGAGAGAGAAGTCGACAACCGAACAGAAAGTGAAGAAAATTGAGTTTGCCGTCCAAGTCCGATGGAAAGCTATGTATGCGTTGGAGAGCGATCGATCGTTCCAGCGCTGCTGCGTTCGGTAATCGGAAAAGTTGAGTTAGCGAGGACGAGTGAGAGCTTTCGTCCTCTCTCTCTCTCTCTCTCTCTCTCATTCTCTATCTCTACGTTCTCCGGAGGACAAGCTTGGTACTTAAACACGAAAATATATATCGTTCTGGATATCCACTTTACCAAATGGCTTTCTTTCGTTTCACGCCGTTGCGTGCATGTTTGTTTGTTATTGTTTTTTTAAACCACCATTGTAATACCAGTTGAAATGTTGTAAATTCGTGAGACTTGTGTGTGAGGAACAGATGCTCTTTAGAATTACGTGTGCGTGTGAGCAAGAGTCCTAGTACGTAATTTGCTGTCTCAAGGACTGTAATTTATGTGGCGCTGGTCAGTTGATGCTTTTCTCACGATGTTTATTGTATACGCAAAAAGTCTGTTCTGGTCAAATTAAGTATATCGTCGTACCAAATTGTTACTAAAATTGTTTTTGTGCGAAAAATGGTGAATTGATAATAAAAACAGAAACGGTCTTTAAATTCGAAGAATAATATAAAAATGTGTGCAATGTAGGTCTTAATTGAAATATACAATTTTTATACTCTATGCTTTATTATATTAAACGATTAATTTCGACAAATCAAGCAGTAGGTACAAGTTATGTACAGATAAATAAATTGAAAAATTTTAATTGTTTTTATATCCTTTTATAAGAAATTGGATTTTTTAATTATAATTTATTGAAAGACGTTAAAAAAGGAATTTTCATATCTATTTGTAGTTTTAATTACAATCGATTTAACTGTAAACTGCAATTCAAAAGATTGATAATTAAAATCTTAATAATTAAAAATATAAATGTCTGAAATTAAAAATAATAATTAATTATTGCTTTGTCTGTATTTCTCATTTTATACATTTTTTCAATAACTTTTACAACTTGAGGAATCATTGTTAATTTCATCAAAGGTATGAAACTTTGAATACGAACATTTAAGATTAAAAATAGAAAATTTTCTAAATTTATTCTCGGATATAATAATTATATTTAAATGAAATTTTTAAATAGTCATGTCACGTATAACATATATTTTTTCACAATTTATTTATTATGAATACATGAATATAATTAATATACTTGGCGTTAATAAAAAAGTTCAATTTTTTATTACCTATTCTGATAACCAAAATATAAACTGTTATAAGATAATTTTAATAATAGAATGAAATAATTCTACTCGCACTTGATATTTCTCATAAAAGTAATTATCAAGATTAAATTCATAAAGTAATATTGCAAAAATCTTAAATAAACCTTAAACCCCAGTTTTCAATAATAATACCAATATGAAATATCGTATAAAGTTTAAAATAATGAAACGTGGATAATGTATTCTATGATTCTCCTATAAAAGAAGATATGTTAAAAATCTAATATTTCCATCGGTTTTTTAGTGATATTCTAAATTTAAAAAGAATGCCCCTCTTGATACTGTAGTTGCCAAAATATCTAGACTTTTCCCTTCAACGTTAGTTTCCGCAACTGTGAATCCGAAAAGGCATATGTAGTTTCGACCCTCACCACCCAGTACGAGTTTGAATGTGAAAATCGGAAAACTTTGAGTATTTTTCTACCTATCGTGTTCATTCGATTAGAAACAAAATAATTGTACATATTATTTAAATGTTCTATTATACGGTGAAAAATTTTTGAGACATATTCAATTTTATAACTAATCGAAATAATGTAAAATGTTGGTGCGTTTTTTTAATTAATAATTGGTAAGAAATGAGACAATATATTTAATAATATTATATTTAATATTACGTGATATTTTATTGTACAAATTTTTACAAACTTTATATTACTATTTTTCTTGTATTAGATTATATACCGTATATTAGATTTGATTCAATATTTTTGGAATGAATTCCAACTTTTCTACAAAAGTTCATTAGATAAACATGTTTTCAAATTAATTTTTTTTAAATTGAATATTTCAAATTAGAACAATCCTAAAAAAAATTTTATAAATTTTTTTAATAAACGAATTTATAATTTAGATTTGTTTTTAATTTTTATAAATATAAATAGCAACCTTAAAATGTAAAATTTTAAATATTTCATTAATTTTATCTAATAATTGTGGAAATATAATTACAAGCAGACTTTTTTATAATATAAAAAATGTATACCTTTTTTTCATTTAAAATTTAAACATACTTACAAGGTTTTTTATGACTTAAAAAATGTGTATTTGTAAATAGATATATATACATATACATTTCAACTTATTTAATCTTTTAGAAACTAAAACGTTGTAAACTATAAATTACCTAGAAATAATTTATTATATTAAACTAAATTTTATAAAAAATGTTTCTACTTTATATTTAATTATGTGATGATCAAATATTTACTAAATTTAAATAATAAATATGAGAGTTAAAACTGTTTATAAATTAGCAAGATATCGCAATAAAAATTTCAGTCATTGGAAGCACCTAGATTACATTTGCAATTACATATTAAAAAATTTATTTGTATTATTTTATAAAAACAGAAAATTATTTTCAATTAAATTAATATTGCGTTTGTTGAATCTACAAAATAAACTAATTTCTATTTTTTTTAAATTCAAACAGTATTTAATTTAAAAAAATATATTTTATATAA
Organism: Platyscapa corneri; assembly: GCA_018907185.1. Lineage (NCBI taxonomy): Eukaryota > Metazoa > Arthropoda > Insecta > Hymenoptera > Agaonidae > Platyscapa > Platyscapa corneri. Next base: position 7,550,438 of record JACCHW010000019.1, on the reverse strand, counting down.
TGACGAGAAAGTTGAAAATTAAAATGAAGTACTGTTTTATAACATTTGAGGAAAAGAAAAAAAAATTTAAATTACATAACTTTTAATTGAAAAAGAAGCGAATTTCTTTTATAAAATTAAGGTATATAAATAGTTATTTTTTTGTGAAATAGCGTGAATTTTTTAATTATAAACAATTTTTGTCGTTACATTTATTTCAAAATAAACATATTTACTTATTTAATACTAATTGAAAAAAACTAATATTTCGTAAAAAAATTCTTTTGCTGTTTTAATTTTTTACGAAATTTATAGGTTTTAATTATCTTTTACCTTAAGAAATTATGTGATGAAATGTTTATTAAAAATGATTTTATAATTTAAAGTTATTTAATGATTTTGAAATTTACACTATTACTATAAAGAGAAATTGAAGTGCTGTAATATAATTAAAAACTCAATAGTTATTGATGTAAGTACAAAAAGAAAATATATCAAAATAGGAATAATAAAAAAGTAGAATAATCTGTCTTCCAATAAAATAAAGATGCAGGTTCAATTATTTTATCACACCGTTAATTAATTTCAGAAATGAAGTGAACTCGTTTTCTTTAATCAGCTTACGACGAAGCATAGCGTTTAATCTCTTCTGACATAACAGATTTTTTTATACTTGTTTTTCATGAAAGGTCGACTATGAGTCAAAGAGATTCTTACAATAAGGAAAAACGGGAAAAAATAGAAAACGGAAACTACGTAAAAGGAAAAATCGGAAATGTTGAGGAGAGGCGAGAAAAAAAGAAAGATGGATGGTACAATTTTTAAATTCTTCTTAACGCACTTTTCTACATGTGAGTATCTATTATAATCAAATCTTTTTGAAATGCCTGATATTAGGTGTGAATAACATAGATAATAACTAATTTATTATGTAAATAAATATGCAAATATTTATTGTGCATAATTCGCAAGGATTATAAAAGCTGATGTTGTCACACAGAAGGATGTACTATGAATTTTGTGAGATAATATGTTATTTACTACTTTGCTGGAATCATTACGCCAAATTCCATCTCGATAAATGGTATAATAATTACTGAAATATTAAAATTGAATAATTTTCTATTCTGAACATATCATTTTTATTTTCCTAATAACGAAATACAATTTTTTAGGATGTTAATTATAATAATATCATATATATTTATTTTATCAATTCGAAATATCACAGTAAAAAATTTACATGGAAGAGTTTAATTCACTTCAAATGTTTATCCAGTAATTTATCCAAAAATATTTCTATACACGGAAAATGATAAATAAATTACACGTCAATTTATTTATTAAAAATTTGCATTTAAATTAATTAATTATGAAAATGTGATTTAATTTATCACGATTGCTTATATAGTTATAAATATTTAGTAATTATTTAAAATATAAATAAAGTACATGTAGGTATACAGTAAATACATTTTTTTTATATCACATCAATTTTTTCAAATGTAATATTTACATCAACATTTTTATAGATAGGATTTTAACATTTTTAAATAATATTTCTAAATAAATGTACATATATATTATCTTTTTAATTTTATACATCGAGAAATGGATACTAAAAATAATTATATATTTTATTCAACTTTTTCAAGTCTAAATTGTTATTTCTATCGTACTTGTGAAACTATTTCATTCAGGAAATTTCAAAATTTGGTAATAAATTTATTACTATTTTAGAGTATTTGAAGTTACAAGTGTTCTACAGTTTTAGGTGTATAAGTTGAATATTTTGGATTTTTATAATGTAAAAGTAAATGGTTATAAATATGAGATATGAATTTTTAGTTAATTAGAAATAAATTTTATCGATTTTCGGTCTATCGTAACAAGTGAGGTATTACGTTAGAAGTTTTACAATTAAAATTGTTAAATGATTTCTTCTTCATGGTAATTTCAGTTCTTACGAAAAGTAAATTTTTGAAAAATGTAACTTTAGAATATAACTGATATATTTAAAAAAATAGGCTTATACGAAATTTGAAAACCTGATTTTTTTATTATTAAAAGCTTTACATTATAAGTTAGTAATACAATGACTTAAATATATAAAATTAAAATAAATTTAACGCGTAATTATACATTTTAATCATTATTCTACAGTTGAAACATTTATTATTGATAAAAAGTTCTGTGTAAATTTTTCCCAACTAAACACTTGCAAGGAATCTCGTATTTGGTATTAATAAAAATTAATGTCTATATTTTTCCAGCTTAAATACTGACTCTAGTTGCTTTATTTCCATAATTCGTCAATCTTCATAAATTTAATAAAATTGGCTTATATCGAATGTATTAGTCGTTGAAGAGTTGTCCGATGTTTCAAGCGCATTTTACTTTTAATACAGAAATATAATTAAATCTTCCAGAAATAGCTCTATTATTGTACAAAAAACTTTCACCAATTTGCAATTTCCAGCGGCGCTCCAAACGAGAACTCGATTTTAGTTTGCTGATCAGTTACAATGCTAACAACATTAGGACGGCTCCAAAACATGGATGGCTCTTTTGAATAAGTCTGGCGCTCGAAAAATCCGTCTATCCTGTCACCGAGGCGCGTCTTCCTCCTCGATAGATGGGAGCTCGCAGTGGGGTAGGTGTCTAGTCGTGCAAGAGCCTGGTTGCACATAGAGATGCAGGTCGCAGGATAGGAAACGGAAATCTCGATGGTATCGCGTGTATGTGCGGGATGTAGATGTATCATGCAACAACGATAAACTCACCTTGCTGAATGTAGCAGGAGTGCCAGTAACGCTATCAACGGTAGTGCTCCAGGCCACATTGCGAAAGCCTGAAAGCAGATGTAATCACGTTTATATAATGAGAGCTTGCAAAGCCCCGCTGCACGCAGCTTATATGCATCCCGTCCACCTTCCCCTTCCCCCTGCCCCTAGTCATCCCCAATCGCTCATCGCTCTCTATGTTGGCGAGTCCACTCTCGATGCTCAGCCCAGGCAACCCAGTCCTGTCTCCCACTCCCCTTTTCCTCTGTCTACTCTCCGGAGTAAGCCGATAGGGTCGAGAGGATGCGGAGAACGAACCGATCGACAAAGACATAGTCAGACGGGGACGGAGTGATGCGGAACGACCGGAAGGCATCGCAATAGTCCTCCCGGTGAGGAAAAAGCCCGTCGTTATCATTGTGGTTCGCAAGATACGCGGCCGCGTTACCGATCAATTTCTTGCAAAAAATCGTTGTTAAATCTATAAAATGGCAATTCGTGAACACCATCGCTCGAGTGCTTTAGGACTTTCGGTACTCATAATGCCAAACAGTTGTCGGCGTAATAGTTATCAATTCAGTAGATACTTGTACAGGATGCTCGGAAGCTGTTGTACACGGTCCAACGAGTTTGTGGATTCGCGGACAATTTAGTCAATTATATTCCTTGTAAATTAACTCGAATGAATTTGTAGCTCAAGATTTCGATAATTCAGACAACGTTCATTAATGCGATTCCGTGATATAATTATAAAACCGCTAGTGCGATATACCTATTAGTCGCCTTGAATACCAAAAGGTATCAAAGAGAAAGCGTATCTATTTCAATTAAATATAAAAATAAAATATAAAGATAAAATTTGTTTTATCGATATATTTGTAAAAATTTGAGTTGATTTAATCTAGTTGGATAATCATTCAACTATTTTATGTTTAATTTTTCTACAACGCAACAGAATCGAACGGTAAGTTTTCTTGTGCATTTTATAAATTTTATTAGTCTGAAAAAAACAAGAAAAAAACACAAACTTATTTATTACCAATAGTATAGACTTCTTATAATAACAGATTTTTACGCATGGAACACTGATTTAATTTTTATAATACCGATGGATCAGCGATCCTCTTTATTCTCGGCCTCATTAGCCTTCATTACACATAATTTTTATCATACAATCGTAACGGAATAACAGCGCAATATTGATGACTGATAAAATTCGAGGATTCTCCGTCGAGTGTTTTTTACAAGCTGGAAGAATTTATTACGCTAATAGTTTGATAAGATACAGTACTCAGCATCACGCAAGAGCAATAGGATGAAATCGACAGACATCTGCTCGTGATACCAGTTATTTTTACTCGGGCGAGTATTCGACGCGATTTATTCCCGAGGAGATAAAAACATTGGGATTTTCTCGAGTCGCTCTCTCTCTCTCTCTCTCTCTTTCTCGTAGGATGCTTTATAGCTTATCCAACGTGCACAATTAGTCATCTGGAGTGTACGAGGTAAATCGCTGTGGATCGCTCCTAATCTCGATGTTCTCTAGGATTCAGTCTTCGGCGCCCTGTTCTTCTGCCTTTACATTGGCGATCTGTGCCATAATCTCAACTCGGAACATTTCGAGCGTATGTTCTGTGCTGACGACTTACAACTCCACGTTCAAGTTTCTAATGAACTTCTGAGCGAGAAAGTTAACGTTATAACTGCTGCTGCGTCAGAGTGAATTCGGGCTACAGCCCTTAAGCGCAATGAGGATAAAGCCAATGCTTTACTAGTCGGAATAACGAAATTAAAAAATTACGCAATACTTGGGGTGGTGCTCTGCAAAAGTACTTCTTCGGATAGAGCCCTAAGTCTTGATATTAAATTTCTCAAAATATATCTGGAAGCCACGTAGTGATACGGTTATCGATAAATTGAAAGAAGTTCTGCGTCGCTATCTATACGAGTACATTTACGCGATAATAGCAAATTGCACTTTAGCTGGCTTATGAAATATAAAGTTTTTATACTTATAGGTAACGCGTAAAGGTATTATGGCTCAATGGTCCATTCTTAAGCTTTCAAATGCGAAATATTCAAATCTGGTGAAAATCCATCTCATTCCGAAAGCAATTTGAGTCTGCGTTATTTTAAAGGCAAAGAAAGTCTTTTTAACAGACTATTCGGTCAACATAAATCATTCGGATGAATCGATCTGTTACTTTTTTCACGTAACAAAGAGGCAATCTTATTAGTTAGATCAATCAACATTGACTAGGCGTTCGGTGGTTCGTCTACGTTACGACTATATTGAATCGTATAGGTCATTCGTTGAGTCTACCATGCAAGAAAAACTGTATTCGACTACACAAGCGAATTAAGCAAAAAGTATGAAATAAGTAAAGGATATTTCAGGGAACCGAGGCGAGACACGCGCGAAACTTCCATAAAAAATGTATACAGCTTCCAAGTTTACTCGTATGTTCGCAGTTAACGACGCTAAACTGTTGGACAACTTTTTGCCTCTGATCTTTGCTCCTTGTACGTATACACTTTGTACCAGATTCTCTAGCTTATTTTCTTACGTGAGAAAGAGGAAGAGAGAGAGAGAGAGAGGGGCAACGGGGTTTACGTAACGGAGTGAAACGAGGTTCAACCCGCCTTCTGAGTTTCTGTTTTTTCTTTCTTCACATCCGGAGGGGGTCAAGCTTCTTGATTTAACGCTGTTTGACCGAGATACATTTCTGGCAGAGGCACTAGGCTACTGCTCGCCGTCTGCCGTCAGCCCTGCCTAAACCTCCACTTCTACCAGTAGTCCTCGATCAATCCAAGAGTCCAGGCAATCGCTCGTCTTCTGTCCATCCTCTTCTCCTCTATCCGTGTATCTGTCGATGCCACTATCTCACCGTGTACCTTCGTCCGTCTCACTCTATGGCTGGATTTTTCGAGACGAGGATATCGAGATTCATTATTGGCGCTCGTGCGGTTGAACACGAGCTTCTCTCAGGTTCTCCTTCTTTCTTTCTCGCTCGCTTCTTTCGTCGGCTGGTGTGATCACCTGTAAATTGAAACTGGAAATCTCGCTACCTATACATACGTACAAACACAAAGGCACCTTGTGTGTATATACAAGCGGACGTGCGTGGGTACGTATACGAGACAGCCGGGGTAAATGAGAGCTGGAAGCTGCGGCTGGCGCGAGGAACAAGCCCATATTGCCTTATTCTTATTGAAAAACTTGGAGAGCAAGCCAAGTTTAGATAGGCTGCATAGTACTGGTTGTTGCAGAGAGAGCTTACCTTCTCTTTCCATCTTTGCGGTTTTTCCTCTTTTTCCTTTCCTTTTCCCTTCTGCTTTTTACGCTTTATTTTCCATTTTTATTTCATCGATGCGATCGGTGATTGGCTTGCACGCATGCGGCCGAGAGATCGTGTTGCTTTGGTAGCTAGAAATTTTTTCACGGACGAGTTGAGTCGAATTTAATTTCGGTTCCTCTCTCGCGCTCTCCCCCCACCCCCTTATACCACTATACTCTTTTTATCGCTCGGTCGCTCCCCCGCGCGTTCGTTCTTTTTTTGCCGATCATTATACGATTTTCGTTTGTTTCGCACTCGTTCTCATTTTGCCCACTTTTTTTACATTTTTTGAATGGGATGTACATATAGAGGCTCGTTTGTTTCTTGATTTATACGATGCTATGCGCTTTTCCGAATATCTATTCAGAGATAAAATTACAATTCCACGGCGAACGAGATACGATGTTTCGTTCTTCCAGCTGAAACGACGCTGAAATAGTAAAATACTTATTCGAATCCTCGAGTATCTACTTCGCGAAGATAATCGAGCAAAACTTAACTACGTGAAGTTATAAATATTTTTTCTCGAGATTTATTTTCATGTGGAATTCGAAAAATTACCATTTCTCTAAGTAATTGAAACGATTTCAATTTTAAATATTTTACATTATTGAGCTTATCAAATCAGTTATGAAATTACCACTGCTAATTTCCATTAAAATATAATTAGCATTTTAAGTACCAATATTCTGAATTCTTGAGTGAAAAAATAACGAGTTATCGATTTCTCATTAAAAAATGTGTTAATATTTTATGATTTTTTAAATTTTGCTCGTTTTACAAAAATATTATATAAATATAACTAAGCGATTAAAGCTTAATAAGTAAATTTTATTATTATTAATTCAATATTGAACACATTTTGTTTACAGTAACATTGTTTAAATGTTAAAATCAAGATATACTGCAGATTGTAAAATTGGAATATCAGTGCTTTCATATTTTTTCATAAAATTTATATTTATAATCAAAATAAATCACATTAATTTTATTACATAATCATTATAATTGTTGAAATTGAGTCAATCTAAGTACTATTATTATTGATGAGAAATTATTAGTTTTTAATTTGACCTCTTAAATATTTTTTTATTATTATATCCTTTTTATGAAATACGCTTGTATAAATCATACAATCGAAATTAAAAAATTTTTAAATTTCTAATTTATGCAATGCTTATAATATATTTAACACGAAACTTTAAATCAATATCAATAATTTAAAAAGTATTTCCAAGTTATATTGTTATTAAAATAATTTATTTTTCAACCTATTATTTCAAAAATATTTTACATGTGTACATATTTTTTAAAGTCTAATATCTGTATATATTTTTGTAAGATGAGGAATTTGGTTATAATTTTGAGAGATTACAAAATTCTGGCATTTGTAAAAATCTGTAAAAATCTTTTTAATAATTCATTCGCTATCGCTGAAATGTACGATATAAAATTTAGATTGTATTTAAATTTACAATGTATTCCTTTAGCTTAGAAATTGAATGAAATTTAAAAAAAAAACGCCTACAATACTCTGAAACAAACATAGATATCGGTATTGTAAAATACACGTGTAACATTCGATAATTCTTTTTTTATTTCTTTTTTAAGGTACATGTTAAAAAACGTGAGTAAAATAGTTGTTTGCAAAATCAAATCAGATATAAAAAGTGTGAAAAATATAAACTTTAAAGTTTCGCAAAATTATTAGAACTTATAAAAGCTTTAAAGTTTAGAATCACCGACCTAATTCATCAAATTTTAATGCAGTAAGAAACAAGACAAAAAATAAAAAATAAAAAATACCATTTTTCTTCAGAATTTTTATAGTATAGGCGATGGCATTTTAAAAATATTTTTTGCCAAGTTAGGTTTCGTTCAACATTACCTAGGTTACGAGACATTAAAATCACTTCTTTTCAAGATTAATGATATATAAAATACGATTGAACAATCTACACCGCGTGTAGATTAGCTCTGATACACAAGAGGCTGAGTTTACTGCCTCATATTTCGAGAGATTCTGCATGGAACTAAACTTAATAATTGTGTTTTGAGAGAGCGTTGACGTCAAATATAACGATGAAAGTAAAAAATGTAAACCATGCGACCGTGAACAAAGATTCCATCAATAAAAAATACAAAAAACTTTTACAAAAACCAATATCGAATTTTAATTTAGCTGTATGGGAATATTAAAATTAATCGGAAATGATATTCGGTGTCGCAGGTTTAAAAAATTGAAGGTACACGGTGTTGGAACAAAAAAAGCTGCATCGCAAAGTGCTCGAATTCTGCGAATACTATCGCGGCCGATACTATTTTGCACTCCCGTTGCACTTCATTTTTCTCCAGCATCACCGCGAATTTCGCCGTAATAAGACTAGTATTGATAGACGCCGGCGACGTCGGGGCTTGAAAAGTTTTTCAATTTTTGTGCAGTACGTAACGCCGCGTGGAACGTCATCGAGACGTGTAACAGCCTCCTCAGTTAAGCCCATTCATCCGGCCACACGTACGCGTATTAAACTCGAGGAAACCGTTGCATGTTATGTGCATAGGATGAAAATCGAGCCTCGGAGCCGATGCTACTTTTTCGCTCGTTGACGTCGGTGTCAATGTCGGCGTCGGCACGGTAGCCGTCATCTCATCGAGTTGACTCGCTGGGCTAAGGACGGATTCGACGTCGAGTGAGAGAGAGAGAGAGAGAGAGAGAGAGAGAAGGAAGAGGAATAAATAGATCGGACGCTATGTCGATCTATCCTCAGCTAATTCGATTATTGCCGTCAGCTCGTCGAATTACGAGGTGCGCAGCTAAGCGAACCTTGCGCCGATCAAATGCCTGTCCGTGCACTGTCAGCTTACTTCTATCTACCTCTCTCTTTATCCTCCCTCTATCTAACTATCTATTCATCCATCTCTCCATCTATCTTTCCATCCATCCAACGAGTCAACTCGAAAAAGAGGCAGGCGGCGAAAAAAAATTAAAAAGTCCCTCCGTCCTTCTGTCTTTTTATCTTCCTTGCTTGCTCTTAGCAAACCTTAGCTTCCCTTTTTCTTCTTCCATCTTCACTTTTTTCCTGGTGTAAGAGAACCGGTTACCCACTATCGTGCAATTTTCAATTTCATCCATCAAATCGTAACTATCGCGCCTGGATTTACGAATCATCTGCCGCAATTTGTCTTTTTAGCGATCCGACTGCACAATTGTAAGTGTTTTTTCCCGACGAGGCAGAAAAATTTCAGAAGATGGACTTCTTATAACTTGTTTTAATAGTCATATAATTTATAATTTAATAGTGCAGAATAAGATGAAAACGCAATATTACTAATCGTCATCGGAGTTTCTACTATAATTTACGTTAAAAATAACAATCAGTCATTACATGTTATTTTAATCGATTATTTAAAAATGTATATTATTAAGTTAACTGCTCCGATAATTTGCAGACTATTATTCATGGCACTTTTTTCATTTTTATTTCGGCCTATTCCTTAAAAAAACTTATGTCATGAAAAACATTGCATAAAAATGTTATGTTATTACTCTCGTCATAGGAAATTATGTCAACAGATCAACAGTTTACGTTAGTATAAATCAGAAGTCAAATAAAAATCAATTCGTTATTTAACCAGTAGTAGATTACAAGTGTAATGGATGTTTCTGTGTATTGCGTTGCATTTATATTTCAGTTTCATATATCAATATTTCCCCAGCGTATTTATAAAAGAAGTTCCACATGAGTTTGAGTATCTCGTTTTTTATTCGAGAGATTTTATCTAGTAATTATTACGTACAGTTTTTACCGTAATTTAAAAATGCTTACTATAGAAAGAAGTGTAAATATTTACGAGAATTTACACTTTCAGAAAAGTATATAATGCGAGGGGATGAAAGTCGATCAATGAATTACGACGTGCAGACTTTTTTACAATTATTTCACAAATCTAAGGCCGCGTACTTTCCCTGTAATAATGTTAAAAGATGCGATAGCAATCGACATTCTTTTTTATTCAGAATTTGAATAATTTAACGTTAATCATCTCTAACCAAGTTAAGTGAAATGAATGCGACTTGTAAGACTAGCGTCTAACAATCAACATAATTAGTATCACATGTATGTCAAGTTTCCACCGCTGAAGATCGGCAAACGATTTATTTGTACGATTGCTGTCGCATCGTGACATACGAGCTCGCACACACTTACGCTCAATCGCGTGTTTGCATACATCGCATATACATCAATGACACAGGCTACGTAATTACACGCAGTGCAGTCTGACGGTCAAAATTGCCAGACGATTCATTGTTTCGCAGCGGTTATGTAATGAGGAGACTTATTTTGTTGTATCCATGCTATGGATAAAATTTATTTTCCTCTCTTTTATTCTTAATTTTTTATGATAGAGTTCCGAGGATTTTTTTCCTGGTAAACAAGTAATCTGATTTCGCCATTCTCTCCGCTGCGAACTGCGAACGCACGCGTCGAACATTTCTTCACGCATCGATTTCTTTTCCCGAGACTTTTTATTCTCCGTTTATTATTTCCTTTTATCCGAATAATTATTCTTTCTGCCGCGTCTCTCACTCGCTGTCCCCGTCATTCTCGTATATAATCAGAACATTTCCCAGCGGTAGCGACAAATATAGAAAGATAGAGCTGAAAATCATTCGACCATCCTGAAAAATAACACTCGGTCCGTTTAACGTCTCTTTCAATTCGCGTTGGCTCAGCACATAGACCAAGACAAGCATCGTTTTTCAATCGCTCACCCCTAGTGCGAAACATCACGGAGTAAACATTCGCACACACCCCCGCATTCATACACCTAGGCGAAAGTTTATAAATTCGGACACTCGAAGTTAACCCTCTAAAATTCTATTTTCTCTTGATGTATTATAAAGCATTTTGATAAAATAGGAATTCAGGTATGTAGTTCTTGCGATTTTGTAGATGGGTGTATACGTGTGCGTATGCAAGGTGAAATTTTATATCAACCACAAGTTTGAATTACTTTGTATCTTACAATACAATTGTATGCATATTAAACATTCTGAGTTGAGCAAAATAGATGTAATAGTTAACTTCGTTGGTATTTACAAGATAGATGCATGAAATGCCAGCAATAATTTAAATTTAATGAAACTACAAGTGCGTATTCTTAAAATAGTATTTCATGACAGACGCCTGTTTTTAAATAATTGTCAGAAAACTTTTTGTGCAGACGCATTTGTAATAATTATAGAGCATTTTTCTATCGCGTGGTTTATATTGAAAACTTTCTCTTAAATCAGAACAAAAGACTAAGTGATCAGAATTTTTTTACTTTTATATGTCAGTGCGGGTGTGTAAATTTATTAAAACGCGTATCTCAGAAAATGCACGTGGTTGGCTGTGCACGAAACTAGTTCTGCGCTTTAGTTTCTCGCATTTTCTTTTTACTTCTCTGTGTCTTTCTCGTTCTCTTTGCATATATACATGTGTGTGGGAGAATGTCGTCGATCTTAATGCGCCATTTCCGACCGATACATTCTCGAATTTTCATACGTATAGCAAGTGAAGTGCCGAACGAAGTAGTTGGCAACACCCTTCTACATATTATATATACCAATTTATACACGTATATGAACCGAAGAAGGTACGCAAAGAGCATGGATTGCGTTATTGGACATCTGAACTCTTGCTCTCTCTCTCTCTCTCTCCTTCTCTTTTTCGTGTGTTCAAGTATAAATAATATGCAAGCGTGCACTTTCAAAATATAAATTCAGAAGACTTTCCAAAGATGAGAAACGCTACCCTAAGCAGAAATTCAATACAACGCTCGGGTCATTGGGAATTTTCTCATTTCGGTTTTCATCTTTTTTTGACAGCCCTCAAGACTCAAATGAAAAGTTTATTTAAAAAGCTAACCTTTCATATCAGCGGTCGAAGAAATATACATCTTTGTTGGCTTCCACAAAGGAGTCCATCTTTTTAAGATCTTGCGACGATCTCCACGTATTTATTATATTTCTCTGTATGTATTTGTTATAGTTTATAAATTTTTTTAGTACGTTATTTTCATTTATATAAATGCATCTAAGGAAAAATAGATAAACTTTATCGACTACACATGTAGGTCAGAATCGCCTCTCCTCGAAACTATCCAACAACATTTCTAGAAAGTGTCAGTCATTATTAAAAACCGATCAGATAAAATATGAAATTTTATATTAACAAATTTAAATAAATTCATTTTTATGCTAAGAATTCCTCATTTCTTTTTATTATCAATCAATCACAATGCTCAATCCGTAACATGATATTTACCATTCGGTTGATAAATGAAATATGAGTTATTTATCATTGTTAATTATCAACTTCAAATAATCCAGAATATTAAAATGCTTTTTTACGTGGTATTCAGTAAATTTCAGCGCCCGAAGAATAATATTAAAAATAAGAAATAGAAATGTAAGTAAGTCGAGAAAATTTTTACTGCTTATTTAAATTGAAGATCAATATTACACTTTAAAATACTGAAACGATATTGTTGATTCATTTCCATGTAAATATTATTCAAGATTTCATTTTGATAGAAAATTATTTTATTCATAAATTAATTTTTATGAAATTAAAAAATAAATAAAATGTAACATTAAGTATTTTACTCGAATTTTAAATTATAAAATGAAAAAATGTTGTTTTAGTGTTAGAAATATTAAAACAAAATAAATTTCTAAATAAATAATAGTGATAATCTAAATACAAAAATTTATCTTGACAATAAGTAATAACAAGTCAAATACCATTAATCCAAAAAAAATTGTTTTTTATTTCGTATAAATCTACGAGTATGATGTAATTGTCATTTATGTCAAAAATCAATTTTTTGCTTATATAAAATAGTGATGTTTCAAAAATATAACAGCTACGATTGTATAATAAAAATAAATCTATATATTTGGTATTTTTTTTAAATACGATTTTGCTTCATATAAAAGTCCTGCTACGTCAATTTTTTAAATTTAAACAATAAATTAAATATATGAATTTAATCATTTTTCTAATAATATTATTATTAGACATTACTTAAAATTTATAAGTTCAAGTCTTATTTAAGTATATAATAGAAAAGAATTTAAAGCATTTAATTAATAGTAATGTTACAAAAGTAACAAGCGATAAAAAAATATTGTTTTAAAACTTCAAAATAAGGTTTTAAATAAGTATTTAAATGTAAATTTTATCTTATCAAGAATTTAAAACTTGAAATAAATATTTTTAATCTACTCCCTTATTTTCCATATAATCCACTCGATAAAGAAAGAAAACCCAACAGGGCATAGGTTTTATTGACCTCTAAAACTTCTTTCATTCTTATTATCATATTCAAGTAGAATGGAGGATAAGAAAAACATGAATATTAAATATAAATTTATTTTGACTCTTTATATATGATGAATAGATTAAATTGATAAAAATACACTAAGAACAGATAAATTATATTATCAGAAAATATGTAAATAAAATTATATTATAATCATGAGTTGTATTTTTAGATTTTTTTTGATATTTCAAATAGAATTTAAAATACATTTATTAAATTTAAAATGACTTTCACTAAGGGTAAAAAAAATAAATAGGTACAAAACTACTTTATCTAAAAATATTCAAACTCGATATATAATCATGCTTCTCATTATAGATTTATAGGTGTACAAGAAAACTTAAAAATTTGAAAATTATGAATAAAAAATATTTTACTGCTTTTAATTAAATAATTAAATTCATTTTATTAAATTTAATATATTCAAAAAAGGATCAGTAAAAACGTTGCTATAATGGAAATTAGTTTAACTGTAAAATATATTGTTTTTAGAACAAAAGTAAAAAAATTACAATAATATATCAATTTAAATTTTGATTATAAAAATCTGTTATGCTAATAAATAAAAAAAAATTTAAGATAATAAAATATTTTTAATGTATATTTTATTTGCTAATGTAGTTAAATATTTTGTCAATTATTTTTACTTACAAATTTTAATTACATTACATATAGTATAAAATAATGTTGTGACAAATGAGCGTGAAAATAGACTCAAGAATTTCTGGACTTAAAATATTCAGTTAAATTCAAGTGGCTGTTTATTTCTTGTTGCTATTATAAATGTAGAAATTGATTAATAGAATATAAACTTAAAAATACATTTTTTTATAAAAATGTTATGATTTTTTATTTAATTGTATTTAATGATTGTTTCTTTCCTTACATTTTAAATTTTATTATATTTTGGATATCAAGTTATTTATAGTATTAAAAATTAATAATTTACATTACAAAATTATATGATATAAGGATTAATTAATAATATAATAATTCCAGTATAAATTTCTATTTTGGAATATTAAGTAATTCGAAATAGCATAACGTAATAACTACTTACATTATAATTGAACTTTTATATGCGTGGATAACATTTCTAATACAAATTATGCATTTATATTGTACATATTTTATTGTAAAAAATAATTGAAGCAAATATAACAATATTTTGATTTTTTGTCTTTCATAAATATAATAACTGGCTTGTATAAATTTGAATTAATTTTTTGAATTCTAAATATTTTAATACATTTATGCATATTTTGTAGTTATGTATTTTATAAACTAAAGTGATCAGATTTAATTATTATTATTTAATTTAGTTGCATTAGTTTAATTCGTAAAATATTTTTTTGTATGCAAATGAAAGTCATTATCAATTTAAATGAACATTGTGCTGAAATTTATAGGGATATGAAATATAAAATGATTTATCTTAGATTGAAAAACAATTTCCATTTATTATTTATATAAAGCAGTATAAAAAATTAGAATACTTAAGAAATGCAATCATTATAATTTTGCATAATTGATTTTGGTATTGATATTTCTATAACAATTTTCTACCCCTCTAATATAATTCATTTTGTAAAAATATTACATTATTCACGTATAAGTATAATATTATTTTATTAAACTTCATAATTCATGATTCTCTATAAAAATTGATTTTGTAATTTGAAACTCGAAAATTCCACAGAAGACGTAAAAATAATATTCATTTAAAAGCAGGATTAATGGAAGCATTATATATCAAACAATTTCATTGTATATCTTTGAAATTTCTTTTGAAAATAGTAAGACTAAAGGAGAGTAATTTTTACAAAGGCTATCGAATTAAAAATGATATTTATGTAATATTAAAATATCCAGTAGTGATAAGAAATGAAAACTGATATAAAAGGATACGCTAAAGAACAGAATAATATAACAAAGGATTAAAATATATAATTCCGATGAATTAGCAGAAATAATAACGTATAGTTTATAAAAAGAAAGGAATATTTGGCGTAAATAATAATAACCGATATAAGTGTACAATAACAATTGTCACTATGCAAATTAAAGTAAAGGCATTTAAGGTTGGCTAGTTGCTGTATAGCTCAAGATGAAAAATAAAAGTAAAAACAGAGAGCAAATTAAAAAAGTACGGCTGTTCACGGAGACCCAGAACTGGAACTTTGCTTCGAAATAAGACTGCCGAGTAATAAGGATAGGAAAATCAAGCGAAAATATTCTGGCTCATCCGCCTCCTCCCCCCCCCGTCCCACCTCACCGTACGTAGTCTGCATTTTAAGATCGCGCGTGCCACCACTTGGAGGTATCCTAAATCTTGGCCTCCTTCGTAATTCACATCCAATTTCTCCGTTGGCAATCGCTCGCCCGTCGAACTTCCCTCGAGTTTACTCTCCCGGGAGGAAATCGAGAGGAATAAAACTCGTCCACGATCTTTGATCCTCGTCTTTACGTAGCCAGGATGTCGCGGTGTCACGGTGTGACCTATAGATTGTCTGACATCCGCAAGCAATACGTTATGATCCACGTCTGCAATTGTAGCACTGATGCTACTATGCCCAGGGGTGCCGGGGCACAAAAACATTTAGTTGCTCTAGTGTTCTCTCATGCGCTTCTTTTCCCGTGAAAAATATTGTCCGCACAGGGCACCGAGCTTTATGTGAAAATTTGTGAATTTCGCGCACAGCGGTATTTAAATTCACGCAAAATAAACGCTATTACTCTACAAGAAATGAGACTCGTTATATTATGTACTTTGTTGTCGTTTTATGCCAAGTATTATAGGGAATCTTCTCAAAAAGAATTGTATATTCTTAGCTCTTAAGCCTTTTGTGGCACTCGTTTCGCGTATTTCGATTAACGCATAATTTAATATGCCATAAATTATTTATGGGTAATTATTATTTTTTAAAACAAAATGCAATAATTTTATCGGAAACAGTATTTACCTTTACATGTCTTTATTTATTTATAAAAACGTTCTTTAAGATGAGATATTTTTTCTAACTAAAAACATTATAGTATATCCTCGCAATCAAATACAATTCAAAAGTATAATTTAATATAACTTAATTAAAAAAGTTAACACGCGTAAAGAATATATAGAATATTAATCCTTTAACGTCTTATAATGGTCAATACCATATTTTTCCATCATTTTCATAATTTCCCATTTCATCATTACATGCATTTTAATCAATTTCTTTTTCCAGAAATTTATAATTTAAAAGTATACTTGATTAAACTTATATCGAGTAAAAAAAATAAAATAAAAATTTTATATAATAATATATAAATTTAATAAGTTTTATACTTTATAGTATGCCAAATCAACTTCTACTTCTTAAGATAAGAAATAAAACAAGCATAAAATTTTATAAGATCGTAAGAATATACTATTTTATTTACCCATTATTTATACTTTTCGCTTATATTTATACAAAATGTAATTCTTTAGAGATTTTTGACTCGCATAAATATTTGACGAACAGTAAGTATATAATAGTAAATGTTTTAAGTAAATTTTATTCTTACGAAACTTACTTTATAATAAAATTCCATTTAATTGCACGTAGTGGAGTTCTGTCTGCAAAATTTAATGTGTTAAGAGACTTTGCATAATCTTAAAAAGTATAATTTTATAACCTAATTTGAATGAAGTAGGTAATAATTTATATACTAAACTTTGGAAGATTATAAAAAAAAGATAACAGAACGTATAATATATGCTAAATGTTCGAAATCTATCAAAAATTTGGTAAAAAGTATATGTTCGAAGAAAATTGTGTCCAATAAAGTTAGAGATTCAATAAAATTCTAGTTATTTTTTTAAGTGCTATGAAGATGTTTTCAAATTATAACTAATTATGTTAATTTTTATTCAGAATTTTTAAAGTTATGAGCTATTAAGCAACTTTCCCACAATCTGTAACAAATAATATAAACTTCCAACCAAGAAATTTATTCTATAGAAATTTTATTCTGCCAAAACGAATATTTATTGAGTTATTTAATCATCTCGTGTAAAATTGTAGTTTTTCATTTTAGTACACTGTTCTAAAATATATTTTTTATAAAATATTTTTCAAAATTTTTTATATATTGTATAAATACATTTATTAACATCAATAAATACTCTATTTTCGTAAAAATAAATTCCTGATACACGCGCATAAACACACACTTTATGAATTCAAGCGGATATATATGTGAATATATATGTTTATGAAAGGAATTCGCAATATCAAAATTGAAAGGAAAAAACCGTGAGTAGTAATATAGTAATTATGGTCCAGTAATCATATTTATATATAAAATAATTAATTATTTTTAGAATAATTTAATGCTGAATGATTGTATAATTGTCAATTGTACTGTAAATTTATAAAGTTCATTCACATTTGTACTTTCGTTATTGAGCGAGTCACGGAATGACAATTCCATAAACATAACTATGTTTAAATTGACCCTCTGTTCTCTAGTTATAATTGAACTATTGAAAACAGTTGTTTCTACTTGTATTTAATAAATATTTCTCAGAGAATTATAACTTATTACAAACTCATTCAACAGTTTTACATTGTTAAATAAACTGTAAAACGATTCGATAAAAGAGTATTTCTAGACTAATTTACAATTATTATAATATACCATAAAAACCAAAACTATGCTATTCAATAATATGTTGGAAAATATAGTTTGATCTAAATATTTTTTTTATAAAAACAAAATAATTAATATTCGACTTCTTACTTATAAACTAAAAACAATTTTTATTATTACATCATATCTTACTCACCAAAAATATCTATGCAACATAAAAATAGATAAAAATTTACCACTACATGAAATATATAATATTTTTCATTACAAAAAATTATTGTTAGGATCTAATCATTCCTAATAAAGAGAAAACCGTAATAAAACAAATATAAAACTTTTATTAAAAAACAATTACATTTTATTACTAAAAATCATAACTCTTCATTTAAAAAAATAATAATCATTTTAGTTGATAAAAATCTCAAATCTGAATATTCTATTTAAAATTGCAAATAAGCTTAGTTATTGTTGTATATATTTTATAATTTACTTATTTATTATTGTATATTAACTTTTAATTGTTCATGATTATTGTAATTATTGATTTAGAATTATTTGATTATCAGTGTACATTCACATGTATAGAATAAAAAATTTCATCGTTTTCAACATTCAAAATATTGTATCCAAAAACGCAAATGAATTGAAATTTTTTGCAAATATATTTTTATTTCATCACTTAGAAAAGTATATAATAGATTTCAATAGAAAAAATAATTTAATTGATTTGATTTAACTTTGATAGATTTGTAATTTAAATTTTGAATTTTTAAAAAATTTCGATCTAAACAGAAGTTAATATTTTTATGAAAGTTCAAAATTTTTATTATATTCGATAAAGACGTGACAAGAATTTTACTATTACTAAAAATCGTTTGGTTGTAGCTAATAAGATTTGAACTTTTATTTTCAGTCTTTTCAAAAATTCTAAACTAACTTTCGAAACGCTACTTCGAAATTTTTGATAGAGGAAATATTTGAGCAAATAAAAGTTATTACATGATTCCTTCTTGAAATTTTATAATATTAAAAATTATACACAATTCTGAATATGAAATATTCCGTATTTTAAAATATTATACGAGAATGAATTCATGAGATAGTTTATCGTATCGAGTGTGCTGCCAAATAGATAATCAATCGGAAACATCACAATTTAATAGTAATGTACACGCTGAGAGCGGTTTTGTAAAATTTCTTACAGCGCCCAATTCATACATTTATACATGTAATACAAGCTCGAAGAGCTTTCACGGCTGCCGCCGTCGTAGCTGCACGTCCGCGCCCCTGTATAACGTGTCAACTTCTCAGAGATAGAAGAGAGAGAGAGGAGAGAGAGAGAGAGAGAGAGAGAGAGAGAGAGAGAGAGAGAGATACCGCGAGTGAGGAAAAAGAGCAGGAACAGAAAAAGAGAAAAAGAGAGAAAGAGAGAGAGAGAGAGAGACAGTGAGGAGGAATGAGCAAAAAAGAAGATGGAATAATTTTGCATTTGTTTTTCCGTCTTCTTACTTTGTTCACCATCAACGCAACCACTCTTTGCCTCTGTTCGTAAATACGTGCGTTTTATATGCTACAGCCACCCTCGATTATCCTATTTCGCTGATTCTCAAATTATCACGAAGTTTTTGTAGAAGACATACAAAGAAAAGCACGAGAAAATAGAAAAGATCTTCCAGGCACGATCTCAATTCCGCAACTCATTGAAACGTGTACAAAAGCTACTTAAGAATAAGCGAGATATTCGTTTTCCTTTTTCACGGAGAGCACTATTTTATATCGTAGTCGCGTAAATTAGAGTCGGTCAAACGTTCGTAGCTGTCGAGTAAAAAGGACATTATATACTTACAAAGAAGAAAACAAGCGACAAAAATATGTCAGTGTTACAATGAAAGTACGTGCAGAGCGCGTGGAGAGAAACGATTTCTTTTGCCATCGCGGAGTGAATATCATTGTGTCAGTGCAGCACCAACACTCGTACATCATTTCCCTGTCTCTGCAATTTTTCCGTTCCACCGTGCCAACCGAGTTCGATGAGTTTAACAGAATTGAAAGTACACTTAAAAGGCCGTTTGACGGAGCGAGAGAGCCCGAGAGATCGAGAGCAAAAAGGAGAGTGGGTTGTGAGTGGAAAAATCCGACTTTGGTCAGGCAGAAGTTTTTCGCTTTCTCTCGCTCATTCGAAAGCTGCCCAGTGCACGACATGCTGTCCCAATCTGACAGATGTAAATGGCTACCGGCTCTTGTGCCTTGCCTATCCGGGTCTCGCGAATCCATCGATTCACCAGACGGTTTTTCTCCGGCCTAGAGGAACCTCAGCCCCCGAGTAGACGAGCGATGTTCTTTAGGTTCCCGCTCTTGCCCGGTGCGTATTGCGGCAGAGTGCCGTCGCGATCGCCAGTCGAGGAAAAACCGCGGCCGCGCGCTCCGGTACCCGTAATTCAATGGTCGCATCTACCGCCCAGCCACCTTAGGGACCCCGCATCCAGGGATGCAGGTGAGCACGGGGCTCAGCATCCCCGAGGAGTGGCAGTCTCTTACTCCGCCCAGCACTCACCTGGTGCTCGGAAGCTGCGACCGCTGCTCGCGCCCGGCCTCCAGCGAGCCCCGGGTGCCCTGCTCCTAGCGCCGCCGTCCCGGTCCTGCCCCGGCTGGGGCTGGCCCCTAGCAGCGTCCGGTCTCCACCTCGTCACGCATCGGCAAAGTTGGCGACGCGCCGCGCGCCAGTGGCTGTCTATCTCAGCCTGGCGAGCGCGTCCTGCCACGGGAGCGCCGTCTCCTAGACTGAGCGCGCCCGTCTCTCGTCGTCGTCGTCGTTGACGGCGGCGGTGTTGGCGGCGGCGGCGGCGGCGGTAGCGGCGGCGGCAGCGTCGGCGGCGGCGACGACGACGGTGGCGGCGGGGGTCGGTACCCTGCTCGAGCGCTACTGGCGGCGCGCGCTGCGCTATTGATCCCGCGGCCCCAGATGCAGCAGCGCTAGCGCCGAACCACGCCGCTTGGCGTTGCAGCGCCGCGTCGCTTTAGCAACGTGACGTCATTCCCAGCATCACGGGCTACAGGAGCGAGTCTCACTCGCTCTCTTCGCGCGACCACGCCGCGCCCTTCGCTCTCTCGCTCGCGCCCAACCTGGAGACGCGCCGCTACGCGGCCCTCCCTCTCTCTATTTACCTTGTTACTTACTTCTGTAGGATGTTCCATGCATGCGTATGGAGATGAAATGTGGTAAAAATTGCGCGAGGGATCGGGACGGGGACTCGTGGGTGGATTAAGAACTGGGGGTGAGGAACCTCGTATTGGCGAAATTCGAATGCATGTTCGAAGGGACCTGAAGCCGCTGATAGCGTTTTTTTCGCGGGATAAGATTTGGAGGGCGCGCACCGTTGATGGCTGCAGCACAAGCGTTAAGAGAGGGTTGGGAGCAAGGGAAGGAAGCACTTGACTCGAGCGAACGAATGCGTGTAATAAAAGATACAGCGGTCGCCAAGCGCTATAGGCACTTCTTCCTCGTTTTTTTCTCCTTCTCCTTTTTACGCGCCCCTGAGAGGGTTATGCTCGTGTGCTGTAACGCCCAGGGATCGCAGTGATTTAAATGCACGCTTTTGCGGATTTGGTTAATTTATGCTCGCTTGTACCTTTTGCGCTGTTAAGCGCACGGTTCACAGGATTTATATGGCGTTCTGTTCCCAACTCGTGACGAATTTCCACATATGCGGCTGATTTTGATGAAATTGTTATTGATTTATTTTCCTATGCACTTAATACTTTAAGCCGCTAAGGAAACTGCAGCGTTTATATATATATCAGTTTGAGGCGGAAAATCCTAGTCCACGTATATTCATATAAAGAGTTAATTTAAAAATTTAAGCAAAAATTTTATCAAAAGTTATGGTGGTTAATTGTGCAGCTGTAAAAATGTTGAAGCGAAATATATTAAGAATATAAATGCGTTTATGTGCTCAATTAAATATTTTTTTATAAAATATTTTAATCACACGCATTATTTATTTATTTATTTTATTATTTATTTTATTATTATTTATTATTTCTAAGTATATAAAAGGCAGGTTCTTATATTGAAAGCTTTATTAAATATTAAATTAAAACGTCACAAAAATACTTGTAATAGCGTGAAACGGATAAATGTACTATCCTAAAGAAAATAATTATCAAAATTTAGTACTATTTAAGGTTTAAAAGTATACAATAATTAATATCAATAAAGTTTAAAAATATTTTAATAATATTTAAATGTAAGAAAATTATACGTTTTAAAATAGCGATTTAGAAAAGTTCAACTAGTTTACCCTCGTACTTAATAAATTTATTCGTTGATTATAACTACAACTTGTATTTAAATAATACTTTTTATTACAGTTTAATGTGGATATATAACTGAACGAATGATTTTAATTATTTTATCGTAATAAAAATTATATGATCAATAGGATTGTAAAATTAATAGATGGCAAAGAAAAAGATATAATTGTCAATCAAAGTAATTCAGAAAATAGGTTTGTAACATATTAAATCTTTTTATGACGTTAAATACTTTAGTTTAATAGGATATTTAATAATAAAATCTACTGGGGCTGATTAATAAATTTACCCATTATCAAATAATTTGAATGATATTAATTATAAATAGCATCATCTATCATTCGTTGGCAAACCACTTTTTACTAATAATCGTCTAATTCGGTATTTTAATTAAGAAATACTATTAATTCACATTCTTGCTTTTCATTTAACTTTCTGCATTTATTAATTTTTCATAATATGGAAATAATTAATTTTATTCCACAATTAAAATAACGTTACATATTTATAAGTAAAAAATAGATCTAAAAAATTTCAAAGAAAATACGATGAATAATATCAATTATGAACTAATTATAAGGTAAATATTGAATGGTATAAAAAAAATTCATTGTTCATGACAAAAAATGTTGTATATACCAAGGAAAATATTTGAATGACTACATCGTATGCATTTTATAGTTATAATAACTACAAATGAAAAAAACTGGACTAAATTCCCGAGGTATATTATTTAGATATTTTGAAGAAAAAAAATTATTTGAGTTGTTCTCTAACTTGCGATAAATTATGATTGTATAAAGAAAAATAATTTACTCGTGCCGTAAATGGATGAGGTAGATACTACTACGACATCAATAAAATTAGCATATTCCCATGATTCCGGTGACTGTTACAAAATGTGTCACTCTCCTTAAATTTGCCATAAAATTAGTTGTGATGTAATAATAATAAATGAAAATTGTAAATTTACTGCTTTAAAATTATTTGCTTTAATAAATTATATAAGAAGTAAATCAAAATATAATATGATGAGCGTATAAAGTTTGCGTTGAGAGTTACAATGCGTAATTAATATACACAATATTTTCATATTAATTAAATGCCTGATAAAACTTTATCTGTTACGCTTAAAGTACAAAAAAATTTGTTATAATAAGTTACTACCGTATTGTCGATTAAAGTAAAAAAAAGATTGCAAAAAAAGATAATTTAGAAAACTCAATACGACTACGTTCTGAAATCTAATATATTTTAATTACGCTACTCGATTATATACTGTAGTATTAATTGAATTATAGATTCGACTGTAATTTTTTACTTGGATACGTTTTCAGTGCGTAAGTATTACATACCACGTGATTATTATGTACTTATAAAATAAAAATACGGCAACTAAAATACATTACCCATGAGTACACGTAATAAATAATTTCATAAGCTTGAAGCTTTTAATATATGATGCTTATTTTTCTTAGTTTATGAATCTCACTCGATATTTACAGTGTAACTAAGTTACTTAATTGAAATTAGAATATTATGGCACTTTAAAAATTCCCTAGGCTCGGTGGACCCCTCGTTCTTATACATAATATTGATTGGTCAAGTGAATGCACTTTGGACTTTGGTGATTCGGTTCGTGACTGAAAGTCATAAATCACGCTAATACCGTACAATTACAAAATGTTCAACTGGTGTTTTTTATCATTCTGTTGGAACGGAAAAAGACTGTTAAGATCAGCGACGTTTGATATATCGAAATAAAATTGTTTACGGCCACACGAGAGTTATGCCCGCACATTTATTAAATATGATTATAGAGATATAATACCATAATTATTATAATTCCCACTATGTCACAATAGTGTATTTATAGCTTTTCCAGAATCTTCCAATCTTAGTGTTATTGTTTTAATATATTTTAATATGGAGAAGAGAATTTTGATCTTGACATTACTTTGTTCATTTTTATTATGTCGTAGCAGTACTTTATAGTAGAAAGAATTATTCTGGATTAAAGACATTTGTGAACTCTAAGAGGATTTCATAAGATTCAAGTGTTAAACCATGTTAATAGCAAAAATCTCTTTATCCAATTAAGGAAAAATCATATCTTGAAGAAAATTACAGTCTTTGTGCATGTAGATTTTAAGTTTTCGAAAGAAATTAATCATTGAAACGGCATTCCGTTTTTTGCATAATATAGGATAAAATGTATTTTTTACAAAACGAAAAATTCAAGAGTACATTTCTTCGAGTAGCGTGAGATAAACACTTTCGTCCGTTTCAATTTTGTTTTCGTCTCTTGCAATATATTTCATGTAATTTATAGTTATTGCATCTTCAGTTACTATATATAATGTTGTATGGTAAAAAAAAGAAATTACTTGAACAAGTCAAATAAACACTAGAACATCATAGTTAAAATATTTATGAAAGCAATTTAATTTAATAAAATATAAAAACATACACTACACATGTCAAATTGTAGAACATAAAAAAATTGAGTCCTTTTTTTAAATTAATCATCAACAAGTATAAATAATAAAATTTACGTACTAGATATTTATATCATTTTAATTTTTATTATATATGCAATTAAAAGTTTTCTATATGTATAATTCCATTTAAGCATGTCGCTTAACTAAGAAAAAAAATTGAATCGATAAAAAGTTTAATATCTGCGTTAAAAAAATTCTAAATAAAAAAGTGGGAACGTATTTTAAAGTTAATTTAAGTATCTTTTAAATAACGTGTAACTTGTATTTAAAATATTTTTTTCTTTTTAGCAGCGTATAAAGTTTATATTTTCAGATTATATTACTCATATTTAATTAGTCATTACTTTAAAAAGCATTATTTAAAGAGTATAATATATACATTAAATACGCAAAAAAAAGTTTTTTAATTTCATAATTTCTTGCCATCATTTTTCATAAAATCACATCATTTGAACTTACGTTATTTATTAAATTAATGTAAATAGTTGATAATTTCAATTAATAATCTAACAAAAGTAATCTAAATTTGTCATAATAATAAAAAAATTAAATAAAAATATATAATCACTATTATTAACATTGTGAAATTAATAAAAAATATAATTTCTCGAATTTTAACTATTTTTTATAATGAGAAAATTTTTTAAATACGCTAATAGTGGATTAAAAAGCTGAAAAAATTTTACCAATTAAAAGTAATAATTCGAATATATAAGCTATATTAACTTAAAAATTACGATATGAAATTAAAAATGACTACTTCGCTGCGTGAAAATATCCTTATATTTTTATATTTGTTTGTAAATAAGTAAAAATGTAGAAATGTGTATTTTAGTCAAAATTTCAACTTTATGAGATACAGTGACTTACAAGAAATATAATCCAGCGCTATAACAACTGTTATTTTTTACTATTTATCCTAGAAATAATTAAAACTAGAAAATCAATATTTTTATTTAAAATAATTATAAATAAAAATACACAAATAAAAAATTATTTAGTGGAAATGAACTTAGTAATTATTGAAATTGCAATGTAAACATTTTAAGAATGATCCTTATATTGAAGTAATTTCTAATTTTAGCGCTGTGTTAAAGTTTCTAATTAGCTAACTATAAAAAAGTGATTACGATAAATATTTTATATTATCAACAGAAGTTTAAAAAGTTTTGTGTTGCGTTTTACTAGCATTAATACCGTAAACTTTCTTTAAAATCTTTTTTTCTAAAAAATATGCCAATGTAACATTATTTTTTACGTTAATGTACCTTTTTACGTTTTCCTTCTAACGTATTCGATCATTTGAATTTACCGATATTTCGAAACCTGATAATATAATATATTTCAAGTTTATTCCTTAAAATTTTACAAAAAGCAGTAATTTATAAATATATCGATAATCGTGTGTAATATAATTTTCTGGGTTTTACTATTATTCTTCCCACGTGCCTCAGTTAATTATCGTGAATTACTCTAAAGTAAACTTTTAATTAGCTTGTCACGTGTACGGATAAAAGAATACTAAAAATAATTTCTTTTCTTCGTGAATGATTATCTGAAATAATATGTGGACATTCCAGAAGATCCCCAATAAATCAGTAGAAAGAAAAAAAGAAATTCTTCAAATTTTTTTCTATACTTTATCACAGACGGAGATAGAGAAGAACTAAATCCGTGTCAATATTTCACATTACCATCGTCCTTTGGCGCGTTGATTTCGGTAAGACACGTCAATAAGAATTTCGTTGTTTTCTTTTCGGTCAGAATTTTGACTAGAGCTGGCGAAGGGCGCAGCGACATTAAGTTTATACTACTACATCATACAAGTTCCAAAGATCACGAAGGTGTTTCGCCGTCGGTCGTTTTTCTTGTACACGCCTGAAAGGATAAACGCAAGGATGTTGAGAGAAGAACTAGTGTAAATATGAAAAACTGGAGATGGCGGCGTTATTTTTTCCAGATTTCACTCGACTAAAATTTTGAAATTTTAGGCTTCAAAGGATTTTTCTACATCTTAAAGCATATCCAGGCGCACTTTAGCAGAAAGAGCTTTCAAGCTAAATCTTGAATATGAAAATATTAACAATTTAAGCAGATTGCGATATATTATTTCACAATTAATTCGTGATTTTTAATACGTCAACGGAAACTTTAATGTTACATCTGCTTTTAATGTAGTTTCGCAACACCCTTTGCGCAGTACTTGTAATTAGCATAATTTTCAATCAAAGCATGTTTGGTTATTAATGGCAACAAGGATTTAAATACAATCCGTTAATTAGTATGAAACAAAAGTCGGCACTATTACCCGTTCAATTTTCCCTCGGAAAAATCTTTTCCGTAAAGAAAAATTAGATTTTGATACGTGGCTACGATCAGTAGACATTCAATTTATTCCGTAGAGTGGACAGAGAAGTGAACAAAAAGAGCTTATCGAAGAGTCGTTACAATTATATTTTATTAAAGTACGATCCCGACAATGCCGGGGCTCGAAAAGCTGTTGAAAATGGAGGGTCTCGATGAAAAAAGCCGAGCTCGCGAGCACGAAAAATTAAATTCCCGCTTGGCTTCGACCTGTCCCCTGTTTCGTCTCGAATTCCTCTGTGTCGTGTGGGGTAGCGCGAGCGGATGCCTGTCGAACCGTAAAGGAAAAACAGGAAGAACGTCGCGGGCGTTGATTGAGGAGTACCTTAATGTCTTCCTTTGTCTTGTGTCGCACATGTGTCAATTGTACACGTACATAAGGCGGGCGGGGGGGGGGCGCATCTCCCGTCGTGATTTTGCCCCATTCTTCCTTGGCGCCCGCCCTTCTCTAACTCTCTTGCTCATTTTTTGTTTGTTATCACACGTCGAGATAAGAGAAAAATAACACCCGCCTAAGCACATTTATATTTCGCAGGCGCGGCGTGTGTTTATTTATGATCTACCGCCGCTTTTCTTCTCCCTGCCTCTGCTACAGGCCTGTCGATAAGCATCGCGAATTACCAATACAGAAATCGCGCGGTAATTTTTACTTACAATTAGCAGTTCCGATAAATAAATTTCGGGTTCCGTGCGTCGAGCGGGAGGTTGACGGGTTGGACAGGAAATCGCTTTCGCGCCTCGCCAACGCGTGTGCATACGATATACGTGGCTATATATTGTATACCAATTTTTCCTCTCCGCATACACACGACATGACATAATAATGATTGCGCACCACGAAGCCTGGGAGAATTTATGGATCAGCTTCGACAAGCCGCTGCCGCTCTGACGCCGCCGCCCGCGCAACGCGCGAGAAAAGCTCCCCTCTAATATTATTATTTATCGCGCAAAGAGTGCGAGAACGAGCTTCCAATGCGACGTGTACCTTCCAACAATTTCGGACTTCGGCTAGTCTTGTCGAGCGCTTCGAGTACTTGGGCTTCGGTCGCTGCGGATCGCCCGTGCACGATGAAAGGGTGTGGCCGTAAGCTGGCCCTTGGGATACGTTGTAAAGCCCTCCCCCAATCTTACTCCTTAATTTGTGTATTCAGGCGCAGATTTAAAGCCCCGCGAAGGATTGGAATCACAGTGTTGGGAGACTTTAAATAATTCGGATTCTATTCTTATGCTGCATGGATATTAAAGCAGAAGTACAGGTTGAAATGCGTATTCGTAATTCGTCGGAAGGGACGACTATTACACTAAATTATTGGCCTCTCGGACAACATCGACTTATAAATACGAAAAATGTGATGTCGTACTCGTCACTGCAAACCTTAATATATCTCGCTAATAATTTAATTGATGCGAATGGCAGCAATTTCTCCGATAATTTTATCAATTTTTTTATTTCCGATAAATCATTCAACTGAAACAACGAACTTCTTCTTTATATGCAAAAGTTGTAATTACAAAGGATCAAAATTATTAACTTTTGAATTAGTATATCCTTGAAAGGGGATGTAAAACTTGTTATAAGATTAAAATACGGGTAATAACGTATATCAAGTTAGTCTTACACGGTGAACTAATTTAACAATAAAAGTGAAATACTAAAAAAAAATCATGAATTGCCTTTTATTCTACGTACTCTGATAAACTTTTAGTATACTTGTAATACTCTTTTTTATTTTATAAACTCGTTATTTTATCTATTTATACAAAAAACATTGTAATAATATCTTGAAACACAATACGATTTTTATGTCATTTTAAAAATACTTTTATCTAACTCACACGATAATTGGATTTTGCGTCAAATTTTAAGAATATACTATTCATGCTATTTATCATGATTGAAAATTAACCTAATTAACCAGACAAAGGCTTCAAAAATATTATCCATCAGAATTTAAAAATTACTTCATAAATTGTAAAAAAATATTCTTTAATGAAAATTAGACTGAACTTTTTTCACAGTATAACGAAATTCATTTTTCTACGCCGTAACTTCATAAATACATTTTTTAGAATTGCCATCAGCCAGAAAAAATAGAAAAAGCTGGTAATATTTGTAACCAGGAAAAGCTAAAAAACAGCTGAGAATTTCATCATCCGATATAAAAAAATTTTTATTATACAAAAATAAATATACGTGCATTGCCATCGGGCATTTTACATGGATTTAAGAATGTATATTGAGAATTATTCGATAAAATTTAAATCAAAATATATCCTTGGATAATAAAAAGGTTTTACTGAATCTTGCAGAGATGGAATAATGTAATTTTAAAGATATTTTACACTTTCTAGTAAGTCTAATTACTTTTGATCTCATTTTAAGTACGATTTTTAAGTTGAATGTAAAAGGTGAATTTAATAGATAAAATCACAAATATAATAAAAAATATTTCTGAAATAATGTTTATTCCAATATTTTCTTGAATATGAATATATGTAGCTATTGTTAATATTTTCGCGTATAACTTTTTTATTATTGATCTTAATAATATTACTCAGTCATAATTACAAAGTCAAATTACACTGATCTAATATTTGGATGTATTCGTTGGTTATATCCAATACTAGAATAACATCAGCGTAAATATTCCATGTAAATAATTTAACGTTTCAAATGAACGCAAATAAAGTAAAATTGTAGACACGAAAATTATTTTCAATTAAAAGACATCTGTTTCACCCAGATTTCAAATGATGTTATATACATTTTTTCTTGTAATAAAGAATTTCTAAGGCTTGGAAAGCTCTTGGTATATTTTGTAAATAACTTTCTGGGAAAAATAAACAACGCAAGTCTATTCCTATGCGCGCATTCAGTTCGCAAAATAGCAGACTCGCATTACAGACAGAGAGAAATAGAAGAAGGGACGCAGAAAAGAAGGGAGAACAAACTTTATTCTTGACAAAGAAGTCCAGTAAATAAATTGGTCCATTAATAAATAAAATTTTTCGACGCTTTAGAATATCTCCGTCGAACAGAAACAAAGAAACAAATATATAAATAGATTCATAAATAATGCTAACATACATAGTAAATTTACGTAATAAATTTCATATTTACTTAAGATATATTTTATAATTGAAATAATTGTATTTAGTTAAATCATGATAGGAAGAAAATCGTTAATGTATTATAAAATAATCTCGGATTGTTGATTTACGCCAGAATTTCAAATATTTGCTACCGAGAGTGAAATTATACTATAGTTCTGCTTGAATATTAATATCAACGAGATTAGGTAGTATTTTAGACTTTTAAAATTAAGTGTTAGATATAATTTTCATTTTAATACTTTAACTAAATACGAATTGAACGAATATAAATTTTTTTTGATAGCTAATATTTGGCGAAATCGAGAATTTGTGTTGCCAGGAGAAATCTTAGAAATAGCTGTAGCAATCACATCATTCTCTGCATTTATAATGTATAATCTATACGACGAGATTAAAATGCTTGTATTTGTGCTTAAATAAACTTTATTGTTTGTGTAAATAGAGATGATAATAGTAAATAATCTACAAAATCATACGCAGTATTTTCGTTAAATGATTAATAAAAATGTTAAAAATAAATGTTTTTAATAGTTATTATCTAATATTGTTTTTCGAAATTTTAATGATTAAAAGGATTTCTTTAATTTTATTCTTAGAATGTGGCATTTAAAATTCCGTTCGTTCTTCAAATAATAATAAAGTTGAAACTTATAAAACTCATCTACGTATTATTGATAGTTATTGAAAATTGACAACTCATAAATGTTAGCTCATTCCGATTCTTAATATTATTTCAAATAATAAAATTTATCCAAGGTAGTTTTTCAATGTGGGAACTTGAAGTGAAGAATAAGGTAAAGGTTCCTTTTTAATCCTGTTTTATTAAGTGATTAATTTAATGGAATATCCAGATAGAGTAATAAGTACACTTGCTTTAAGAAATGGCATAACATTTTATTTAAATTTTAATATTATAAATTAAAAATAGCGACGAATCTCAAAAAATTAATTTGTTATTCATAGAGTAAAAACTCGTTCTTAATGCATAATATATAAATATTTCATACTGTACAGTTCGAGTCCAAATATAAAATTTGTAATAATATTCTCAATGAACAAAAAACAGACTTATACTATATTTTTCGTGTGTAATGCAGTCTTAAACTTACGTTAATTCTATTTTTGATTGATTTAAAATGAAATGATGTATTTAGGCAATTAATACAATGGACCTTTACAACTAAAAACATTTGGAATATCGTTTAAATAAAGCTTTCATAGTTTGGCATTAGTCAATAAATATTATATAATTATATAACTAAATGCAACTAAAATACTAAATTTTAATTTTAAATGAAAATTAATAAATATTTTGTTAAGTTATATTTTGAGAAAAGTTTCCTTTAAATACAAAAAATAAAAATATTTCTCATCGCTAATGTTATTAAATATCGCAACGTCACCCCACAAGGTAATTCACCGTTAAAAGTAACATTGCACAAACCACAGCATATGACGTATACCTATGTTGTCCTCAAGTCGGGAGAATCGACGATGCGCGGCGCACATGTAATATACCCATAAAACGGAGAGAGATGGGCAGATGGATAGACAGATAAAAGATAAGAGAGAAAAGAAGAGCGAGAGAAATAATTCACCTCGAAGGGAAGAGAATTAAGAGAGAATCTCCAGCAGTGCGGAGCTCCATCTCCGGTAAGGTTGAGCCGTAGCTCGTGCTGGAAAAGCTCGCGAGATAAAGTTACTCAGCGGCGCATCGAAGCCGGAAAGAGGCCGAACGAGTCGACGAGGCCCGCGAGCTATGCTTTCCCGACCGTCTCGGTTCAAACAGCCAGATGACGAGAGCATCTCCCCGTCGGCGATCCTCACCAGACTTTCGCGAATCGCCCGATCGATGCCAGAAATAAACTCTTCTTGTCGTTCACGTTTTTTTCGGATTAGTGCGAATATGGATTTACTTCTGGCTTTCTTTTTCATACGCCCTAGACATGCTTGTGCTCTCATTCTCTCTATTCGTTTATACGTACAGAAGTTATTTTACAAATTTTTCAAATTATTATAGTATTGTATCAATTGATAGACCAAAAAGGGATTTTATTATAATCTATTTCTTGCGATTATTTTTATATTTTCATGACTGCATAAGTTTAGAATCTTAGGCACGTACGTTAATAATATGAAAATTGTGTTAAACCCATCATTTATAAGTAAAATTGTGTTAAACATACTAAATTTAGACGTATATTTACTCTAATTAAGCAAATAAATGTTCATATTCAACGTATCGTGCTGAATTTTAATTAATTATTAGAATAATTTCATTTAGTATTGCGTGCAACTAATATAACTTGTACATGCTTTCCTTTAAAATAAAATGAATTAGGAAATGAAAGAAAAATGTGCACATATTACAATCAATAAAAGTTAATATAAATAATTAATTACAATTTAATTAAAATTATAAATGTGAATGTTAGCTTCTTCATTTACTATTTTTTTTTTTTTTTTTTTTACTAAATGCAATTGGCATTATTATTTAAATAGTGTTAACACCGTGACATTAAATTCAGTTTAAATTCATATCATTAAAATCAAATAATCATTCTTCTAGTAGAACTAGTGCAAATTAATTAATAAAATTATTTCGATTTATGTATATCATTACAATCTATTTTTACAATTTAATATGAAATAATATACATGTGCAGCTGCATTTCAATATTTGGAAAAAATTTATACGGAAAGAAACTTTTTTTTACTACTATTAACAATTTGTCAAATTTAATGATAAATATGATAAATGATGTTTACTCTCAATTTAGTTCAAATAACGTGATGTTTAAAACTTGTGAATAAGAATATAAAGAAAATCCTTTGAATTTAAGAAAATCCAATTTCACTTTCTTTGCTCTTAAATCACATTTTTCAAAATTTAATGTTCACCAGACTCTTTCCAACTTTTGTTATTTTCCTATTTCTCACCTTTTCACAAAAATTCCAAATATAATTTTTTAAACATTATAATTTTTAAATATTTTCAAATAAATAAAATTTTTCAATATAAATAACTTATTAATTATTACTCTTAATGTTTATTATCTATAAATACACGAACATTATTATTAGCTAAGGATGACTAATGAATTTAATCCCATCTTTATTCTTAATTTTTTCTTGGTAATTTTGACTGCGACCGATAAGGAAAGTCATTTTGTTTAATACTATTCATGAAAATATTATTTATAATTATTAAAATATACATATTTAACAGACAAAAAAATAATACATGTAAATATGTATTTTCTCTCGGATTAGAATAGAATATTTTCTGCACTAATTTTACAATTGAGAAACACAGTTATTGCAGAATTAAATTTAAAACACACTGAGGTATTATTTTAATTTTCCTAACGCTATTATTTTTATAGTCGCTAAAAATGTTAAACAGAGTATAAAATCATAAAAAAAATTTCCAAAACAATTATTTATTTTTGCTGCATTAAGATGTTTTAAAAGAATTTTTTTCTTCAAATATTTTTAACTCTTATAAGTATCCTATGTCAAAGTGATCAAAATAGTTTCATAATATTAAAAGAAATTATAAGAATATTTGAGGAAAAAATTGAGCACCATAATTTAAATATATATAATTTTGCAAAAATTTTAATATTATATAACAAATTGAAACATTATATTTATACTATTGAAAAACTAAAATCCTTATTCAGTAGAAATAAAACAGAATTCTCATTACTTTTATTTCTTTAAAAATGTAAGAAATGTTCCGATAGATTAATTTATAATAGAAGTTTCTAAAGCGTACTTTTAAATAGTTTTATAAAAAATGTTCAAAAGAAATTTTTTAATTTACAATTTTTATTGAAAGTACCATTTTCAATTACAATATTTACATCAATTACATATGACGATCATATAAATGAATATATATATATACATATATAATTGCTTACTATTCCATTTATACATGTGTGCTAAAATACACACCCACACTTGTGCACACATGATTCTGAATTTTCAAAAAAAATACACTCATTAGTAACTTTTTTAATCGATATATATAGAGTAAGAATTATAATCGATAAAAACTTTACTTCGTAAAGTTAAAACTTTTTAATTTTTATATTACTTCAAACGCAGATAAAAAACTTAAAAAAGTTTATAATCATTATGATTAAAACTATAATGATTATCAATATTATATTAGTTGTCATAATTTTTAACTTTTTAATGTTTCAGTACAGTTTTAATAAAATACTATTTTAAAAAATAAAAAACAAGATAACGCTTAATATTAAAGATGAAATAAAATACTAAAATAATAACAAATAATCCATAAGCAGTAACGAATTGAATTGCAATTATGTTTATTATTCGCTTAAGTAAACGATTAGAAGTATACATTACGTTGTTCGTAACAAAACATATCAGTTTAGTTAATTGCAGGGATGCTTTATTTAACATGTTGTATTTCATTAATAATGTAGAGTATATGTTTATTTATAATGCATTATATATTATAAAGACTTTTAAAATAAATCATTTTAATGCCGTGTTATTACTTTGTACTTACTCGTAAAAACAAAACCAGTTTCGTGTTTACTTTCATTTTTACGGCCTAGTTTAACATCAAACCCTCATCAAAACTATATATACAACACGTTTTATTATAGCTTTCACTTTGATATTAAACTTGGTAAAAATAATCTTTTCGAAAATGATTTTGTTTTATCTTAGAAAAAAAGTATTTACACTGACTAATAAACGAACGGAAAAATTATAAAATCATAGTAGTTTCGTAATATCATGTCTCCGCAATTTTTTCAGAAACAGCACACTGAGGATAAATTATCTTCTCTCTGCGACTGCTAATCGCAATATTGAGGCTAAAAAAAGTCGTTCAATGCTCATTAACAGCACTGCCGGGCACAATTAATAAAAAAGGGGGCGTGACCCGGTCACACTCCTTTTATATGCGGCTAGTTATATACAAATAAGTTATATAAAACAAACAACACCTGAAAGAACAAGGTAGTAATGGAGAAAAATCGCGCAACCACATGCGTAAAAGTTGCTTCAAAGTATATGTAAACGTGTTTTTTATACATATTTATAATGCAAAATTAATACATGTTTTTTATTTATTCTGTATGCAGATATTGTAATAATATAACATTTTTGTATTATTTACACAATTTTTGAAATTATTTAATTTTTAGCAACACTAAATTATGTATAACATAATCCGACCTGTTTGGATGGAATAATCAAATTTTAAATATGAAATGCAATGTTTATAATTCAACAAGTTTAGGAAGTTAAAAAATAATAAAGTTCTGGTAATTGACAATTTAAAGGATTAATCAATTAATTATGGGAGAGCAAGTAATATTATTATAAAATATTGATAAGCTTATTTACAATATTAAAATTTTTTACAAAAAAATGAAACAAAATTTATATCAAGTTTATATTTCACAAAATTAAAATTTTCGTTTAATATTTTTAAGTGTATCAAATTTATTACTGAAAAATAAAAGTGCAGATTTTAGCACTAAACGAGTAATAAATAAAAAATGAAATGTTGCAGATTACTATGTGCAGTATTCGAAAATATAGAAGATATGATTCTGTTAATAATACTCAAATATTTCCGATACACGTAGGACTAAAAAAGAAAAAATTTAATACTTAAACTATTTCAATAGCTATTAAAGTTATAAAAAATTTATAAAAAAAGAATGTATTGATAACGCTCATAATTCAATTTTAGAATGTATAGTTAAATTTATACATGATATCAATAAAGAATGTAATTCAAATAAAAAGAATTGATTATTGAAAGATGATTAAAGAAGTTTAAGTTTATCTACCTACCAACTTCTAATATAATCTTTAATGATATCCATTAAATTTATTAATAAGAAGTATATAAATAAGAACCTAATATGAACTTTTTCCATTAATAAATTTTTTAATCTCAGAAATTTCCAAAAGATAAAATTTACAAAACAATATTTTTCGTAATCCTTAAAAATTTTAAACTACAATAAAAAAATTTATTGTAGTATAATTTAATTATTATATTTAGATATTAGTAGATTCAATTATAATTAAATTTTTTGTATTAAAGCTATGCACATTCAAGTATGAAATATTAGGTAATTATTATTATATATACATATATTTATTTCAAAATCTTATAAAGTATAAAGGAACTATGCAATATATAATACAATATAAGATTACTATTAAAATTCGACTATAAATATAAAATACAATTTTGCTATTGTCATTTTGCTGCAAAGCTAATTTTTACAAATTTTATATAACAGTGATTTTTCAATTTAAAAATTAAATTCTTAATACATGCAATTAAATATACAAAAACAAGGATTTTTTTAAAAGTAAGTTATTTAACCTCTTTTTAACTTGGAAATCTCTACATATTTTGAAAAAATGAGCAATGATGTTTTGTACGTGTGACGTCACAGCCATAGTATTATATATTTTTATTACGCACATATATATGTATACATATATATTCATATATGATTATACACGAACATTTGACGGTTAGAAACGCAGAGAAAAAAGGCGTCAGGGACCCTTGTAATTATTAAGGCACTTGAATTTTCAAAACACGCGCTCGTTAGCAACTTTTTAAACCAATGAAGTAGGTGTTTAACGCATAACTACGATCTAGGACGACAGGTTTACGAGTACATATATGTAAGAATATATTATATTCTACAATAAAAAATATACATTACTTAATTTTATTTACCATAAACTTGAATTCTATACAGTATATTTTATTTAATTAGAATTTCATACGCAATAAAAGATTAATTTATTTTTGTTAAATTTTATAAGGGTGAATTATTTTCTTTTGTATTATATACAACAATGATATAATTAAAAAAATATATGAATTATAAAAAAAATTACTTATAAGTAAAATATTTTTAATAATACTCTTTAAATGCCTTATCACTACAATTACCTAATAATATGGAAATTAGATTTAAAATATTAAATAAATTTTCTTTAAAATTTAAAAATGAATTTAGTAAAGAATTTAATAAATAAGTATATAAATACATAAATCCTATAAAAATTAGTATCTTGGATTTGGCAGTAGCTTAGATTCATTATCTCCATGCTTTTTTTTAATTTCTTGCTTTCTTTTAAATTCTTCTTGCAATTCTCTTTGTTTTCGTTTTCCTTCTAATCTCATTTCTTCATCTGATATTGCTATTGTAAGAAAAGTGATAAAAATTATTTGTCTATTTTTAATACATACAATAATAATAAATCACATATTCATTTTTTTAATACCTGTTGACACAGCTGTTTTCAAGACTTCAGTTTTGATTTCTTTTTTTAGAGCATTGACAGTGTTCAATTTATCTTTATCATTGAAAATTTTAGCATCTGTTTTAAAAATATAAAATTATTAATCCATACTCATATATTATTAGAATAATTTTTATTTTTTTTAACAATACCTATAGATGCACTTGTTTTAGAAATATTAATTTCTTTATTAAAATCAATATTATGTACGTCATTATCTTTTGAAACTACAACTTCTTTAAAATAACGAATAAAGGTTAATTAACGTTAAATTTCATTAAATT
Organism: Platyscapa corneri; assembly: GCA_018907185.1. NCBI lineage: Eukaryota > Metazoa > Arthropoda > Insecta > Hymenoptera > Agaonidae > Platyscapa > Platyscapa corneri. The sequence continues at coordinate 7,512,438 of JACCHW010000019.1, read as the reverse complement.
TAATTTAAATATTTTTTTATACCTATACATGTAGCTGGTTTAGATGTATCTATCTTTAATTTTTTTGTATTATTATTATCATTTATTTTATTATCTTTATTAAGTAATTGATCGAGATCAACCATATCCATCATTGCATCAGTTTGAGACATTGCAATGACTTCTGTAGGAGCTTCTGTAACTTCAAAATAAAAATAAATTGTGATTACACAAAAAATATAATTTTTATTTAATTATCTTACCAATATTTGATAATGTTAAAACATTTGATTTTGTCTGATGAATTACATTTGGAATACTTTCTGATGATACAGGACTACTTGGACAAGTAGACAATTTCTTTATTTTTAATGCAATTTCATTTCCAAAACAAGTTAGTGCTTTTTTGAAAGCATCATTATATGAAATCTAGAATAAATTAGCCAATATTGTAAAAATGTATTTATAAATAACTTATTTAAAATCAAAATGTGTTTATTTTTCATTATTTTTTTACCAATCTAGCTTTTTGTATAGCTGAACCTTTTGATGATCCTTCAATATTACAATAACCCATACCTTCATGAAAAGTTCCATCTCTTAATTGAACTCTTACTATAGAAACACACCCTGCCTGATATTTTCCTGTAATATAATCTATAAAATCTAGAAAATAAATAAAAAATAGTAAAAAAGTTAAAATATTTTCATAAAGTTTATTTTTTACAATTAGTAGTTTTTACCAAGAGTTTGATTTGTAATAGCATGACTCCAATTATCTTGACCAAATACTTGATCAGCTATTAACGTTAATTGAGAAATTGTTAAATTATTTTCATTGACATTTTCTTTATTTGATGCTTTTATTAATTCATTTTTTGAACTAGGCTAAAATTAAAAAAATATGTATAAATATAAAATTTTTTTTATTATAAACCACTAAAAATTAAAAAAAAATATAATCATGATAAATCGTGGTTTTAATTTACTTTAAATCTATAACTACTTACAAATTTTATACAACTCATGATAAAGTTATTATAGTTTAGTTGTTTGTAGATATAAATATAAAAAGATAACCTTAGCAAATTAATGCTAACGTAAACATTTTTAGCCTAGGCAAAACTTATACCATAGAATTAATAATTATAAGCTATAATCTCTTATCTGTAAAAGCCATTGACATATATAATTGTATGTATAGGTTATAGTGCCAAAACAATAGACTACGGCGGATTTCGTCATAATACCCGACAATATATATATATATAACAACAAGCATAACATAGATGGCACCTTATTACTGAAAGTTTGTGACGTAGTTGTTTTCATCTCTGACGTAATTCTACCGTTGTATATGCGCTAGATCGACGCATTTCATGTAAATGAGAGCGAATATTTAAAATTATGTGAACGTCACGAATGACTTTTTCCCTTTACTCAAAAGTAGAATATGAATAGGGGACCTATATCACATAGGCTCAAAGCTTCAATCGTATTAGGATTTGAAATGAATAATAAAAAGAAAAAATCACAGAAAAGAGAGAAACTAAATTTCTTAAAATAGACAGTAATCTTCTGAAGACTCTAGAAATTAATAGGTTACTTTATATTAAGATGCTTTATATATACGTTAAAATAAACTGAATGCAACTTTATGTATAAATTAATCAAGATTATTGTAATTAAAATCTTGATAAACCTTTGATCCTTGTTTAAAAAAAAATTGATTCGATGCATCTATATCGCAGCTCTTGTAGATACACATCTTACCACTACAGTTATACTCAGTTTGAGTACACACACTTTTGAAGAAATAACATGGGTGGTTTATTATGATTTAGTATATAAACGTGTTTGTATCTATGTATTTCATCAGAATTCCATCTAAAGATGGAACTCTTCAAAGTTTAAGATATTATATAGTGATACATAGTTTTCAGCTGAATACATTCGTACAACATATTTTATTAAATTTTTATTATTCCTAATTATAAATATAATTTATTACTGATTCAACCAATAAACGTTGATAAATTCTTTTACTAAATTTTTAATTCTTCAAATGTTTATATAATGCTTGGATTTTTCTTATTTTACCATGTATTAACGAATAACTTATTTAACTTCATTTATAAATTATATTACTTTTATAATACATGATAAATATTTTCAAAACTTGCGCTTTTAAATCTTATAATCTTCATGAAACTTAAGTTTTGACGGCACTTTAGGTCACATTATTATTACTAAGATAATGATGTTTACATACAATTTTTTGACGCCATCAAGAATTGTAAATTTATTATATTTATTACATTTATTTTTTTTGTATAGTCTAATTATAATTTAAATTTTAACTTGTAATCATTATCAATAACTTCGATTATTAAGTAAAGACTTATAAAATGGTTATAAAATTAAGAGATACAAGATTCTTTAAATATATATGTATATATATTATTACATAAAATCCTGCACTCTAAGTAACTTATCATAATTTATTTTTAGATTGAATTAAATGTTAACAAACTTGTGCTTGATGTATGACAATTGTTAAAGGTCATTTACTACATCGATAGATTACATAAATTTGAATTAGCAAAGGCTATTCAAATATATTTTCCTATGAAAGAATACTTTGTAAGATATATGATCCATAGGCTTCTGTAAACAAAAAAATTAAAATGTATCTAATAGTTGTAAGACTTTTCTTAGTTGTAACGTTGAAGATATTCCATAAAATTATGATATGAAAAAAAAGTAAGTATAATAAATGTGAGCAAAGGCATAAAAAATTATCTGTTTTAAATATTTGATAAACATTCTACACGAATTTATTAAAACTTTTTCTTTGATCTCTGTATTATTTTAGATAACTATGGCCATAAAAAAATTTTTTAACATAAATGTTAATAGTAAAAATGGTATTGGTTGAGATAAAAAAATAGCATTATATATTTGGTTAAGAAACATTTAAGTATGAGTGAATATTTATTTCTTACTTCAGTTATTATTAATTTATATTTATTCAAATTGTATCAAGGACAATTTCAAGAATGCTTATGATTTTTATTTACTGTCAAGTCTTGATTATAATTGTTTCCTTGATAACTTTTATAAAAGTAAATATATTTGTTAATATCTTGTTTTATTTTATTCCAAAAAAAGATCGTTTAACATATGCATATATCATTGTTAAAAAATTTATGTGTATCGTTAATTCCTAATATTCTATTAATATGTTTTCAGACTCATTAGAAAAAGTAATTAATCAGAATGAATCAAGAAGAAAATTAAAATCTTTCTTAAAAATATAAAGTATTTTTAGTAATATACCAGATTGTTTTGTCAGCCCGTTATCAATGCTGCAAATATTTCTAAATTTTATACCATGTTGATCCATTGGGATTTGCAACTATCATAAGTTTGTTTATTATTTATTTATTCTATCTAATCATGTTAATTAATAAGTATAAAATAATATATTTATTTGCTTATAGATTCTTAATTGTTCAATAAATCAATTTAAAGCAAGAAAATTTTAAATGTAGTTGTCCATTTTTTATGAAATTTCAATTCATAAGAAAACAAAAATAGCAATTTCTTTTCAAATGGATTTTTAAATTATAAAACTATTAATAATTGTTAACTGTTATAAATACTCTTATTTAAAATTATGTTTTGAATTTTTTTTCACCAAATATAATAAATTATATGCTTTCAGTAGTTGAATATCTACCAGACTTATAAAATGGAAAATATAGATAATGAAAAATTTTAATTAATACAATCAGACAAAGAAAAAAGGAAAAATCAAAGATATCACAAGTGCTAATAACTAAATATTAAAATATGAATATCGGAAAAATAGATTTATTTTTTAAATTTCTTCATACTCTGAAGAATTCTTGTTATACAACATATTATTGACAGGATTTTTTGCAAAAATATGAAATAAATAGTAGTAAAGTAATATGAATACTTGGGAGAGATTTTTTAATCTTATATATTGACCTATTAATTTTTTATGAAAATAAATAATAATATTTCAGTTTTTTAAAGTTCTGAACAAATTTTATTTATCAAAGATTTTTTCCAATAAGAGTGAAATCATGTCTTAAATAATTCAATTGAAGGTTTTATAAAATAAAGTAATTATTTTTTTTATTAAAAAATATTAAATAATCGATATTGGAATTTGCTCCTTTTATAATATTAGACATTAAAAATAATATTAGGTACCAATAATAAATGATTTTAAATTTAAATACTAGCCTCGGTGATCAAATACACACACATATCTAATTATTTAATTATCTTATAATTCTATTTAAAAATGAGATTTCATAGTGCAAATTTTCAAAATAGGTAAATGCGGCTTTTCGATAATATTTTTTAATTTATTTTAGATTTATGACTTAATAAAATAAAATTATAGAAATAATAATTTATTCATTGTAATTTTTATATTTACGTATAACAATATATAAACATGATATTTATTTGATACTATAATTCATAGTTAAGTATTATGAATATTACTAATAGGTAAATTAGTATAGTAAATCGATTAAATTAAATTAAAAGCTTTTTTTATTAAATAATTTCGTATTGTGTAAATTATTTAAAAATTTATGTAATAATATGATTAATCATCTTTTATAGAAGAATACATCTTTATTCTATTGTTTTTTATCATATTATATTATTTTAATTGTCAAATATGCAACTAAAAAACACGATCTTTTAAAAAACATTTATTGAAGTATTTCAATGTATATATATTAATACATTTTTATATAAAATACAATCTTTTATGATTCACTTTTTAGAAATTTTATAATTAAAGTAAATTTGGTAAATATAATTATTTCAATAATTTATTATAAATAAATAAAAATGAAGTATAATAAAATAAAATTTATTGATGAAACATTAAAGTTCATAGTATGAATGAACTCACATTTGCAGTTGCTTCCTATCTCGTACTGCAATAACGCATGATCAAGGTTACAATTACAATCAAATTTAATCCAATACAGAATCGATTGTATATTTCAATATATAAAAAAGTAAAATTAATCACGGGTATGTTTATGAAATATTAAGATTTGCAAGTATCTATTTATGTATAAGCAATACGTAATTACTACTATATACAATACTCGTATTATTTCGCGCTACTATTTTTGAATTCTGAGTCTGTTCCTTTTTATTACTCCGGTCTTCTTTTATACCAAATGGTCATTATAGATGTGACGAACCAACGCATTCGAAAAGAGGAATGTCCAGAGTTTTTTACGTGTAAAGATCAGAACAAGGTTGTTTCGTTTAAATATTTAAGCGTGTTGTATGTACATATCTTATTCACGTGCATAAGTTTTAAATAATTAAGATTTTTACTTTATTTTCAAGAAATTAATTCAAATTAAAGATGAAAATTAAGAAAGTAAAATCTCAACAAACGTCTACACTTAGTAAAGCCGTCACCAATGTGAAGCAAATTATAAAAGTATATATTTTATTTAGTATAACCTATACTTGTATATAATTTCAATAAGAATTTTATTGTTATAATATATAAAATATCAATTAATAATTCGAAGATCTATTAAATAATGAATCAGTGCGGTATTTATACGCATACTATAAATGTTCTACATTTGAAAAAAAATATTGCAGTTATACATTATCAGTATTCATAATTTGATATAGTATTATTTAGTACAATAAAATTTTATTTTTTTAAATATTTGATTTTTTTTAGTTAATCATATGTATAATTTGAAATTTATTTATAATTTTGTTGTTATAGAAAAAAAATAAAGAATCAGTCACAAAAAAAATCATAGAAAAACCTAAAAGAAATATTATAGAAAAAACTAAAAAAAATATCATAGAAAAAACTAAAAAAAATATAGAAAAACCTAAAAAAAATATTATAGAGAAACCTAAGAAAAGTATAGAAAAGCCTAAAACGAGAGGAATAGAAGATAAACCATATAGAACAACAAGAGGTGTTGTTTATGTCGGACATATTCCTTATGGATTTTTTGAAGATGAAATGAAAGAATATTTTGAACAATTTGGAACAGTAACTAGAGTAAGAGTAGTTAGATCAAAAAAAGTAAGTTATTAAAAAATAATTTGTAAGCAATACATATATGAATAAAGTTGGCTTTGTTTTCAAAATATAAAATAAAAATAAAATATATTTTATATTTTAAATTAGCAATTCTAAAATATTTATTTTATGATATTATCTATAATGTATATTGAATTATTGAATTTTATAAAATTTTCTTATAGACTGGAAAAAGTCGAGGGTACGCATATATTGAATTTAAACTTCCAGAAGTAGCCAAAATAGCTGCTGAAACAATGAATAATTATTTAATGTGTGGCAGACTTTTAAAAAGTAAACTTGTATTTTTAAAATGAATTGAAATGATATCAGAATTATTTTTACTACAATTTTGTTTTTCAGCTACTTATATTCCACCAGAGAAACAACATTGGGGTTTCTTTTGCCGTAAAGCATGGACTGAAAAAACATATCCAAAGTTATTAAATCGAATAAAAGAAATAAATAAAAATGAAAGCCCAATTAGTGATGTAAACTACACGAAAAGTGTTCGAAGATCGTTAAGGCAGATTTCTGCCTTAGAGCAAAAATTAAAAAGTACAGGTATAAATATAAAGTTTAAACTTGCAAGTGTACCATAATGGTACAAATTAAATATAAGTATTTTTGTATTTATATTATAATTGTATTTGTATCTTAAATAAAGTATTTGTAAATATTAGATACAAATAATAAATTATCAAGTTTTCTTTTTTGAAATGTAAGGGTTAATAATACTTATTTAGTAGTGTACTGTGTAAAAATTTATTCGTTTATTTTAATTTTTTATCTTTATATTACAATATCGTTCAAATCATCTAACTGTATTCATTAAATGCAAATTGTTTTGTTTAAATATGAATTTTTTATAAATCATTGAAAAAAGTGAAAAAGTGAATAAAATATATTTTTATCCTTTCCCTTTGAGCAACGTTTCATCCGTTAAACTTCAGTTAATTCATAGAAAATTTTTGTATGCAATTTGATTATGTATTTAATAATTTATAAAAATTGATATAGTTTTTTTTTATTAATTTTAATTTAATACTTGGATTTTTCAAAGCTATCAAATCAAAATATAAATGATTATTTAATTTTTAAAAATTTTACGAGATCATATTATTTAATAAGGTAGAGTACATATTATTATTTTTTATAGTTTAAGAAAGGCATTATTTAAGCTTTGTTTGGATTGAAATTAATTAATTAATATATGTTTATTGTATATACATATTTAATTTAATTTATAAAAAATATATATATTTTTTTTATTTAATTTATCAATCGTCAATATGTAAAATGTAGATAAATACATTAAATCTTTTAAAACTTTTTTTATTAATCACAATTATTTGTGTTTAAAAAATTTTGAAGTCATTTTATTTAATATCAAATTATTCTAAGACTACACTTTGAAGTAAAAACAATATTATAAAATAAGAATATATTACACTTATTTGTAAATACAAATACATTTTTAAATACAAAAGGAATAAATTTTTAGCAATTACATCTGAAATATTATTAGTGTATGATTTAGAATATAATTAAAAATACAATTTTTAAATTAAACTAAAAGGTATGCATATATCTCCGTTTTAATAAGTATAATTTGATTATGATTAAGAAAATATTATTGATACCCAAGATTTATCAATAATTACTCATCACAAAAAGATGCAAACTTTATTGTTGAAAATTAAAATGCAATAAATAAAAATATTTCTTTTTTAAAAATACTAAGAATAACAGCATTTTTCTACTGATTATTCATAAATTTTTTTCCTTAGAAATTTCATTTACAGTATTTGTAATTAAACTTATTTTTTTAATGTTTGTTTTATTCGTAATTGAACTCTGATTATAGTTACTATTACAAGTTACAATATAGTATATCCCTTTAAAAGATTTAGCTTTTAAAAATTATTGATCCTCTGTTAGTATTAAAAAAGTATCTATTAGTAGTGCGCAGCACTATTTGAAATATTCAGGTTGTTTCATTTAAATTTATACGTAAATTATATTTTTATGTTTATAATTTTGTATTTTAGGTAATACATTTTTTTAATTCAATTAAAAGTTATTGTGCATAATATGATAATAATTTATCAATAATTTAAGTTTGTTATAGATTTTATCGATTGTTTATTTTACCTTATTTATAAGATAATAGCCATTGACAAACATGAAGGTTGGTATTTTTAAATTAATAAAAACTTGACTGTTTTTGATAAACGTATTTAGCTAGTGCTATAATTTTTAACATACAGTAAGAAATTTATAGTCTACGCAACTTTAACTTAGCAGGTAATATATTCACCTAAAAATAATTTTTTTGGACTACTATTATATCACATACATTTTATATTTCTAACTTTTTTCAGTATATTTGATAAAATAAAATTTACAAAATCTCCATGAAATTCTTCATTCTTATTAATTAAAAATTTCTTTAGATAGTTAAGCAGAGATATTTTTCTATCCTAATATCACAGTATAAAATGTAAGATTATTTTACATTGCATTATTATTTCATTTTTATTTCCTAATGCAAAATAATAAATATTGATCTGGTAGAATTTTCATAATTACTTATTGATATAAATTTTTAATTAGTTTAATTATTATCTTTCATATACTAAATTTTTAATCTTTATTTGGAACTCGAAATCGAGAAAATAGTGTATATGTGTACACATTTTTATTACATTCTTATTACAAGATAATAAGATCATTGAATAATAAAAATAGTGTAAAATATTTAAAAATACAAAACATATTGACGAATGATATTATGAATTTTATTAAAATTTAAAATTAAATAATTCAATTTATTAAATTGTAAAAATTATTAAAGAACCATCTCAAAATTAATTATGCATATAATTATAATATACATATAGATTTACACACATAGGTGTAAATATTACATTGTATATTTATTTGTTTAAGATTGTAAGTAATTCACGGCATTATCTTGCTTTAAGGCTATTAACTTTGAATAATCATAAAAAATGGATAAGATACAAAAAATATTAAAAATTTGCAATTAACGTATAAGGGAATTTAATTTTATGATGTTTAACGTTTGCATGCACTTGTACAATGACCTCAAAAATACAAATATAATATTTATATCAATTTAACATTTATATTTATATTTTTAATAACATTAATTAATTAATAGAATCTGTTTCTTATAAGTTACCATGAATAATCGGTATATTTTAATGAAAATAAAATTATATTTAAAATTCCATGGGGATTTCTACAATAAAAAAGTATGTAATAAATCCATTTATTTATTTCATATGTCATGTACAATAGTTTTCACAATTTATTTTTATTTCATTTATTATTCAAATTGTTTGTTTATAATTTCAGGCTCTTATCGATATAATGTTAATTTATTAGAATTATGATAGAAATTATTTTATAATACCCATATCGATTCTATGAAAGCTCGAGATTAAAAAATAAAAATAAATTTAAATTTTTTAATCAATTTCATATGAATACGATAGATATAGATAAGATTAATATTTGTGAGCTTGGAAGGAAGGTTTTTCGTCGTAATCTATTTAAGAGACATTTTTATATAATTACGATTATTAGTTTCTTAACTCTTCAAATTGTAAGACCTTTTGATTCATTTTTTTAGTTTTATTGGAATAAAGGTAATTATGAAATTAACTTTATAAATAAAATATTATCTGAAAATTAATTATTCCATCAAAATATTTTGAATCAAAAAATGAAAACCCGTGTATACAAATATACATACGCATTATTGTAATAAAGAAATTAATAGTGATCATCTAATTTTTCTACAAGTTATAAGTGTTATTTGTATAATGTAACACTAATAAAAAATGAAAATTATAAAATAAATATCAATTTTTTGGAAATATTATGCTAAATTTCAGTATGTAAGTAGAAAAGTATTTAATTTTATTGTTAATTTTAGAACAATGAAGATTTTAGGGGTCCTTTGCCTGTTGGCATTGACCTGCCAACTCATTGACGCTGCGTATTTGAAAAACATACGAGGTAAGTGTTTTACAAACTAAGACTTTTAGTTTTACAGGAAGATATTTGGATAAATGTGCAGATAGTATTTTTTTAAAGACATTTTAAATTCGCATTAAAACTATTTCGGAAATTTTCACCATCATTGCATTTTTGTTTCGTTTAAAAATGGGAGTGCATTCCGAAGGCCAAAACGGCCCACATCGACTGAAAGACTGCAAAAAGAAGTTGGCACTACTAGTGCGTACGACTTTAAAATAGCAAGCTTTTTTGTGTCTCAGCACTCGTATGTTAGATACTATCTACTCTTTATGCATGTAACGAGTTTAACATTTCACTAAATTTCACGTACCGAATTTATGTTTGAAATGAAAAAATTCAGTTCGTATTGCAGATTTCAATAATTTCATGCATTAAATACTTAACATTTTATTTAACTTTATATATAAAATTATGTAAACTACTTTCTTATTTATACTAGTCCTTGTATCAAAATATTCTATGCACATTTAACCGAAAGTATATTATTTATTTACAATAAATAATTAGAAAGTAGCTAGATTACTATAAAGATTTAATTTTAATTTTAAAAAAAAGCATGAAAATGATAAAATGAATAAAAAAATTATTACTTTGATAAATTAAATAGTATTTTAAGACTTCCTTATCATGACTTATGTGCTTTAAAATTTTCATTTTGTTTTTAATTTGAAAATTGCATTTGAATTAAATTTAATGTGTCTTATGTAACAAGTTTTATTGTCATCGATATTTTGCAAAAATACAGCTTATCAAATTGATAAAATGCTTGTAAAAGAATAAAGTTATTTAAAATTTTGTACATTTTTAAAGTAATACATTTTGAAGATAAATTTAAAATAAATATTTAAGTATTAAAAGGATTGAAATTTATCGATAAAATACATTAGTTTATAGTTTGATTATATAATTAATAAAAAATTTTCAAAGCTTAGAAAAAGTTACCCAAGTGTATCAGGATTTTAAAATTTCATTTAACAAATATAAATGTATTATAAGTGATTTTTGCAGAGATGGTCAATAATGACAGGAGACCTATTTTTTAGCTTAATCTGATAGACTACATTCTTTACAAGGAAATTTCTGATAAGGATTTCGACAACATCTTGATAAAATCCAATAATTTTTAATGAAATGAAATTTTTTATATTCATTAATTAAAGAGAAAATTATTGAAGAAGTGATATAATTCTAATATTGGTGTAATTTATGATACAAATTACTGTACAAAATAGAAAATGTAAACAAAACGATTGGTATATTTTATATTTTCACGTGATTCTTTATAATATTAAACTAATTGAATAATAAGAAAACGTTTTTTAAAAACTCAAAGATATTTACTTATCTAAATTGTAATTTTATATTTACACTTAATTAATAATGACTATATTTATAAACTTTTTTACGAACAAGCGATTATTTAATATACAATGAATTTTTATGTTGCATCTTAATATCTGTTTGAAAATTAAGAATCCAAAATTTTTATTAGATTTAAACATTTGAAAAAGTTAGAAAAATATAAAAAATATTTTATTTAATAATATTACATTATTAATTTTTTTGTGTATAAGAAAAGTTTATGTTTTAGAATAATGTCCAAAATTTATAAAATTTACTTAAACTGAATATGTATTTTGTTATCCATTAATCTAAATTAATAACAGAAGGTTTAAATTAAAATTTTTTTTCAATTGGAAAACAGTACTATTTTAGATGGTTAATGATATTGTAAAATAAGATTACACATTTAACATTCATGAATGGAATTACATCCATAATATTATTTAAAAAAATTTATATTTATCAATACATATTCGGAGTTAAGTAAATTACATTCTTTTTGTCATCTTTATACAAATTCATGTACTTAATATACTCTACCATTATTACAAACTTTGAAGCTCTTCAATAATATAAAATTAAAAAATAATAATCACTGCTATAATAGTAATAAAAACATTGCTCAGTATTTAAATTTCTTGAAATATTAATACAATGAAAAATAAATATATAGAATTTATAAAAAAACTTCTTATTCTATTTCTTTGATTAGAAGAGCAGTGCGATAAACAGCCATTTTTCTTATTTACTTATTTCTTTTAAAAGATAAAATAGAAAAATATAGATAATAACTATAAAGGTAGTCAAGTGTTTCATAAATTCTAGTACAATAATATAAAGAAAATTCTGAGTGACTTTTATAATGAAAAAAATTGAGAATTTTTGTACGAACAATAACAAGAAATGCATGGAATTTCATAATAAAAATAGTTATGTTATAAATTGTCCTTTTAATTATATAAGAACTGATTTGATTAAAGTACGTACTTTAAATATATATATATATATATATATATATTTAAATGAAATATTTCGGGATATAGCAATGTACCACCAAATCAATAATTATTTAATATATAAAATGACCAATAAAGATTTCGGATTTGAATCCAACAGTAATATAAATGATAGGCTTAATTAATTTTGAATAGTAACTATAATTAAAGCTGGATTATTATCGAGCATCAACATAAATTAATTGTATTGAATTTTAAAAAATAATAAATAGTCAATACAAAAACGTAATTATTGTAAAAAAGAAGGAAGTACAATAGTACAGTTAAATAATACACTTAAAAAATATTTATATTTTGTTATTCGAAAACTATAAATGTTATGAAGTAAAACTATTATCAAAAAACTAAAACTCTGAGCAGATAAAAAGATATTAAATTATTATTGAAGTATAAAAATGAAATGTTTCATGGAAAAATCTAAAAATAATCTAAGAGAAATAAATTTTATTTTAAATATATAATTGTTATTTATTATATATTTTTTTACGTTTTTTATAATAATTTATAATATTCCATTTAGTATTAATGAAATTTGATTTTACACACAATCCTATATTTAATCTTTTTGATTGAATGATTGCATATATTAATTATTTTAATCTGTAGTAAAACATGTGCTGGGATAATTTAATTTTTTAAATATAATACAATAAAGTACAAAGAATAAAATTAAAATAATTTGATCAGTTAATTTAGTTAATCAGATAGCAGTTAATTCTATCAGTGACAAGTTCAAGGCCGCGCTTGAGAATTTGAAAGTAATCATAAAATCAGGAAATGACACTCTTGGAATTCCTGTACTCGATCCTTTCCATTTAGCTAAACAGGAATTCAATATTAGAGACAAGGTGTTCACGTAAGTATAAACGAAATCTATACGAGAGATACATATACATATGTTTCATTTAGTTTATTTTTGATGACAAGTAAGCTCAATGTAGATTTTCATGTTTTTAGTGGTGATGCAGAAGTAAAAAAATTTGAATTTGAAGGCTTATCGAACTATACTGTAAATAATGCTGATATTAAGATAGCAAAATGGAACGTTACATTAGACTTGCTTTGGCCTAATATTAAAGGGAAGACTTCTTACAGTCTCAATGGATATGTGCTTGATAAAATACTCTTATATGGATCAGGTGATGTAACGTAAGTTTATAGTAATAGTGTATAATATATACTAATAGTCATAGTAATACTATATAAGTTTATAGTGCATTGTACAGATATTTTAATTTTTCTATTCAAAATTTATTAATTTTATACTGTATTAATTCTTCAAAAATAAACTTATCATTTGTTAAAAGCCTCATCTTGTATAAATGAGAACTTTTAAAATATTCCGGTAACCAAGATTTTCATCAACTCGTTCACACTAATCACGAATAAAAATTCTTTAATATTTTCTACAAAATGATATTATTTAGTTTTTGTAATGATTTTTTTACAGTGTTTCGTATAAATAAAAATGAAATTATATTTTTAAATATACATTTGGGAATGGTTTTATACATCAAATTTCATTAAAATAAAATTTGGTTTACTTATTTCATAACAGTAATGTAAAAAATATAACTCAGTATTTTCAAAACTTACCAACTTACTTTATAAAATGAATATTCAGATATTTTTTAAAGATTATATGAGTAATAAAATAAAATATTATTTCAAAAATACTAGAAAAGTATAATTTTTTTTATGATAATTAAAGTTCTTAATTAGTTTGTAAGTATACGTAATCGAATCTTCTTATATTCAGTAAATTTGACTGAAGTAAAAAAATTAATTTACTATTACATAAAATATAAAAGATCTGCTAATAAATTAAAAGTTATGTTTAAATTATTGTTTAAATAATTTCGCTTGTTTTTAAAAATTAATAAGCATTGCGTAAAAAAATAAAAGCTTTGGTATTAGAAATAAACAATTATTTGTAAATCTCTTGAAATTTGAAATGACATTTATATTTGTAAGGTAGGATTATAGTACCAACTATTTTTAATAATAGTTTTTTATTTGTCTTCTTAATAAATTTTTTTATAAACAAAATTATATCTTTTCAGTTATGAAGTGACTGATTTTCACTTTGCAACACAAATAAAGTTAAAAGTAAACTTTAAAACCAAGAAAGTATCGATCAGTTATTTTGCTGGTACTATAGCTACCATAAAAGATATTAAGGTACTTTAAACATTTTCAATAATTTACTTACCTTTGCCACGTTTCTTATTCTTTTTCATTAATCTTAATAATTCAATAACTTAATAAAAATTATTTATTAATAAAAAATAAGATAAATTTCATTCTAAAAACTATAAAATTTTTAAAAATAAACCAATTTACGAAACGTTTACTAAAAATAATATTTGAATATTTTATTTGAATGTAAATATTTTCACAAAAACTTTTAAAAATTCAAATCAATAACATATTCTATTTTTTCTAATAATGTATTCAAATATGAAACGTTTTTAATCAAATATAATTTTTGTTTAGATTCTTAATATAAATTTACAAATATTATAAATTTTTTGTAAATATTTTTTTTTCAAATTTATACTATCATTGATATGTTAATAATATTAATTTATAATTTGTTAATAATCGTAATGTTCATGTAAGATTTAATAACTTATTTAATTTTTTTATTAATTTAAATAGTTGAATATCACGGGATTGTACGAGGATGATGATATTTCAAAACTAGCAAGTTCCGTGATTTCTGAGATTCTTCCAGATGGAATCGAAGATTTTCAAGATGAAATTACAAATGAAATTAATGAATTACTGAAACAAAATGGAAACATATTTCTTGAACGGTATACTTTAGATGATATTATGGGTATAATTAATTAATTTATGCAAAAAATGTACAAATATACGATTTTTATAGTACTAAATATAAGTAATAAATTAAATCCCTTTTTCACATCAAATTCATTCAAGTTTTACTTATTTACAACAAAAAAAACTAAAATTTTGACTAATAACATTTTTTTATATGACTGATTTAATAAAAATTCTATTCATATGATTAACTTATTTCAGTACGTCTGTAAAAAACTATAAATATTAAATAACTAAATTTAAATCTAATAATAAATAGATTGTTTGATTAATATAAGTATGAAATAGTCGATAAATTTATTAATGCATTTATAATTAGTATAAACAATTTAAATTGGAGAAAACAATACTTTTTAGAAGTAAAAAGAATAGAATTTGTTTATTTACACGAATCTACAATTATATTAAAATTTAAACTCTGATTTTCATAAATAAAATAGTTTTTATCAAAACCTTGAAACTTATATAGAATTCAAAGTTGATATTCTTTGTATAAAATGTTATTATTATTTGAATCATTGTGATTAGAGAAAAGTAAGTGTAACATGAGAAATAAATTTCAAGAATTTTCTGGTAATAATATTTTTTATTAAAGGCTTCATAACTAAGTTATTTTAAATTATTCGCTCTGTTTTTACAACTTAATAACTGTAGATTAATTATGATTAGCTATTATCTGATGAAATTCGTCATTTTTATATTCACTGTCTTGGAGGTGATGTTGAATTTTGCGGTCTGAACCATAAAAGTGCCATTATCACTGCAGTTAGCTGCATGGCTATCAGTAAAGTGCGCTGAAAAATTTAGATATTATTTTTTATTTAGTATTATTATGAAATAATTTTAATTCTTTATTTTTCAATATGTTTACAATACATTTTCAGAGACTAAGGATACTATTATTAATCGATATAATTAAACTGATTATTCTGTAACCAATATTTAATAATTTTACTGATATTGAAAATGTAAAACTGTAATTCGATTCTTATAAAAATTTTAAGGTCACTTATAAGTTTCAATTATATTATTAATAAAATTGTAACATAAATATGTTGTAACTCTATTGATTATTGTAATCTCTACTTAATTTTCTATGTTTAAAATCTTATTAATGTAGTTTGTATTTTTGAAATAAATAATTATTAACAATCGATAATAACAATTAATGAATATAAATGATTCTCTTCAAACCGCAGTTCTTTTAATCATTTTTACTTACTTTAAACATTTTTTTTCACTTCTGAATTTTGTATGAAGTTTATGTCACAATTGTTTAGGAATTACTTTGTCATAGATATTTCAATTTCGCTATATATACCCCATATTATTTATAATTTGAGCATCTGTGTAAATAAACTTTCGTAAATATTAATTCACTGATAAGTGTCTGTATCGCATTAACAATGTTATAAATACCATATTTTGTTATAAAATATCTTGAAATAATATTCACCTTATTTATTCGCAAACAAGTGCATACACGATAACTGTCAATATCATATTATTTAAAAATTTAATATTTTATGAAATATTGTATATATATGTGCAAAATATTTTAAAAGTTAGTTGAATAATTAATGAAATATACAAACTCATGCTATTTTTTGAATAATATTATTCATTAAAAACTAAAAGTTAATTGAAACATTTTTTGATAAATATATATTTTCTAGTAATATTTATAAATAATTTAATTTTATTATATATCAGCAGAGCATAAATAAACGCCTTACTTATTTAAATAATCTAAAATTTTTTTATAATATTATCATAATATGAATTGAGCTTTTTTTGTTTGAATTAATTAAATTTATTACATTTTTATTAATGAAAATCATTAATAATTTTCAACTTACTATCAATCTTTTTTTAAATATTTATTTAATATAGCATATAACATTCTTAATTATAATTTGTAACTAAATAAATTTAAGATTTTACTATTTATTTACCTTTATTAGTTGATATATTAATATTATTCTCTACTAAAATAAAATTACTCTAATAAAATTAAAAAATGTCATTATGAGCAAATAGTATATTTAATTAAACGTACTTACCATTACTTCAATCTTAAAATTACGAGTTTCATTATATGTAGATTATTATTATTATTTTAGAAATTAAAGTTTTAGTTGCTAATTAAAATTTTATTTTTAACATAAAAATAGTTAAATATTCAAGTTAAAAATGGTTAAAATTTCTTTATAGAATTACAATTTTCTTCAAATTCATTAGTTATAAATATTGAAATTTTAATAAATATCTAAAACATATTTTTATTAAAAAAAATTGTACATTTTAAAGCTGAATAGGATAGAGAGTGAGTAAGAAAATCTAAAATAATTTATTTATAAAGTAAAAAGTAATCAAAATTCAATGAAAAATCTATCAAAAGTAAAAAAAAGATGAGTAATGAAAAATAAATATTAACTGTAATAAATTTGAAATGGCTGAAAATTATTAAACATGTTTGCTATAATTATAATTAAAAATATTAAATGACATTAGACAATAAATTTATAGTTAATAATTCGGAAAGTTTTTAGATAAGAAAAGAAATTTGTATTTACAATTTAATGTCTTAATGTTATAATTCAATATCTAAATAAATCATACGTGTATTAAGAAAATTAAATGTTTATTACTTGTTTTACATTACTTTTTTATTTATACATATAAATCATTAAATAGATTATAATGACTTGAGAAATAAAAGTTAATATAAAAGTTATTAGAAATTATCTCTGCATTATTAACTTTAAAGAAGCTTATTATGAAAAATTGAAGTATATTTTTATGAATAT
This sequence comes from Platyscapa corneri, assembly GCA_018907185.1. Taxonomy (NCBI): domain Eukaryota; kingdom Metazoa; phylum Arthropoda; class Insecta; order Hymenoptera; family Agaonidae; genus Platyscapa; species Platyscapa corneri. The sequence goes on along the minus strand of JACCHW010000019.1, from coordinate 7,494,244 downwards.
TTTAAAAAGAGGTATAAGGAAAATTGTAAAGGAAATGATATCAATTCATATTACTTATGTGGAAGTTATTTAATGGGCAGGTTAACGAAAGCACATTTATTACGAATGATATTTACACGTCAGCTTTCCCCAGCTGCATCGTGAAGTAGTCTCTTAAGTACAGTGAGCTCAGATATCAATTAATTTTTAATACAATCGTTTTTATTATACGACCCTAGTGACTGTACAAACATAGAATAAAATATCGCTATTACAATATCAAATATTTGCTAATTGGCCGTGGTTATTTATACCACTAAAAGAAAAAACTTTGAGAGGCCATTATACATATACATAGAGTTCGATTTTCAATTCTACAAATACTTCTTTTCGATAAAAGTGAATAGAGCAAGAAATATTATATAATAGTCTGCTTAAGCAGAATTATGTCCACATGATTATTAATTATTAACAAATTATAGATTGCACGGTCCGACAGAAACGTAATAAAAACAATTTTATTGAAATAATTTATTACATTTCTTAACTTTTTGTATATCACTACAAGTACAAGAATTATTCGGTTTAAATGTCGGACAGTGCCACTAGCCCCTATTGTCGCTTTTATACATAATAAAGTTATTCTTGTCCAGACATATAGTAATGATCAAATGAAAATTTTTAAATTATTATTTATTAATATCGCGAAAGCAAAATATCTCTTTGCTTAACTTTTGCTTTTCATTTTGAGTATTAGATAAATTTGAGGAGAAATTAGCGAAGTTTCATTTGGTAATAACTATATATCGACATCGTGGACATTTAAATAAGAGATCAAAACACGTTTTTTTTATTTTTTCAGCTTGAATTAAAATCACCGTAAATTATACAACATTAGTTCCATTTCTCGTTGAAGATAAATAAATTTTTTTTCACATTAAAAAAAATGAGAAATTCAGCATCTTCATTTATGTACACTAAGTCAATTCACCTTTCACACTCTTAAATGTCTTCTCTGTGATTCACTTTTTTGTTCATTTTTTGTTTAATATCGTACGATTACAAACATTGAGTTAAAACAGAGCAGTATTAATATTGAAGCAAAGCCATTAATGGCAACGAAATAGCTATTAAATTGTAATAAAATTTTATTTCATATTAAAAAACTGGAACGTTATAATTAGAAATAAAACAGAAATAAAGATAAATATTTAAACTTTACAATATAATCTTTAAACAAGACATAGAATTTTCATATTACACCTTTTAATATTATCCGCACATTATCTTTTATTTTTGTACAAAAAAACGAGTTTCCCTTGTTGTAGTTAAAAGGAGTAAAATTTACACATAATATTATTATATTTATTGAAAAAAGGAGTGATTTTTCAAAAAAATATAAAACTTTGCACCAAATATGAAGGAAAATTGTAAATCGATAAATTTCTTTTAACTTCCAGTTTTTTTCTGTTTTACGTGTGTTCATTTAAATATTTTGCAATAAATTTATATGCAACAGATATAATTATTTGTGAAAATTGCAATGCTCATTGCTCATTTACAACAAATTATTGATTATAATCATAGACGGTTATTATTCAATGCGCTTTTACATGTACATATATTTGGTATTTTGTAGATTCTGGGCTTCGATTGAGGATTGGTTTGTGTGTGATACATCCACGGAGAACATTAGCTTTACAAATATACCAAAAATAATTTATCGACAACACACAACAATATTTTATTAACAATCAAAATACGCTGTAGCTAGGAAAATTCTTTTTTTTTTTTTTTTAATGCAACGAATAAATAATGAAAAAGATATTTCTGTAAGTTATTTAGAGTAACTTCATTACAGAAAAACTCGATAAATTCTTGGTGTAACCGACAGGACCATAAATTTACTCAAAAAATAAACGCGGAATCGAGAAAAAGGATTATATCAATTTCGAATATTTGAAAAGAAAAATATGTTCTCTGAATGCAAGAAAAAAATTTTATTTACCAGAAGTGATTTATCTCGGAGAAAAAATTCTCTTATCACAAGAGGTTCATCTTTCACGAGTACACGTGGAGGCGCTGTCGCGCTGAAATTGCATCTCAATAAAAGCCCTGGCTTTTGTCTTTACGCTTTCCCTCAGATGAGTAGATACTACTGTTGCATGCTATGACCGTTATAATTTAGATAGTAGAATTTGCCGAGTGCCTGGAATCGCACGTATTTCCCAGTACGATTACGGATGCGCGGGCGCTGCTTATATCCCGTGAGGAACACAGGACAGTGTCCTGTCGAAACAGAAACACACACCAGAATCATGTGGCTGTCTGATACGTCTAGTTCAAAAATTGTATCGCATTTTTATATCTTAACGTTTGTGATCGCTTGCATAATCGCTTTTGCGCTACATTAAATCGAGTAATTTCGAAGACGACAAGAGAGCTTATTGGATAGAATAAGATAATGAAGCCTGTTCCTTTCTGTATTTATTTTGGCAGGAGCGGCTGAACAAATAATTACTTATCAACTACAATGGAATTACTTTAATGTCAACAACACAAGGTTTCGTTTTGAATTTTGAAGGTTAAAATTTGAATAATTTTTGCAAACTCGTCGGCACTATCAAAGTGGATGAAGTTTTAAAGAAATTGTCGCTCTTCCTACTCTTGCGTTTCGTTTTATTCTAATTTCGTTCACTAAATCGTTTAAATTAATTTAACATTCAAAATACGAGGCTATTCGTTGAGTAAGTGACTACCTTTCTTGTCAGTCAATAAAAAGCTAATCTGAGGTTATTAAATGCACGTTGCAAACGTGAAATAGAATTAGTTTAGTAAATTTAGTCTATTGATACATTTAAGAGTACCGTTTAATATGTCACACGATACAGTTTCTTTTTGCTGCCACACGGTGTTCTCCTTTTGCAGACAGAAGCTGTATTTCTGAATAATTTTTAGAACGAAATTCGATTCACGCATTATAAATAATCAAAATTTAAGACACCATCCATTGTGAAAATAAATCTACGCGTTAGTCTGCTCTCGGTATTTTGCCTAAGTTTTACATATACAGAATAAATATACAGTTAGCAAATACTTCATCACTTACATATAAATACTCTTGGGCTTGGACACCTTTTATTGATTTGAATTAGACTTTTTTCGTGTATTTAAATACATTTCTAAGAATTCGAAACTACCTATCAAAAGATCGGCTCTATTCGCGAAATTTCTAAATTGAGTTCGAATTCACGAGGCAGACAAAAGCACAGCTTATGTTTCGCATTATCCAGTGAGAGTCCGCCGCTATTTCGGATCGTTAAATCTATACGTCAATTTAATGGAGTTTTACAACTTTTAGTTTAACTCGGGGCAGCCATGATTAATAATTTTCGCATCGGCGGATAGTTCGACGGAGAAATTTGTTTACAACAATCTGAACGCGTGCGAATTGATTAGTTCGAGGCTTGCGGATGAAAAGTCGAATTAGCTTTAGCCCGGATTCGACGAGAGCTCTTCAATCGAGGCCCGAGTTCGTCCACTCAAACGCAATTTTAGGTGCCCAAGACCGCGGAGGAGCTTAGGGTGGGAGGTCATCCTGAAAAAGCAGCGCATTCACGCACAGCTGGACGCTGATAAAGGAGAGAAGAGCGCACGGTCCTGCTCGGCCAAAACAAGGAGGGAAAAAACGAGACTCGCGCCTTCCCTTCACGTCCAGTAGTCGCTCGATAAGGGCGCATAGGGGCCATGGGGGTACGGCGGGGCCGAGGATGCGTCGACGAGGGACTGCGAGGGCGACGCCGACGTCCAGTCCTTGTAGGTGGCGGCGGTGTGCGCGTGGTGCGGCACGCCCGGGTGCGAGGTAGGGTGGCCAAGACTGCGGTTCAGCAGCAGACTGTTGTAGCTCGCCGCCGCCATGTTGTGGTGATGGTGGTACTCGTGCACGGCCCTGTACCGCGGGGCAGACAAAGCGGACGAGTTATCGAAGCTGCTGAGAGAAGCGGCTTGGCTAAGGACCGACCAATGCGACCAATGAATTACAAACGCGACACTCGCGCAACCGTTACGAGCCCGTCGGCTTTGGCCTTTATTCTCGCGGAAACAATCTGGATGGATTAATGGAAATACAGGCGTCGCGCTGTAGTACATCGGTCACATTTTTCGTTTTATCGATGCAAAATAAAGGCACTTGGAATGCTGATGAACTTAGAGCGAAACCTTAACGCTTTGCTCGATCCCCGAGGAGATAGAGTTCATTGGGCTCTTTTATTTTTAAGAAATATCGCGGTTTCTTTAGGTCCCTATAAAGTGAATGCGTTTTGATTCGGAGATAAGTTTAGGGTTAAAAACACTGAAAGTCTTGTTGAAAAGTTAGACGCTATATCGGATAAAGAATGACCTAGTGTTCTTACACATTCTAGTTTTATAGACCCAATGTAAAGGCAGATCATGTTTTGCCACGGTTGTTTTTACTTTTCATGCTTCTTTATATTACTAATGAATATTTATGACGCGAAATAGAATATTCTTATTTAGAAAATTTTAATCACTCTTTTCGTCTGAATTTTTTCCACTAGCGATAAACAATTATTACGCTATTAAAAAAACAAATTAAAAAATTGATACATTCAGATCTGGAGCTGAACAAAATTGGTTTATTTTGCACGGAAGTTTATCAATTAGTTACTTTATTTTTTATCAATAAATTAGTTTGAGCAAACTGAATGAATGGTGGCATCATTGAAAGCTTTTCGACTTATAATTATATTCAAAATTATCAGTTATACGTATATCCATTTATTTGCATTGACTACAAAATTTTTTATCAAAAACCGATAAAAGGCAATTTTATTTATCAAAATCTTATATAAAATTTATACGTTTTGATTTTTCAAGTATCTTTTTTCATTTACTAAATACTTATACGTTAAATCTTATTTTTTGTATTTAACTTACTTTTCCATTAACATATTGCACATAAATTTTTTTTACCCCTATAATTAATATTACACAACAAATACAATAAGAAATTATGATTATTAATATATGTTTGGTTTTTCAGTTATCTAATTTAAAATTTTTAACTTTGTTTAACAATTAATTAATTAATAGATGATTTTTTATTTATAATATTCTTTGTAATTGAAAAAAAACAGTACTCAATAAGGATTACGTTTATAGTTTAATGTCAATAATACAAAAATAATGAAATAAACGTCTATTAAGAATAATTTATAATAAACATATCGTAAGTAAGCTATTTTTCGTTTTCTCAGTCATAAATTATCTTTGCGATATAATCGATACTTTTTTAAATTGGTAAAAAAAAAAATTGACGAATCAATGTCGTAACCGCGAGTATATTTATTTTTTTTATTTAGAAAAAAGTCAGATATATAATCCAACAAATATATACAACGTACCTAAACGTTCATTTTTATGAATGAATTTAAGAAATTGAACATTAAGCTTTCACTTTTATTTTCAAAATTATGTTTTTATGCGTGAATTTTGCTTTATATTATACTTCAATTTTATAAAAAAACTTTTTGAAAAAATAAACAATAGTTACAATATAAAAATAACCAAAATTATACTTATTTCATTCATTAATTATTTATATATTAGTGAAATTTTAGGAAAAACATTGATGCTTACCGAGGGTGATACTGAGTATAATGGGAATGCCAAGGATCAGTATATTCGTAAACTTCATGATGACTTTTCCAAAATGATGCTGGGAAGTTTCTTGTGATCATAGGATTGTTGTTGTCTATGGCAGTGTAATAAGGAATAAAATTTATTTCAACAATTTTAATTGTTAATATAATAAAGTTTTTCTAATAAATCAATTATTAATTAAGTATTATGTAATTAAATTTTTTTAATGCAGTTTATACTGCATTTTATAAATAAATCAGATTTTACTCCGAAATGTTTAGTATCGCAGCACATTAATTAAATAACGGATAAATAAAAGCAAATAAGATAAGCAAAAGACGTAAAGCAAACCTTTTGGTTTATCTTGTGCCAGTGCCCTTTGAAAGTGTTCTTCAACTTCCGTTGCTGCATCTCCTCGGTAATGAGTAAAAACTACACAATTTGCACTTACGTATTGTGCTCTACTTTCGCTATCGTCAGAATCGTCTGTTGTAGCATTAGGTCCAACTGCTGAAACATAAAAAGTCATGAAACGTACGGTCGACTACAGATTCGTATTTACTCGTATTTCGTAATGTACCATATTTGATTTACACAGTTAAATTCATTTAAATTATACGTTTCATTCATTTTAACGTGCTTAGTCATTAATTTCCATAAATCTTGAATAAAATATAACAACGACTCTGGCAAAAGTCTTTTGAATTTGGATTGGTTAATTGTTGATTTCGGTATGTCTCGAGGGTTGAAAGCCGTGACTGAATCCGTACCGGGTTGAAATCGATTCTCATCTGCTTTTATGCCTCTGACAGCAAGGGTAAAAGTTATTTTGCAGGTGCAGGTCGGGACAAAATTAATCATGCGCTACAGTAGGGTAGAACGATTCATGCTTAACGTCCATTCGCTATACTACAACCAATGGTATTAATTATTTGAAATTGAATTGCATTACGCATTTCATTATTTTACTTAAATAAAAAAAATTGATAAATTGATAGTTGACATTATTTGCTTCTTTAAGATTCAATATTATACGGTTGATATATTTAATTTTAAAGTCAATTAACTTTTGATAAATATTTGTATTATTAATGAAATGCGATAAGTTATTCCATTGTTTACGGTAAAGGTGTTTTCTTACTAATTCAAATGAGAATATTATTATTATATTATATTCTTATAATTAATTCTTAATAGTAATAAGATGAAATATGTACAATACTGATTTTATTTAACTAGTATTTAACTAACACTTCCTCTCGGTTTATCTGGAATCTGAGTATACAATACAATTCGCGGGTTGATCCGATTAAATTTAATTTTCATCTTTTTATCCGTTTCACATGATTTGTAAAATATAGAAAATCTCGCGTGTAATATATTCATCGTTTGGATAACATAAATAACTTTTTTGCATTCTGAAAAATCTCGTTAAAAAGGCAGTATGAAAAGCTATTATATTTTTTATGGATTTTTCTCTCATTTTTCTTTTTATAATTTTCTGCATTATTAATAACTAATTAATGCTGTCAAGGTTTACGGTGTAAAAAAACGGGCTGCATTCTTCGAATGTTAATTATTTACACTACTTGAATTGAAAGTTTTTTTCACGCAGAATGTGACCAAGGAACAAAGAACGTGGGTTGTTTTAACAGAATAAGAAGAGGCACGATTTACCATCGGTAGATCTGTCATCGTCGAGGTTCCTGGAGGATTGGGACGATGTGGTAAGTGGTGGTCGGTGTTGAGGGGCTGGTCTGGGCGAGGCAGGGCTAGGCGCCGAGCCTATGGAGCCCGCGCTGCTCGATTGACCCTGAGGTACGCCCGTTGCTGCGCCACCACCCCCGCCACCGCCTCCGGCGTCGCAGAGTTCCAATCCCGCCGTTTCCAGTGAGCGTTGGTTGACGTTGATCTGAAAACGCACGTCGAATTTTTCTCTTTATTTTTGTCTATTTATTTTCTCAAATTTTTTATGAAATAAGAAATCTTATAAGACAAAATAGTCTTTAATTCAAATATTCCAAGAATCACGAGTTAAGAGATTATGAACTATTTTGAAAATGTCGCTTAATTGACGATATATATAAGAGATTGTTTTTGGGGCGACTTCAACAAGTTCGTGTAAAAGATATTTAGAGTGTTAAGTATAAATTCTAATAATGTCATGTACATAAGAATTTTGAAATAATTGAAATTTGAATTCTGCCTCTTTCTTCGTTAAACATTGATATAAATTGCTTTGACTTTTGTATTTTATCTCAGAGAATATGAAATATCGCTCTGTTTCTCATATGTTTATCGAAAAATTCGAAATATTAGTAAGTAAAAATTCGATCTATGCACAGATCATTTTTAGTCTCGTAATATTTTTGTACTAAATATAGAGGGAAGTCCATAATTATCATAGCAATAATATAATAAAAAAATGTTATTGTTAATTTACTCCATTAAAATGCATCTGCACACCATCATCGTTTTAGTAACGTTAAATGCCGAATGTTAACGAGGGTTTTTTAATTAATTGCTGAATAATTGCACTCGTTTGTTCACTGCAACATTGCGTGATTATTCGTTGAAAATACTCACACCAAAGCAAGCATCATATTGTTGCGAAGAACAGAACAATTAGTGCTTCGGAGCGCAGGCAGTTCGTTTACACAACTCATGAGAAAAATTATCACCCGCTCGTAATCGTGATGCGTGAAAAGACTTTTACTTCGCATCGGTTAAAAAATATGCGCGCGGAGCACTCAAAGTCTTCTTTATAAGAACTTTCACCAACAAATACTTCAATTTGCGATAGGATCTTGCTGCGCGCACGATCATCCCGGTGCAGTAAATAACGTCGGATCTCGAAATTTTCAAGATTCATCTTTCGCCGCGCTCGCACTTTTCGCGAGTTTACTCGTATATAAAAGCTCCATCCCCCCTTCTAACACCCTCTGACGTCTTTAACGTTCATGGCATTGGCGTGCCCTTTCTCGTACAAGCCGAGTCGATGTGTAGGATACGAGCAGCACGTATAAAGCGACGCTGACGCCTCTGTATATCAAAGGCAACCCTCTTTCCGAGCTGCTTGTCCCCGTGGCCGCTCGGCTCTCCCACCCCCGTATTGCGCGTCGGGCTCCCCTCTTTCGTTGCCAACCCCGACCTCGCCCTCGTATCCGCGCGTCTTCCTCTCGGCTCGTAAAATGGCGTAAGTAGCGAGGGCGAGGGTTCAATAGGAAAATGAACGACGTTTTCATCGCTGAAGATCGCAAACGTCTAGAGGCAACACGTAGGCGAAATTGCTTTTGTGCTTTTTTCAGTGGTTGTTCGATATATTAAACAGAAATGAAATATATTGCTGAAGAACTATTATAAAAGACTGTATAAATTGGTAGTTTATAAGAGAAATATTTATAATTTTACGGAAAAAAGCCTGTGATGAAAATTTTTTAAGAAATAATTTTTGATAAAGCAATGATGCGCTGCGTATTAATGTGTACTATTATTTGTTATGAAAGTTCACATTACGTTATAGAAAAGAAAACGCTTGCTAATAAAATTATTTATTAAATTTATTATTAAAATAAAATTTTTATTAGAAAATATAACTCTCTCTTGCGTGCGCTTGTCTAATATTTTTTGCTCTAAAAATTATAAATAATTACTAGACTTTAAAAAGTACTTACATTCAATGTAATTAAATTAGTGCGGTAAATCGGTTAAGATTAAATAATTCAATATCCATTATTTCATTATTTATAACAAAATTTCAATGTAACTTTATTGAAATACCTAGACATGTTTCTAACTTTATTTTTATGCAATATTTTACAGAATTTAAATAAAAGCCATAACTTTTAAATATAACTCATTCTAAACATTTAATATTTAAAAAATGTCGTATTAAATTTAATTGTGAATATTAACCCATTAATTGAAGCTTTTCGGCATTGAATTCCCCTTTATTTTTTAAAGGAAATTATTGAAAGCAGTGAGTTCGTGCTTCTAGATTTTACAATTAAAATACTTGCACCGCAATGCTTTGCGCATAATAGCTTAAAAAGATTATAATTAAAAGATGACCATTATAAGTTTAATTTTCTGCTGAAAGGACATGCAAAATTACGTAAATTTCATTACACTATCTGTAAATGGTTCGCTCAACGCAAGAGAGTCGAGGCAATGCAAGATTTATAACATGCGAACATATAAAGAAGAGATAAGATCGATAATTTTCAAAATAGTATGATTCATACGATTCAATTCCATATGTACGCTTTGATAATAAATCATCCTTGGAGAATGAACTCAAGAACTATAATAAGTAGGCTTCAAAGATTACTCTTTAAGATTGATCTGTATTATAAATCACGTAGAGGTATCACTCACATGGAGAATTAAATCGATTAGCTTATGAAATCCCTGAAATTACTTCATTTACATGTGCGATAATCACCGTGGCTTACATAACGACGACAATTTGCGATATCTCAGCTTTGCATTGCGATCGAGCGAAGGCAGAAACCGAGCTCTGCCTCAAAATTTGGCTGCGTTCGTGACCGACCCATACTTTCTCAGAAATGTCGAGTAACGCAACGCCGAGTCGCGGAGTCACACCAGACTGCGCTCTCGTGTATTTTCGCATCCCGCGGGTAAAGGTTTCGCGCGGACCCCGAAAAAGCCACTCGTGCGGCATCCATCCGGGAGGATAGCTGAGATTCTCAAGACTTATTTAATCCTTTCCGATCGCGCAGCACGGAGTAGAGAAACGAGTGCAGGCGAGACAGGCCTTTTGCAATTTCTGGTATGCTCCGAATGAAGCAAGCCGTTACGAGTGTCGCGCGAGTGCCTGTGTGTACGCGACGAACCAACTTGGAGACGCGCACGTGTTACACTTGCGGACGAGCGAACGGCCCATTCGAAGAACATGTTCGGTATACCATGTATTTATATATTAGACTCCTCGATGAATCTCTCGCATTTTCTCGCTAAGTAATCGTGGCTTCGAGCGGATGTGCCAACGCGAGTAAGGGCGCGCACGTGGGAAGTGATTGTCCCGTGGCGAATTTCAGTCCTCGTGACTGGCTTTTGGCTTTTTGCTTTGCGATAAAACTCGGAGGAAAGTAAATTAGTCGGGAGTAAAATTATTCTCGAGTCCTATGCACGCATACCAGTATTCTAAGTACGCCGTAAAGAAGCTAGCGAGGCGAATATATCTCAGAGTCTATCATTCATTCCAGCAATCGCTTCCGAGTCAAATTAAATTCCAATAAAATCCTTCGGACGATTGTAAGACCCTCGCAAATAGCGCCGAATAACGTAAAAGTCTAAATCAAGTATTTCTATCATTCCTAGGGTGAAAATTTATTCCGAAACTTCGCCGGCGCAAGGCGAAACGCAAGCAGGAAGCCGCTTCCGCCGTTTCCTTCGTGTCCGCGTGCGAACAGGACTGGAATTAGCAGCTTGCAATCGCGCGGATAGTCGACGCGGTGCACCAGCGCAATCCTCTGCTCTCGATTTCCCGGCTCTCTGAGCGGCTGCCGTGTTACGTAGAGACACTCGGGACGCTGGGCGTCGTCGTTTTCGCGGCTCGGCTCGAGCGCGTCCATTGTGTAGCCCTCGCGCCATCGTGCCAGACTGCAAATAGCACACAAACTGCGCTGCGCTATGCCGTGCCGAGCATCGCCGCGGCAAGGCGGCAGTGAGACCAAATAGGACGTAATGCTCGCTATTTATTACATCCTTGCGATGCGAATACCACAGCAGGTCAGCGGCATTCCGCTCGGATTTTTCGTGCCGTACCGTGAACCAATCGAGCGAGATGCTAAAGACGGTGACACCGAGCGCGAAACCTCCAAGTGTCGAAAGGCGCGGATTACGTGTGCAGTGTATACGCGCTCACGAGAGGAGGAGAGAAAGAGATAGAGAGAGGGGGGGGGAGTTGGGGGAGAGAGCGAGAGAGAAATAGAAGGGAGAACTCGATTAAAAAGCGCGCGAGCAACGGAGATGAAGATCCTATTGTCTCGGCGTCGAGTAGATGCTGCGCCGATAGGAAGCTGCCCGAAGCCAATATATTACTCAAAGCCTGACGCTTTTGCACGTTGGATCGTAATCATTGCTCACCGCGCAAGGTGATGTTCTTTTTTTCTTGTTCCCATATGCATTTTTCAAACTCCTTCGTGCCATTTTTTACGATACCTTCCATTCTTTCATTAAGCATTTACCGTAGGTGTTTTAAAGTTTGCTTAATTCGTTGTTTATCAACTTTAGAGAATTTTGAAATCGGACGGCATTGAAAATTATTTGATTAACGCATTAGATGCGAATCTATCAAAAGCGTGGAGCGTTTTCTCCCTTTGAACGCTAGAACTGACTGAGTGAGCAATTTTCAGCGACTTCGTTATTCTGCTTATGTTGATAAGCCATTTTAATAGTTTAAGAAAAACTCATAGGTATTTAAGTGTTTCACAAAAGCGATCCACACCATCAAGCTTAAAAAAGATTTATTTAACACCGAGGCGCGCCTACGTGTTTGAAATTTCCTGTTAATCAATTTCAAGCGCTTCGTTTAAAAAATTATGAAAAACTGAAAAATTACGCACATCGGTAAATGCGGAGTTAACGTCCGTACGTGAAAAGTTGAAATATGGTAAACGTTGGTTGATTCGACGCGATCATTTATTCGGTGATAGCTCTACCATTTATATTATCTCTGTGAGCGTGAAAATCGTGTGAATATAGCAGCGCAGTGTGGCGGCGTGTCATGAGTTGCGAAATAAGATGCCGATTAGCTATAATGGTTATATGGTTATGTGTGCACAGTGGAAGTAACTTCTTTGGAGATTAAATGAATTGAACGTGTACGTTAAGGACTTAAACACAGAGAGTTCCTTCTGAGATGATCTAGTAATTAACTTGATACTCTTGTAATTCTAAGATCTGACTATGAATGAATTGAGAGTAAAATTAATTATCATAATGAAATCCTAAGCGACCAATATGTTACCTCTTAAGCATGAACAATTTATAATCCGTGAATTAATAATAAATCTCTAAATACTACTAATTATATAAATATAACGTTAGGCTGCATTGGAATAAAAAATATGTAAGATATTGAAAATATTATTTTCGCGTGAGGCAATATGTACTTAATTATTAAGTCATGGATTTCAGTTTTGTAGATAAAGTTGAAATGCAAGTTAGACAAAAATAATGTTTAATAATAAATTAGTAGATTATAATTTTTCAATTATTTTCATTTAATATGAACTATTAACTGTTTTAGTTATTAAAAATTTTGATTATTCAAATAATAACTTTTTAAAATAGATCAGAACATTTGCTCGAAGCGTAATTCATTTATATTTTATACATTTGTGTAGAAAGAATTCGATAATATTTTTCAGGGAAATATTTTCAAGATAATATTTGATATACTTGTTAGAATAATTATATTTAGACTGAAAATGATAATAGTGTTTCTTTTATATTCTGTATTTAAAACATAATAATGATTCAATGATTTTTAAATAAGAAAAAAATGTTTAAATTGCAAGTTAAGAACTATTTTTTCTGATAATGTTGTTAAAATATACGTTTACGCCTCTATGCGAATCCAGAAAAATAAGTTGATTTTTTTAATAATGAAGTATAATAATGAAAATTAAAAATATAATTTATTATTTTCATTTCGTAAAATTGAATTGTAATTTGATCTTGTATTGTTATATTTAATTAATGCTCTATTATTCTTAATAATTTAAAAATTGCAATTAGTATTTAAAAACTTTAAAATCTTAAATTGTAATATGTAATTCGAATAATCAAACCGGATTTTATATTCTTTTAAATTCAAGGAAATCAAACTTGATTCTTCTTTTATTTCAAATGAAACGTGCCATTTATATCTTCGAACGGCAAAATTATATTTTTACTTTTATAGAAGATAATACCAGTGCATGAGAGCACATTATCGATAAAATGAAAAAATATCTCCATATAAAGGAAGTTTGATTCCCTTATCATTTCTATAGCTAAAGTCTTTCTATATATTAACGCCCGTTTCTTTTTATCTTCGTCGTATGTCCATATGTAACATAAAAAAGGAAGATACATCATGAGACGTTGAAAATTCATTACAGCACATTAGCGTGCTCTCGAGCATATTCTTACCCGCGCGCTTCACGCACACAATTTTTCCGTATGTGTGCGCGCGCGTGAGAATACGCAAACGTATGTAGGTAATACGCACACTTTGAAGACGTATCTTCCGATCGCACACGACGATTATGTACAAATGTACAAATGAGCGCAGAATCAAACGCCGCGGCCAACCCGCGAGTGATTAAGCATTTCACTTGGGAGCATTAATTAGCCAACTCTCTTGGTTTAGAATTATAATTTATAATGCTCAAGGTAAGCGACAAACCACCGCGATAATGCCCATGTGTCAAAATGACTAAGGCTCCTGCACATGCAAGTGCTACAAATGCCGCTGAGCTCCTGAGCCTGCACTTAAGGTTCTATTGTACGTCCAAAAAAATCACTCGTTTTAAATTTTCTCAAAAATTTTTATCGAGTGAATTTTAATATTTACGACGATTGGACGTGTGTTTAGATTTATTACACCATGTCTTTGTTCTTTGTTTAATTAGCAATAATAATAATTTCTTTAAAGCTCGCAAAATTTTAAAATTTCACCTTTTCGCTGCTTTCATACATGATATTTAAAATATTTAAAAAATAATCATAGCATAAGTTCAATTATTCAAGTGCATAATATGAATTATAAATCAAAAGTATTAAATTTATTTCGTTTAGCTAAAGTACTAAGCATCAGATATTTAATCAATTCCTTTAATAATATTCAATAAAAATTTTACAGTATAAAAACGCTTTTTGAATAATTTTTCTAAGTTTTGTGTGTTTATTTCAAGGGAAGTAAATCGTAAAATTAATAATATTAATAAACGAAAAGAAAAATAAATTATTTTTCATTTTATATTATTTATAATAATATATCCCTCAAATTCAATTTAAAAAGTAATTTTTTATATGAAGAATACATTTTTTTAATTTTCTAACATCAAACACTATTTGTTATGCGTCTTTAAAAAATTTTTTATTAAATTAATAGATTGATAAGTACAGCCCAAAACTAAAAAATTTATGCTTACATAAGCGATTAAGTAAACTTATTTAAAGATCTTCTGTATTTGAAACTTTAATTCATCATATTTTAATCGGTGCATTAAAATTTTATCTCGTATCCAAAATGATTATTATTTACTTTTAATTGGAATTCTTTAAAAATTTTACTAAAAGTTTCAAAATTTTTATAAACGAAATGTTTTAAAATACAATATTTAAATAAAGTTGCTAACAATATTTTCTGTATTTATTTTGTGCCAATAAATGGATAATATTTAGATGTGCATTATTATTTAAATTTTTATACCTTGTTATTTACATCTAAACTGTAATTTAATACGAGTACTAAATTATTCAAATTTATAAATAAATATTTCTGAAAAGTACACATTATAAGTTTTTCGTAGCTTATAATTATTAATTTCGATAACTATAAATTCTTAAAGTTACTTTTATTTTAAATGTCACGAAGATATATTGTGTGTATTTCTTTGTACTGTTACTTATGAAATAATTATGCAATTATAATGGCGAGTAAAAATCATTCGAGGAACCAAGAATTTAAACTTTTGTTACAGAAGTATAAATTCATTTTTGAATGAACAATACATATTTCACTTTGTTTCATTCCGTTTACACAAATGATCCTAAAAGTTTTTACCCATAGCGACAATCAAGAAAAATCAGAATACATGCGACGTTCATTATCCTGTATTTTGATTATTATTTGTACATAGTAAGATCACTTCAACCTTGGCGTGGCGCAATTTTTATTTCTGCTTCATTTACTCTGAAGTGGTGTCACTTGAAGTGATGTATCCCGGGTTTAAAGAGCATTTAATAAATACTGCAGTCGAGGGTCAAATTCTACCTTGATTCCACGCATCTCCAGAACAAGCTTCAATAATTCAATCCCCGCGTTGTCTCGTGCAGTTGCTCGTCTTGCGGAGCCGTTACGAGGCTGTAATCACATCGCTGAAATCAAAAGCGGCGTGATTTCGAGATTTCGAGGTGCGATTCGTGGCCGTCGGTATTAAGCAATAGATCGCGTGGCCCCGCTTATCGTTATCGAGAAAATCAATTACATTGCGCCGCTCGCAGCTAAGGAGGAGGAAAAGAAAAGAGCAGGCGAGCGATCGTCTCGCATCGTCGCTGCTTACCAGGATTAAAATCCGTCGGAGATTAAATCAAGGCGCTACAGCAGCGTTCGTATATACGTCTTCGGTTAGTTACCATGGCGGAACATCTAGTGTCGGCACCGCGGACGACAATGTGGTAATTAATCGAGACGAGGCGACCTCCGATTCCTTCTCTTTCTCTGCTTCCTTTTTTCCTGTTGAATATTTCTATCTGCGTTCTCTCTCCCTCTTTTCCTCCCATTTCTATAAGTCTCCTCCTCGTTCCTCTTTCCATCCCTCTCCGTCTCTTTAGGTTTCTGTTTCTCTTTTCTACTAGCGGCCAGTCTTTCTTTCTACATGGCGAGAAAAAAAAGAGAGAGAGAGAGAGGTAGCGCGCGCGCTCTTCGTGCTCGCTTTTTTCGAGATGGTCCAGGTCCTGAACATCTCACAGGCCGCGCTCAACTCTAGCCAAGAAAGAGAGAAAGAGAGAGGGAGCGCGAGAGAGAATGAGAGATAAAGAGGGAAGAGAGAGAGAAAAGAGAGAGATAGACTCTCAGCGGCCTTTCAAAGCATTCCAAAGTACAAGAGATTGTTCTTCTTTCTCTTCCCTCTCTCCCTCTGCTCATGATGTCCATTCCCCACTACATACGCACACCCTCTTTGACTCTCCCTCCCTTCCGCCCCCTCCCCCTCTTTCTCTCTCTTCTTCTTCTTGTTGAGTCGAGAAACGCACGTGAGAAAGCCACGCAAACGCTATACGGTCTTTGGCTTTTCTGCGCGCTTTTGACGTCTGAATATAAGTATATCTATACATGCGCACATGATGACGGTGATGACCCATTCGTGAATTCAGGAGCGGATCTGCTTTCCAAGAAGTCATTGGATCTCGGTTGACGATGGTGAATTTTCCATTGAGAGAGAGAAAGAGGCTTCTAGACGGGATTTCGGAAGCAAGTTCGCACGCAGTGTGACGCAATGGTGGAGTTTGGGGACCCGAAAGATAAAGAGAAAAAGAGAGAAAACAAAGACAGAGAATAAAACAGAGAGAGTAAAAGAGATAGAGAGAGAGAGAGAGAGAGAGAAAGAGCGCGCGAGCAAGAGAGGTAAGGATAGAGAGCAAGAGAGAAAGAAACGGAGAGAGACAAAGAATAAAAATTCCTCGTCGAGCGAAAAACACAGTCGGCATGCCTTCTACCAGATCGGAATTTTCGCGTTTTGCGAGAGAAATTGGACGTTGTGGGTCCATGTGACCTACGTAGTCTAGTAATATAAGCATTAGCGTAGCTCCGAGAGCTTTCAAGAGGGGGAGAGAGAGCGAGAGAGAGAGAGAGAGACAGAGAGAAAGTTCGAGGAATTTTTTGTAAGAGTGTGATGATTTAATTATTTATCAGTTTAGATTGTTTTGCTTTAACGATTGAATGCTATGCGGAACTTATGAATATACGGTAGCTTCTGCCCAGTAGTAACAGGTAGTTTTTTGTTTTCCTCGATTTTTATTTCTCTGCATTCACCGCATGCATAATATGAAAAGTTAAAGTTACTTAACTTCAATCAAAGTTATTTTTAATTGTGCCACAAGGTAATAAGAGAAAAACGCTTCTTCATCCGTCGTCTAAATATCTGATCTTTATTAAAAATATCTAAATATTACACGATTGAACAATACAAACTTTTTCACAAGCATAATCAACCCACAAACAATACTTATTCGTTAATTTAGCAATTTTCTTTTAATTGCCCTAACAATTGGCGTATTAAATCAATTTTCAATGCAATATTTTATAAGGTCCTTAATTCAACGCAACACAATTATAGAAAAAAATTATAATTATTTCCAATGTATGTACATAAATTTTCATTTTTTAACACGTTATTAATTTTCAATTTTTTTTTAAATTTATGTGCATATTTCTGCATGAATACTTCTCCATGTTTATACGTCGAGTTATTCATACTGTGAATTGTATGGATATTATTCAAAATAATGTCACTTACTTTCAACCGAAGATATTAAAAGTTATTAAAAGTCATAGAGTTTGACATATACTAACTGCTGTATTTTAATATTGAATTGCATCAACGCAATAAACTTAGCATTGTTTTCATTGTAAATTGATAAAAAGTCGGCGAGAAATAAAAATGAAACTAAACTCGCCTACAGCTAGCAGTAGTGTTAAAACGCATCGAATGCGCAAGTTCTCTGACCTCTGCTACAAATACGTACATGTAATATGACAAATGGTGGTTATCGAGCTGCGACAAAATTGATGGTCATTGTCGAGTATTAAATATTTCCCCACCTCTTCTCCCCCGTCTATTTCGGCAGGGGCAAAAAGCAAAGAAGCCGGAGAGAATTCGAGAAAGACTAACGAAGAGCTGCCGCCGCCGCGAAAGAAAAGAAAGGCGCGCGCTTACGTGAGAGAGAAAGAGAGACGCGGAATCGAAGGTAGAAGAAGAAGCACAAGAAGGCATAGCGTAGTCTCATATATACGTGTATATAGGTATACACGCCGCGGAGAGAGGCTCGAAGTCGAAGAGAAGGAGAGAGATTGGTAACAAGCTACCATGCTGCTCTTAGGTATCTTGCAATTTGTTTGCCGGACACGGCTATTCATCGGGCGCGACTCTACTATCTTCCCAGAAGATGAGAGAAGTCCGACTCTTCCTCCTTTTCTCCTTCTTCTCTCTTTCTCTGTCTTCAGTTCCCTCTAGTGCACGAATGAGCAAAGAGGGAAGCACGGACGCGATGGTCCTCCGTCAAGGCCAAGCAATGCCCGTTTCCCTATCGCTTTGCACAGCGAGATTCGGTGAACGAATTACCGTTAGCAATCATTAGCCGCGGCGAGGAGAGCGGGAAGGGCCGGGGAAAAGATAGTGATAAAAACGTAGAGCATGAGGTAAACAGACGGAGAGATGGGGAAGAAGCAAATGGGGGAGAAAGATACAAAGTTGGAGGTACGAGGACAAGAGATGAGATAGCTAGAGGCAAAAAATTTGAAGAGAACGATAAAGGGAGTTGTCCGCGGGGCATTTATACGTATTTAGCATTTATGAGTTTCGGAAGAAATCTACGTAACGTTCATCACCATTTAAAGTGCTGAGGAGAGTGTAATTTAAGCGAATATGTATCTCGCCATTTACGGGAAAGTGAAAAAAGGTATTAATACCTGAAAGGGAGTCAAATTCCCGAATATGGTAAATGAGTACTCTGGTATACATTTTTATCGGTTGAGCTGAGCTTGAAAAATGAGCTTTTTGCGTTAAGCTCTTTGTCCTGCGAGTCATGATTACATTAACCGATAATCTATGAAAAAGGGCTTTGTAACGCTAAAAACCAAATTTGATAGACTGACACAATAATGGTCCATCCCGACATAATCACTCAAAAATTTGAGATTAACTAAACTTGAGGGAGATTAAGATGAAATCTTAAAAGAAAACCAATGAATTTTCCAGCGATAAAGACTGCATTCTACAAATGTACGATCGTATTTTTTTATTTGGAAATTCTGAAACATAATCAACGGTTAAGCTTGCCGGATAAATATTATTAAAAGGCGATAGAATATAGCGTAAGAGATCTGTAAAATTTTAATCTATATGTAAATGCATTGATGAAAATGAAATATTAAAAATATAAAGTATTACGAGTAAAAAAACCAAGAAGAATAAAAGGAATCGATACAGCTAATTAAACAGTAAGAGAAGCTTATTAAATAAGGAAAGCTGACAGTAGAAAAGGAAAAAAGGGTAGAAGGTAAGGAGAAATAAGAAAAGCGCACGAGTAAAGTAGAAATTAAAAAAGGATTAAAAAAATAAAAAGTGAAAGATCAGCGGTATAGGGCGGTTCTCGTAATGTTCGTACAAGTATCCTCGAGTTCTAGAGCTGACCAATCCTTTTCGACAAATGACAACGAGATCGCCACGGAAATGACGTCGGCCTTTTCCTTTGTGCGCTATCAGCCTTGATTATTCACGCGGGAATGCAATTTATGGACGCATTTTTAGCCCGGCCCGGCTCCTTACACTGGGAGCCTCGTGTACCTTCTCCCCGCGTTCCTCCTCCCGCGTGCGTTTACATATGCCTACGTGCGTGCGCGGAGAAAATTATTTTCTGTCGAGTCGCGCGTTCATCTGTGACGCTCTTAACGGTACGTACGATCTATAAACGTCCTTTGATATAATACTCCAGATTCCGCGGAGTTATACGGCGGAGTGGCTGCCGCCGTTCGTTTCTTATCGATTACACTATTTAAATGATATTTCGCGAGGAATGTTTGCCTTTTTCTGTCTGATTAATTGAATTACACGCGCGCTAATCGCAGCCGTGATTCTTAAGTAGGTTGCTGTCCGTGTTTTATGACTTTTTTTAAAGAAGACGGTGCTAATTAATTTAAAAGTTACTCGAATAATATAATTTAAATATATGCGCGCATTGAAGCTATTAATCAGCGGCATGAGCATGTGAATACGCTGTACTTATCTCCCATATTTAACCTAATATTTTTAATTTTTCAACGAAAAATATTGCATACAAAGTTTTCGAAGCATACATTATTCGAGTCGCTAAAATAAATCTTTATAACAAAATATAAAATAAAAGGCAGTTATCGAATTTTTCATTCAGAATAATAAGACGTCACGAATAGCCTCTATTCGAGGTAGGAATAGGAGTAGGAAGAGCAGCCACAGAACATAGGAGTATAAAAAATGATATCAAAAGATGATTATCGTTTCGAAATAGTTTCGACCTCTTCCGAAGCCAATAAGACAACAATAATAAGCAATTAACAAGATATCTTCCGTATCTCTCGTTGTTCTTTTCACAAACGACCAATAAAAATATCAGCTATAAGTACGAATGTTATCTTTTCTCTACATTATTAATAGATAAATATTGTGTCTTACTATCTAATTTTGTCGATCACAATTTGAATAAGATTCTTTTTATAGACAGATATTTTGCATATTTGCTTAAAAGCTACTAGATTAAATTTATGTGTCGCTAAATATTCGTTTTACGTAATGTTTGTATAGCTTCACCGAAACTTACGATAATTATTCCTGTTTAAAATTAAATATAAAATTCATGTTTAATATTTAAACGACCTAATTGATGAAGCTTCTATTTCAAAATGACTACATCCAATAGAAATACAATAATTAATATAAGAAAAGTTTAAAATACAGAAATATAAAAGATAGCAAGAAAATAGAAAAGTTACGTACAGCCTTAGCCAAACTTAATTCCAAAAATCTAAACGACCATAAGAAACGAAAGCTTTGCAATTTTCAGGAAATCGAAGATTTGCAGTATTGCTGCGTATGGGTGTCAAGTCTCCGTATGCAGGAAAGTACTGTTTCCGTGGCTTTGAACTCTTCCTCAAATTCAACTCCAGAGCCCGGTGCTGTCTAGTGTATGCATGCAGAGTGAAGTCGCCGTATCTCCGGAAGGAGTATCTGAAGAGGGTCCGAAAGGTTGTGTGTCGAAACGGTCGGTTCGAATGTCCAAAAAGGAACCCTCGAAGGAATCGTGCGAACGCAAATCCATGGCTTGGGTGTCCCATCTTTTTGTTGATAGTCGTCGACTCGGAATCCCGTGTCAGCGTCCTGTCACCTTACAGGTGCATCGTTCGATCGCATTTTAAATGGAATTCGCGGGTGCACCATACGATACGCAATGTGCGCGCAGCGTCATACGCGGCATTATTTGGATTTTTTCTGAATCGCAGGCAATAACTTGTTTCGAAATATTCAATACGAGTATTTTATACCTTATCCAGTTATCCATTGTTTTATCTTGTATTTATTTTCCTTTGGAGAAATAGTTATAAGTTTTAAAACAATATTGAATTATTCTAATAGTAAGATAACAAATTCTAACAAAACTAAATCTACAATATATTAGTGATGCTTTTAAAATGCAATTATTCGTTAGAAAAATATTTTACCAATATTTATACTATTCGCGAGTTTTATTCTCTTCATTGTTATAAAAATCGTATGGCTGCACTATGAATGTATAGAGCTGCCTTATCAAGTTTTTAGTGCACTAAAATTAAAACGCTGTTGAATAAATTTAATTGATCAATCAATAACAATACATTATTTATAAAATATTTTTCTTGAATTACGCTTATAGATTATTTAGTACCGGAGATTATCGTGTTTCTGTTTCCCCGTGGCTTCTAAATCAATTAGTGTTGCGTGGAGTTTTTCGCGAGCAACGAAGCTATAGCAGCATAGCAGAAAGGAGGCCTTCGTTGTTCGCATGAATCCCATATAGCAATCATGAGAAAAAAAGGAGAGAGAGCGAGAGAGGAAGGTAGAATGATAAAAAGAGACAAAGAGCGAGAGGAAGGAGCAGGAACGGCCACTTCATGAATACCGAGCCTCATTTGCATTGCATGTGCATATCTCCGCTGTGTTCCGATTTCGGATTCTTTCGCGCTAACACTTCATTTGGCGGTCCCCGCGATATTTATTGCAAGCGTCGGCTAACCACCTACCATTTTCTTACATAACATAGGCAGCATTGGCAACGATATTTTTTTGTTCTTCTTTTATCGGCAAGCCATTTGTGAATAGATAGATGCACGTGTTGCCAAAAATTTGCGATCAAGTATATGGCTTATGCTTTCTTCGCTTGCTTTTCAGAGCGACGCATCGCGTACTCTTAGGCCTAACTTTGAAAATACTGATAATTATACGATCATGCTTCGATATGATTCATTCCTACATACTAATGCTACTTCCTTGTTCCTTAAAACTTATGTATGAGTATAATTTCTTGGGATTACTCACCTGTGAAATCAATCGATTATCTGAATATTCGATCGATTACTGAAGCATACACGACAAATTTACTTGGTATGAATTTAATGAAGAATTTCAATGGAGATGTAATATAATGAATTAGGAAAAAATAGGTATGAAAAATGAAATCGTGAAATTTAATAAAAGGAAAATGTGAATGGTATTTAGATGAAACCAGCGATAAAAACGTATCGCTTATTAAAATTATGAATGCGATGTTTTATCAAAGAGCAATTGGATGCACTCTTTCTGAAATATAACAGGAGAAAATTTGTATTTCCATGTTCTTAGCAATTATCTAAGCGGTCCAATAATGATAATTATATCTGCATTATTACGAATCACTTGGAAATTGATGAAAAAAGATCTTTTTCATTATAAACACGTCCACGCATTTTTATACGAACAAAGTGAAAAATATTACTCCTCATTCAAATCGTTATCTATTTTCTTGGCGCATAAATATTTGTTCTTTCAAAGGAATCCTTTGAAATCTCTCTTGTTCTTCTCTTTAACTCGAAATTACTCTATACCCTGAAAAAATCCTGTTGTGCTGCAAAACTGGCTTTTGAACGAAATATTCAGCAAGATACGAGAATCAATGTAAATAATGAACTTACCAGTAAACTGGACGTTGCATTCGACAAATGTCATTATTTAGTACAACCTTGCGGATTCGATCGGTGCGTGGCCGATTATCCGCAGACATTGAAAGATGTACTATCGATGAGGGACAGGGTCGCTATCTTTCCTCCGCGCACAGAATAATGAGATTCTTGCGTACGGACGCCAAGTAATCCACCTTTTTCCCTTCCCCTCGTCATAAAATCAATGGCATTGCATTGCCCTCGATAGAACGGAATATACACCGAGGACGAGATGGTACTACGCGATATATCGAAGATTACACAATTTAGAGACGAGCTCTTTTGCGGTGCCGCGCGCCAGACAGCTATCACCGGCAGCGTTTTCAATGGCAGCATAGATACATTTATACATGCGTTGCGAGCCACTGCACGCTGACACTACTTTGTAGATCTCGTTAAGAGTCCACGGTTAGACGGTGATATATTAATATCGTCTGAGGTTGCCCTCGGCGCAACGAGTGAACGCGCGCGCTCTTTTCGAGCGGCGGATGTGGACAAGGATGTTCCATTTGTTTACGCCTTGTATCGAATTATTGATTTACAGGTAGCGAGGAATGAATGTTGCCTGTAAAACGCGCGCACAGTTCTGATATGAAAGAGAAACAAGTGTTCTCTATTCGTAGATTTTGAAGTTACGAGGTTAAAGTACAATACAAGTCTTTATCATTTGTGTGCACGGGTACAGCGTGATTGCATATGTTAAACTGATTATTTGATTCGACGATGAGTTGGACATATTATCCTTGTATCTCTTATTTGCATTTCTTCACAATAACACAATAATTTAACCTCGTTCTTTATTAAAAGTGCTTAATTTTCAATTAAAAATTTGATCAGACAGACTAACCATTAATTATAAAAAACAATGATATATTCGTGTTACGAATAAAATTTAAAATGAAAATTTATAAATACAACTTTTAATATATGTGTGCGTATGCGCATATCAATATACTGTGTATTGTAAATATTTAAAATGTGAATATTAAATCTTTGAGATTCGCGTATGAAAAGATTGGAGAAAGTACTCGTTGAATCAACTTCTTTTTGGCATTCCATACTGAAATGTCTTACTTAAAGTTCTACCGTATCCATTTGAATGACAGAGCACTCGATAATGACTGTGTTTGCACCGAAACTTTCAGATTGAAAATTTCCAAACATGAATTCATCGATCATCATTTGAAAGGCTAATCCTTGTATAGATCCTTATCATTAAATGGATCACTATCCCTATGTCTCTGGGACATGCCTAAGGAAAAGAAGAAGTAAAAGAGAAAGAAAATAACGTTCATAAGGATACGAAAAGTCGAATACGAAATTGATCAAGCACGAGAAACAAAAGATATTATATTTATGTATTTTCTACGTCCTTGAAAATTATTATTTACTTTAATTAACGAACAATAAAGAATTTACACTTGTAGTTATATTGAAATTTATTTTCGTAAAATTGGACCTCGAATACAAAAAATTGTACAAAAGCCGCTTAAATATTGTTCATAGTATGCATTAAAAATTTTATTATGATATATTAGTCCGCGTACACCTTAAGCAGCATACACCGTTCTAATTAGTGTAATGTAACAAGACTCGATCGATTTATAAAATTTTCGGTTCAACGTAAATCGATCAAACTAAAACTAACAAATTATCATAAATATCAAGTTTATAAATTCGTTACTTGACTTTCTTGTCAGCATACAACTTACTCCGATATAATTAATCGGAATACAATTAATCACGTACATAAAGTTATTTGACGCGCAAAAACGCATTACTATAATGATTCTCTGATCGGTAAATGTAAAAGACATCTTTGCAGACTCTATCGGTTCATTGAAACGCAAAAACCTTTGAAACTGTCAAAAGCATCTCGATGAATGACAGTCGGGCTAGACGCGCTTGACCAAATACATACCTCCTCGTAACGCGCGCATCGACTTTTGCGACTGGACGCGTATACATCTTGCAGGACGTCGGTGGACACTGACGATTCCAGCGCCTGCGCAAGTCACGGGCGAACAACGACTCGTCGTGGTGAACGCGAGACTGACAGAGAACACGAGGCCCACGGCTACTTGTCCTTATACGCCGTTTGCTGCCCTTCCTTTCTGAGGGAGAAAAATTTCGGTTTTTCCGCTCGAGCGAGGTCCTGTTTTGTGCCCAGGAATGTAAAGCTACGAGATGTTTCGATTTTTTTATCAGTACGCTTGCGTGTAAAATTATTACTTATCGTGTGCATTACGGTTGCTATCTAGTTCTACTTGACATCTTACGTAGGATCAATGAAGAAACACGTGTACTCAAATTTACAATCGTTAATTTAATGAAAAAGCTATTATTGGTATTGAAATTTTATTTGGAACACTGCGTTAGAAAATAGAGAGGATAGAGAAGAAAGCATGAAAATCGTGATTATTGATTAAAAATTTAATTATTTATGTGAGTGTGTACCGTATATTTACAATCACGTTTGTGTTAAGCTCTTAGAATTCGGAAAATCGTTGTTAACGCACTTGCCGTACTGCGATTTAATTAAAGTTTTTCATCACCTGTATATAAGAGTCGTTTTCCTACATCAACTGGTTTATTTGCAGTTAAAAAATACAGAAAAGAAAAATATCACAAGCGATTAATTGCAATCGCTATGTACATACATATGATGATGCGAGGGTCCTTCTCTCGTCGCGGCCTCGCGCTACGCGCCAATTAAAGCAAATGCAGGAAAAGCGCGCGACGCGCCGTTTTCTTTTAAAATACCGCGTCTTCGTACTAGAATCGTTAGGTTTTTTCTTTTGTCTCTTTTTTTTTTGTTTTAAAGAATTGCAAAATTATTCCAGCAGGTTGTAAAGTATTCTTCCTATAGCGAAGTGAAGGAAATGCAAGAATCGGGATTTATTGTGCATCAGAATTTACGAAGTGAATTCTTTTATTCTATAAAAATTATTATTGCCAAGTTGCCACAACAGAGATAGAGAGAGAGAGAGACAAAAGGAAAAGATAAGTATCTATTAATAGAATGAAATGAGTTATACATTCCGAATGACGAATTGAAATTTATCAATTTATTTACACTTTTATTAGTTTCCTTGAGTATAAAATTTTAAAAAATGAAAGGTTATTTCTTGGGTAATATAAAATATTATTTAAAAAGTTTCCTATTGTTTATATATATATATTTATTTATAATGTCTATAAATTATTGTTCATCTTAAATTTATACATCTTAGATAATAAAGTTTAATAAATATACATTGAATTATATATTAGAAAAAAGTTACTATAATTCAATGATTTATATCGAAAAAATCTTCACAAGAATCGCATTTTATAGTTACGTAATAAAATCATATTGATAATGAAGTCGTTATACAATTATTTTTGTTATTAGTAAATTAATAAGTAATAATATCGGAACTAGTTTTTCGTAATTATTATAATACCGAACAAGAAATTATATTTTTAAAAGATATAATTCTTCGATGTTTTTTCAAAATTTTATTGTTAAAAATAAATTACTTACACAAAGTATTAATTCCAATAATATAATATTATCGCTTCATTTAAAAGCTTGAATTAAAAACAATACGCATAATATAAGTTTCTAAGTATATTTCCAAGAATTCAGTACAAATTGTACAATAAAAGTTTTTTTTTTAATATCGACACATAATAGAATATGATGAAATTTTTTCGAAATGAAATAAATCTTGACCTCAATATTAGCCCTTAAAAAACTAAATGATGAAATTAAAGAGTTTTTTTAGAAATATTTGAGAGTGAATTTTGCATAAATGTTTATTAAATATTTCTACATGTATTGAAGTAATAAATCGAAAAACCGCTCACAAGGAAATTAATAAAATCATTTAATTTTTACAACAGTAGAATTTATCATTAATCAAAGGACTTGACACCTAAAAAAGAGTGCAGTGCATACGTGAATGTACGTGAAAAAGCGCGGGCAACGAGAAAATCACGGAATCACCCGCGGCGCGCATAGTTAGTTCACGAAATAATAAGGCATTGACAACTCATTCATTTCGTATCCCCGTGAAATTCTTTAGTAATCTCTTGAGTCGGTATCTTCAGCTCGGGTTATAATAGTCCTTCTAGCTTATAAAATATGTCGGCGGCTCTACCAGTGCCGCGAACCACAGGGGCTCCTCTTCTATCCTCCCTCGCCTCTTCTAGTACTAACAGATTTACTGGAATACCTATGATTTTACAAGCGGCCTTAATATGCATCTACACTCGGCTCCTGTACAGTAGCAAATGAGCGATTATACATATAGGCATAGACGCACACACCTAAGGAGTACACGCTCCTTCTTTTTCTCTCTCTATATAGTTGCATTGGCAGCTGACGTACGCACACACACACGGGCGCGCGTGCACGTCGTCTCCGGTGGATCTCTCCAGCGAGGAATTTCTACTTTCTACGTTGAGCGCGCGCTTAACCTTTAGCATGTCTGCGTTGCCGTTGTGTGCTTTATTCACAAGGGAGAGACATTCTTACGCGCAAATTAATTTTAACTTTAATTTTCCGGACACGGGCTGCCACTGAAGCCGATGCCAAAAGGCGCCGGCTTCTGTTGCTGTTGCAGCTTCCTTTTTTGTTCTCTCTCTCTCTCTCTCTCTCTCTTTCCTCTCGCCCTGCTTCCCTCCTTCCCTTAGTCGCGGAGTTAGAGTATAAGAGGGCCGCACGTTGAACGCGCGTGTAAATCGTTGGCTCGTTTTTCGCCTTTTTTCTCTTTCTTTTTGCGATGGGAGATTTAATGATTACAATGAGAGATTTATTGTTAGGGAAGAGGCTGCGCGAGCAGAAGTGACGCACAGAGGTGAGATCAGCTTACGGGGTCTTACCGGTGTTGCTTGCGGTTTATTTATTTTATTTTTACAGGAGAGACAGAGAGCCTAATACTTTGGAAGTAGCTAAAAAACCAAGTAAGTGGTTATGGATTGCGAAAGATTATTCAGGTATGACTAATCAATCATTTCAATTGTAAATTTTATCCTTTAATTTACTTTTAAACGAATAACGTATAAGTTTAGTACTCTTTTATGTCCTGCATTTAATCAAATTTACCAATAATAGTTTATTAAAAATTAACGATAACATGGTCATTAAAATCTCTAGAAATGTTCGAAAAAAACCTTTTTATTATATACGGCCAGTTCTTCGGACACTCGATAACAATCTACTATATGCACAATAAATTATCGAATAAATAATTTGCAAAGTGTTCATATTTTCAAGAATACAATAATAATGTCAGCTTTTTACGATAATCGATCGCTAAAATATCAGCTACCGTCGGAAATTCTCTTCAAAGGCTGTGCTAATCAGTTTCGACTTCTTAAAAATTTAGTATTATAGTTCTTTCAATGCAAAGATTTCTCATCAATGAGTCACACTGATGCCAATCTAGAGTGCGAACTTCCAATTTATTTACCGTAAACTTAAAATAGCACAGTAATCTAAAGTAATAATCGACCGATTGATAAAACATCGGTTGAGCTTCTTTTTAGCCATACACAATAGCACACCTCCCTTGGGCTTCATAAATATTATTTCAGATTTCACGATTTTCGGTCGTTCCCAGGGCAAGGAGATACCAACAATCGGAATGCCAGTGCTTTTCGCGGATCATTATTCACTCTCATAATCTTTTGTCTCATCTCTGGCACTCGTGACATTGCGTCGGCTGACAGTGACGAATCGAAAACCTCGGAGTCAACCCTTGAGTCATTGGCTCTAAGGCCTACTCACCTACACGACGCACCTATACACGCATCTATGATACCGTGATGAAAGAGGAAAGAGATGCTCTCGAAAATCTCTCGATGACCGTCTTCAAAGTCGATCTGGTCTTCCATACCAATGTACATGTACGTTTGCGACTTTCTCTTATCACTGACTTCTTGACTTGCTTTCGTTAGAATCATGAATTTCGTCAAAATTTTCCGCGAAATTTCATAAGCTGATTAAACGTTGGGATATTTATAGCTGCAGAGGCAGACTTTTATCTTCTATCAGAGCACGGGTGGTTAATTTTTCTTCAATTCACCTGGTGATTCGACAGAAATCAAAGATGCTAATCATAAAATGTGTTTATAATATTCTACGAGCATCTATTCCAACTAGTCATTTGACATTCGTTTTAAATGTCATACGATGATCTTAGATGTGTTATTGAATTATGCGTAATTGTTTCTTTCGTAGAAAATATTCTATTACGACAATAATTTTTCTTGCATCGAGATACCAAGTTTAATTTATCGATGAAATTATTAAGGTATTTTCTTAGCAGAATTAATCACTTTTTAAAGGTAATAGCCATAAACGCTCATACGCATTCATATACGCAAAAAATATTTACGATATTTATCTAAAAGTAATTGCCGTTTTTCATGCTTCATTTATAAAATATTGAAGATTTAAGTACATGTAAAAACTTTTCCACGTGAAGTCGGTTAACTTTAATCTGGAGAAGTTAAACAACATTTTTTCGAAGTTAAGAATATATTACGGAGCACTTACAGGTATATGGCTTTCCATTATTTTACATTCTACACTTTCTTCTTTTTGTCTGCGTCTGCGGAATGCCCGATGATAAATGCAACGTTTTTCTGAAAACACGTGATGAGATTATCCCAGTCACCTTTAGTAGGTTCCTTATAACAACACTGCTCTTTACGCTTTATTTAATTTCCTTTTCCTTTATTTTTCTTTCTTACACTAAAATTTGGTTTAATGATATTTTCTTAAATTTATGTTATTTCTGCACTAATGAAATTAGCATAATTTACATGAATATTCACTTTTATTCGTTTTTTAAATAAAGCCGACTTCAAATTATTCATTTTACTTTAAAAACTAAGATAATTAAAAATCATTAATTTTTAATAAAAATATCTGCACTAGCACAATAAATTCATGTAAAAGACTTTCTGGAAAAATTATTTACATCCATGTATTTATTTTAAAATGAAAAACAGGCCATTAAAAAAATCATTGAAAAACAGTTAAGAAGATGGTGAATTTCATTCGAAACTTATAAATTTAAATCTAAAACAGCCTTTTATCCATTAATTAGCAGCATAAAATATACTGGAGTAACTATCGAACATTATCTTATACACGTTACGTGATATTTTTTAGATCGTGACTCAAGTATGCGGTGTTTAAAATTGTAATAAATGAACTACTAAGAAAAAATTAGCTCTTCCTATTAAGTAAAAATTGTGCGATAAGCTGACTTTAATGAATTTTTGAGCCTATTCGCTTAAACACAACTAATCAAATTTATTCAATACAAAGTCAATAAATTTTTTGCATCCGCAGTAATCTTGCTGCTCTGATTATATGTATAAATCTTCCATTGCAATCGAATCAATATCAACCTCCACTTTCTACGATAATACAAGCTTAAATCAAATCGAATAAACCGCGTAAAAAATTACTCTATAAATGTAAGAGTAAAATGCATAATGAAATTTACATTAATAGAAACGTGCTTGTGCAGCTATTTTTATTTTGGCTCGCTCGAGAGAAGAAGAGCCCATAAGTTAATAGCAAACGAAACTGTATTGCCCTGAAAAAGAAGAAATCTGGAACATCCATTCTCGATGGTAAATAACCGAGCTTTTTCGTAAAAAAGCACGAACCCTCTACGGCCCGATGCAACAAAGAGACAGCCAGAGCAGTCTCAAAGGAACCGTCTCCTCGTTCGTGCAGGGCAAGCCTTTCCTCGAAAGAGCGAGAAAAATTGTTTCTCTTGGGTGCATAAAAATAGTGACATGGCATCTAGTAGCAATAAGAACGCGTTGAGGCACATTAAAGCGCCTTCGGGAACGAAGCGCGAAGCTCGTGCAAAAACAATTCGCTCCCAATAGGCCTCTCTCTCTCTCTCTCTCTCTCTCTGTTCCTCCCTTTCCCTTTCCCTGTCGAGTGTGTGCTCGCTGCATATGCAGGGCACAACAGCGCCTAAATATAGGAGACAAACAGGTTTGCTCCAAGACACGACCTCGTCGACGCTGCTTCGGCTTGCCCCTCGCGACTTCTAGTGTGAAAATTAAATGTGTATGCGCAAGGAGCTCGCTGTAAACGCTACAAGAGATATGGGTCCTTTTGAGTTACTGGGGTAATATAGTTTTATCGGAGAATCGCGCGAAGATCCAGGCGCGGCAAAGGTAACGCATAGGGTTATTCCACTGGGATAGGATTTTAATTCTGCGATGGCGTTGCAAATGACATCAGGGGTAGTACCACTTCGATAAGACAGTAAAAGCACGATATTCACGGGTTAACTTATTGTTTCCGTTTTTTGAGAATTTTAACATTTGAAAAATCTCAATGTGATACTACTTTTGAGAAAACTCTAACAGTAAGTGAAAAAAATCGCCTTCATTTAAATTACATTTAAAATGAAAATTGAATTTTATCGTATATTGCAAGATCATAAAAGTCATTCATTTTTATACCAACTTTTTTTATATAAATTAATTTCTTATCTATTCATATTAATACAATGATGGTTAAAATTACAATAAAATTTTAAAAAAGCAATATTATATAAATTGTTTGTGCAAGTATATGCAGTACTTAAAGTTTATACTTCTTTTATAAAAACTTTACTCAATTCCCTAAATTGTTTATTTATTTTCAATAAAAAAATTAATTAAAGCAAGTTACAAATAAAAATTTCTAATTTTTGGTAAATAGTATTTATAGCTTGATATACTTTTACTAATTAATGAAAGAGAGTGTTCTTTCTTCGTTAAATTTGTGACAAATAAGTTATTGTGACTTGCAAAATATCTGTCTATTATAAATTTGATAGTGATGAATGGTTTTGTGAAAATAAGTATTTACCCAACATTGAAATTTATAAAGTCTGTTTAGTCTATAATAATCAATAAATATATTTCTTATAACTGTACTCGTGCAAAATATTCGCGAATTAAAAGGAGGAATGGAAATAAAATATCACTTTGATGGATTTTGGAAGTCTCTGTTCCTGACTAATGCTTTTCTCACGCACGATAGAATTTTTTATAAAGTTATTCAAAAATACAAGCAAGTATTTAAACATAATTAATTACAGAAATTAAATGAATAATTTTCAAAACAATATCTGAAGATATTTCAAGTGCTCTTAGATTAAAGGCGTGAAAAAGTTTATTTTCAGATCAGCTTCAGAATTTATTGCGATTGTTGATAGTGTGACTAAAAGTTCGTTAATTCAGACGTCAAATGAGTGAAAATTTGAAAGTAAAAAATTTCGGATGAAATTGTATAAACGTCTCTTTAGCGCGAAACGGTAGAGAACGGTGAAAGATTCGAAATCAATTAGACTAACCCCCTGGGGTAAATGAGTGCTCCCAGAGCTCGGCAAGAGTGGTGTCGAATGCCCATAAGTAAGTGAGCGCACAAGTAAGCGAGTAAATAAGTAAGTAAGTAAGAATTTCAATTAATCGGCGAAACTACAGCAATTACAGGAAAGTTGAGTCCGAATAATAGGGTCGTGCACTCCCGCCGAGACTGCGACTTACCGGAGAAGCGGATTCATTAGCGCTTGTGGCATTTTCAACGAGCGCCGGCAACGCTTCGCTGTAAAATCGAAAATGCAATTCTCCGTCTCCTCCATTCCGCCCCTGCAGCTTGAAAGGGGTCGATAATTGAGACGTCTTCATATCGTCGTAAGGTGCGCCATGGCGCTCGATACCCACGTTGCATTCACTCCCCCTATAAGGACAAACGCATACGAGCACGCAACGTCGACATCCACATTAGTGAAAATACATAATTTCCCTGCGCTGCACGTGCACGAGGCGTTGCAACGCCTCGCAGACGTTTTAATTTATATTTTCCGGGCCCTGTGCTCCGGTGCGCGCACGCACTGGTGCTCGGAGCCGTGCCCGTCGGCATCGGCCAAAGGAAAAGGCGCTTATAACGCGAGCGGCTGCTCAAGGCGGCACAAATCATTTCATAAAAATTCCTAGGCTGCGCGCTCCCGCGTCTAGACGCGGGTAATTGAAGAAACAAAGAGGCTGCAATTACGCCGGCAATTAACGACCGACGCTGCTGTTGCCACTGCTCGGCAGTTCCTCCTTTTCTCGGCGATCATCTCTTCCCTGCGGGAGCGATGCGGAAAAGAATCGCAATGGCTACTCGCGGTAAGCAGTCGTTTGCCACGCTCGGCACGAGCTGCTGATTGCGCTTCTGCGGACGACAACGAGGTCTCATGAGCCTTCGATGCATGCGTTTTTTGTAAACGAACTGCGAAGGCGAAATTTTGCTCGCTTTTTCAATAACAACCGCGAGGCTTTCAGGGGTAAAGATAAATGTGGAGCGTTTGCGAAAAGGTGATTGTACGTCATTATGACGCACTCAAGGATTTCACTTGTTTTTGTATCGATGGACACTTACTTTGTTGCTTATTTTCTCGGTTTTCTAGTTATTACTTTCAATCCGCTTGCCTCGCTCGATTCAGTCTTGCGCAAAATCGAGCAAAAGACTATCATTTCGTTGTTTCGAAATTTACCTAAACTTTTTAATCAGAATTTTTCAAAGAATGGTAAATAATTTACGTAAAATAATAAATACACCTTTGCAGCATTATTCTGAAGTTTAATAATTTATAAAGTAATTCTTTTAAATTTTATTCGAAAAAGTGGATTTTACAAAAATTATCCCATTTAGGTTCTTTTCCGAACGAACGAGTGATATATAATTGATCTTCAATGGAAAGCACGTATATCATATTTACTTTGATCATATCAGGTTATCAAACAACTTTTCACTCTTAAAATTGATGTTAAAATAATTCATTTTAAGGAAAAAATTCGATATCGTTTCAATATCAGGAGCAAACCAGCGCAAAAGATAAGAGGAGTGGAAAAATACTGTTCGCTTTAAGAGCATTTATTCACAAACAACAAAGCTACTTCCAAGAATGCCATTATCCCCTAATTTCGAACAAAAGATAATTGTGAACGCCTCAATTTAGCAGGCACGCGCACATCCTTTATCGAAAGCCCGTACCCACGCGCTATTTTCCGCGGCTCCCCGTCGCGTCAGCACATCGGCGATTCATTCACTATCTCTGGCTCGTCTTTGTCCGCCTCCGCAGTTACGCGATACTCACGCGCGTTATTGCGATTGCAACAAAGCCGCGGAGAAAAGTTTTCGAGGCTTTCCGCCGTCATCATCTTTGCTGTCTTTGACATTTGCGACGCCTTTCCTCCCCGAGGAGTCGAAAGAGGCTTTTCATCGCACGAATATCGAAGAATTTGTCGCTTCGTTGAGAGCAGGTCGAGCGAGAGGACATCAAAGGTACATCTTGAGTATGTCTCGCTCTCTCTCTCTCTCTCTCTCTCTCTCTCTCTCTCTCCATCATATTCTTTCCTTCTCAAGCACCCCTTCAATGTTCTCTCTACCCGTTCCCGCAATAATCATTTATTATCCGCAAGAGAATAATGAGTACAACGACTTTATGAAGCTCCGAAATCGGGGCTTTGTTTAAAAATTAGCTGCGAGCGCCTTGTTTATCCCTCCCAAGAGTTCTTCCTTTTGCTACTTTCTTATGCCTCAGTAGCTCAGTCTAATGGCCCTTCGAAGATAAACGGTTGCGTAAGTATACATCCATCTTACTGTGAACATCTCAAGGGCAGCTCTTTTCAATTGCTTTCTTTTTACGTAAATTATTAGACACCTAGATATGCGTATTTAAATTTTCGAAAGCTTGTATCGTTATATTAAATTATTGAAGCTCTGTTCGTCGTAACAGAGATAAATCTTTTATTCTTATTTTAAAAAATTTTCTAATCTCACAGAAGAAGAATTAAAACGATTTATTATTTATTCTGTACTGCGATTGAAATGATGAATTGGTTAAATAATCTGTTAAAAAATAAAATATTACTTCAATGTCGATAAAAATCGAATACAATGTTTTCGCGTAATCGTTATGGATTTACGACAATAAAGTTCACCATCAACGAATGCATCAAAACGCGCACTGTTCTTTTTTCTTTTACTCGCAAATTATTATGGCAAGAAATAATGTCTGTTTAAATTGAAAAGAATTTCGCAAGGTTCGACTTGCTTCGGAATAACAAATAGTGGCGGTCTCTCTTAAGTTGGAGAATAAATTAAAACGGTAAGGGCATAATTATAAAGTCGAATTAATTCTAACGTATTACAAAGATTACTTATTACTGTACTTTGGATGCAAGCGAGTCGTAGTTATCGTACAACTCATTCTCAAAAGGCCGCAAAAACACGAAGCGTGAATAAACAAATAGGACGGAACGGAACAAAAAGCAAAGGAAACATAAGAATCCTCGTCACCCTAATAACATTCTTCGCACGCAAACTCAATTTCGCGAGTCGTGTAGGAGCGTGTAAAGATCGCTGGCGAACAACTCGGGCGTTAAAAGTGCGCGCGAAAGCTCTAGCTGAGAACGAGAAAAAGAGGGGAAAAAGCGGGCAGGCGCTTCATCCAGTCGCTAGAAACGAAGGAGGTTCTCTTAATCTCGGCTCACGCACCATCTGTTTTTCATTCGGGCGCGAGCAGCTCGCGCGCGTATTATAAGTGCGTGGATTCCTCATCCTCCCTCTCTCGCTCCTTCCTTCCTCCATCTCACACCCAAGTTCGCGCTAAGGATCACATATCTGTGACAAGCAAAGATCCGTGGCCCGTTGAGAATGTCTCCTCGTTAATAAAAGCTGAAAACGCAGTCGCCGGCTCTTTTTCGCCTGTTTCTCGCGCGGCGCGTCCACCGGAAAGTTCGCAGACTGACTCGCGTCGCTGGGATGGTGCGCCTGATCGCGCGACTGCAGACTCGAGAAGAATTCGTCGATATTGCTAGCCTGGCCGGGGCCTCCGTTCACTGACGAGACCGCGATTTGTCGCGGCCGATATGTGCCTGATTGTGAATGCCCCGACATTAATAACGCGGGCCCCGGTGTGGCGATGGGAGGCTTCGAATTCCGTGATTTCTGTGTATGTAAAACCCGCGGGGCTAGCATTTTTGCTCTCTCCCGGGACTGTCGTCACGCTTTGACACTTTGGTGAGCGGCTCGAATTCACGCGAACTTCCAATGTGTTAAAATCTTTAAAATGCGATCGGCGCACGTTTGGAATGGCTGCATAGTGTTGTAACGAGAATTCTTTGATGATTTGGGTTGCGAACGACTAATTAGAAGTCTTTCATTCATGATTGTTCCCTCATTCGCGATAAAATTAGCGTTCGCCTTTTACTTTTTCGAAACTATGCGCTTAATTTTTAAGAGCGAGGTATTGCGGCTCGTGCAAATCGCCTTAAAATAAATTATCCGTTTGCTATTTATTATACTAACGAGGAATTGACGAGGAATTCTTAATTAAGGAAGGAGTAAGTCATTTTAAAAGTATTTAGCTATTCGATCCCACTTTTACAGCATTTTTTCAAAGGCCTTTCGAGACGAGCTCTCGGAGATATTTTTAAGAACATCTGAAATTCGGGAGATGGAAAAGTGCGGTGTGTTGGCATGAAACGAAGGAAGTACACTGTCTCTTGAAACAATGTTGCCAACAAAATCGACCAATTCCATTCTCAAAGAAGTTCCACCACTCGAAGAATCCATCTCCCGCGCATTCTTTACTCATAAAGAATGAGAATTCATTGTTTACGGTCTCTTCTTAAAAATAAAAGCCGCTCTTCTAGGATCCGCAAGATTGAAATAGATCAAAGAGAGCCTCTAAGTGAGGCCCCACGGAATCCGAGCATCTCCCGCTCGCCAGGGTATTATACAAATTTTCCTCGTTTCCACGAGACGCTCAGCCGCGACGTGGAATCCCAGAGAAAGCGGAAGCTCGCGAAGACGTTCGTTTATAAATGGCAGGAGAGCTCGGCATGCACGGTGAATCAGATTTAGAGGCGCTAAAAGCCCTTGGCGCGTTGAAGCTCGCGTGAGCCTCGATCTCGAAAGCCGAACCTCTACATTAGCTCACTTAATTCCGGGGCGCGCGAACGTCGAATAACGTGCGTGTGCTTGTTCTAATCCGAAGGAGCTTGCGGATCTCTTCTAAGACGCTCGCCCCACACGTAGCGGCGCGAGGGGCTTAATGAGCTACGACCGCCCGACTGCGTGTGGGAGTGCGCGCGCGAGTTCGGGCTCGGGAGAAGAGCCTATGAGAGTCGAGAACAGGTTATGTATGGCCGAGTGCAACGTGGCCACTTGCGTTGACGCTTAGATGTTGCAGTCCGGCTCCGCTTTGCTCTCATTATCGTCCAATTTGTGCGCGCTTTGCGAGTATGTGCGCCCGAGATATGTGGCAAGTGCGTTGGAAAAACGCTCCCGAGACCGACCGAGACAGAGTTGATCGTGAACGTTGCGAAATTGCCTGTCAAGGCTCGCCCGAGATGAAGTACGTGCTTATTTTACAATGCACGAGGATTAAAATTCATCGTTAACAGTTAACGTTGTTCCGCTAAGACACAATTACAGATGCACTTTGCCAAGAATATTAAGAGTCTAGGTTTTCGAGGCAGCGCTACGTTACTGAGTCCATTGCCACTTAATCTACGTCAATTGACAATTGTTCAGATTGCAAATGAGAGTAGTACCATTTTTAAAGCGTAATTTTGCTTTTTGGATTTTGCTAATCCTCGAGAGATGTAAGTGTGTGTGTGCAGCACATTCGTAAGACGATAGGGTGAGTTTAAAATCATACGGCACAATTCCAGAGAAATTCGACTAATTTTTCGATACTTTGTAGCTGTGATATTCCTATGTGTTAAAATAGTGTTAATACAGTATTAAAAAGCTATGTATTAAAACAATAGCAAAAGTAAGTACAAAAGTATTGCCCCTAATGTCATTCGAAAAAGCACACGAGCAAAAAATTTAACAAATATCCGACACAAAATTCACATGTGGAAACATTGGAAGAAAAGAAGCTTAATCACAAGAACGGCATAAAAGCATGCAATCTTAGAGGACAGCCGAGACATGCCGCAGAAAATTTTACGAGAGTACAACATCAAGTAATAAATACCTTAAGCATTTGAAAAATTTTCAATTACGCATCTTTTTTGTCTAAATGCTTGATATACCTGCCGTTTCGAAGTGAACTATGATATGACTTTGGTTTTGCAGGGCTCGGTACACGATTTCTCATCAGGCAATGTTTGAATTCAATTTCTCAGCTTGGAGATTCGCGCAAAAGAAGCGCCGTGGATGACGTGAAGCATGGCTCTGCTCTGTCTCCGTACCGGAAAAGCGTTCGCCGCGTCTCCAACGTGACGGCGTGATATGTTTCATAAAACGCGAGTCGGCCGCATGTCCTGACCGTGTCGGCGCTTTGCTCCGTCGGGGAGCTTTTGCACTCGGAGAGCCACGGCATCAGCCGCGCGCCGCAGGACATTCCAACTCGGTTTTGCGACGCCGAAATCCTGCAAGAAACGATCGGACGCGCACGGCATTAGTTCTCGGCGCGGCATTTTGCAAAAACCTGAGCGTCGGAACGTCTATTGATAATTTTCAAGGTTGCACTGGGATCAGATTCTATTTTATTGTCATTTGTTGAACGCGCGTATATCCGTTGTAGGATGAATGAAGAATGGAGCGGCTAAAAAGTAGGTGAACCAGAATTTTAATTTGATTTATTCTCACGCTTATGACGCAGCAATAACATGTTTCTTATAGCCGATGTACTTGTTTGTAAAGCTTAATGCTTTCATAACGTCAAAACGATTAGATAATTTTTTGTCTTTACAAACGTCAATTGTAATATAAAGGATATTTTGAGTTTTTCTACAAATTCCTGGAAAATTGACAGAAATTAATAGCCAGCAATAAGTTTTAATATAATTGGAAAAAGCAAGCAAAATATCGTGTACTTTTTTTTAAAACTACGTCGTAATTTAGTCATTGCAGTCGGGTTTTTTTTATCAAACTCTGACATTATCTATTTCGCCGTATATTCCTGAAAGTGCACGAGTTAAAGACGCAAGATTGCGTTCTCCATTTCTGCTTTATTTGAAGATTAATTTTTTATTATTAAATTAAATTTATTAACGTACAAATTTTACTAAAAGCATTCGTACATTAAAAAGTGAATAAAAACATTGCAAAACGAGCATTTATTGAATTTCATCACGGTTGTCTTAAGCGTTCCAAGTGTGAGTGGAGAATTTCAAAACTATTACAAAATAAGAGAAAAGTTTTAGCTGTCTAAAACCAAGATTTTATTTCTTGCACAACTAATGAACAAATACAGTTTTCTGTAAAAATACGAAATTGCGCTAATGAATTTTTAATCGCGCTTCTGATAAAAGAGTACAATTACTTTTGCAAATTCTCAATCAATAGTGTCTAGCATGTAAAAGTAATTCCCCAAATAAAATAAGAAGCTATTGCTTGGTAAGAAAAAAGGGACGAAAACAGACAAACCAGCTGGACGAAAAAGAAGAAGAAAAAATGGAATAAAGAAAAATGCGGCGTCGACAAGCCGAAAAGAAATTCACTCCCAGAAGCCCGGCCGAAGTTTCTCCACGACGTCCGGAAGTCCCATTCGCACGGTCCCTTAAGTCTCCAGAGAAACATCGAAGCGCGCACTCGTATACGCGATAAAGAGCGAAGACGGCCGAAGGGGCTGCGCGCGGAGTTGGGCCACATCCCGGGGGCGCCGTATTGGTGCGCGGCCGCGCTCCTTGACTCCGGACGCGTGGGACTCGGAATGTTTGGCATGCGGAGGGGGACCTCAAGTGCCGCCTGGAGGGGCAGCCAAGAAGGCCCCGCACCGAGCGCAACGGACCCAATTCCCATCGGGCTCGGGACCATCGGCTAGTGTTTGTACTGTGTAGCTATCCAAGCTCTACACGCGCGCCTCTGTGTGCGTGAAAGTACATCCGCCGTCCGATAGCAAAGCCAGCGGAATCGAATCGGTTGCTGCTACCCTCTACATTTATTAGCCGAGATCGTCAGGGTAGCTTGGCTCAGGTTTTACGTTACTGACAGAATACTTAAATAGATTAGCGACTTTATTAGTTAGCTTATCTTTTCTACAAGTCGTTTACAATCACTCTTTGTTTGTCTTATATCAGATGGGAGAAATTTACATCGACTGTGGGAAATTTTAATAACGGTGTATCACATTTCTATTATTCACGAAAAACATCTACGTTTATTTATGTGTTTTTATTTTATCGCATCTACTTTCATTTATGTACGTCACTCAAGTGCCACATTTTCTTATTGGAATTACTATCGTTATAAAAACAATTACGGTGATAAAAAAACAATTGTAAATACGTAGGTGTAACTATCAAGATTTACGATAATTCTGATTGAGATACATGGCTTTTTCATGTTTCAATCATGTACACCTCACATTAATTGCACACCTTTCTTGAGCATTGGTGCTTCGTGTACTGCATAGTAATTATTTCTGTAATAAAACATTGCAATTCACGAATTGTTTTATATTAATATTGTAAAGGGGTGATTGGAATTCAAAAATTGGCATGAATTTCAAACGAAAGTATAGTTTTATAACTATTGTTGCAATTAGTATAGAAAACATATTTACATGTATTTAAATTTTTATTATATGAATTTCAATATTCTTAATAATGATTTCAATATATCATATTCCGCTACACCATATTTAAATTAAATTGATATAGAATTTCAATATTTATTATATTTTTCATAAAAATGATGGTATTGACAATATATACTTCAAATAAGTTTAATAGGAAGGGGAGAGTAAGCTTCAAAAACTTACATGTATTCTTTCATTTTTTTAAACTACGTCGGATCAAATACTTCAATTGATGCATACCTTAAAAGCTACTTATCTTTTACAAATATAAAAAACAGTAATTTAAAATACAAATGAACTTATATAAAGTACGTTGTGATATTATTATTATATAAATTTTAAACCAAAGTTGTTATTGCGTATACATGAAATTAATATTCATTAAATAATTATTAATTTGAATCTATGCAGATTTTAACCATTCGTATATAGAGCAAAGAAAAGTTTAATAGATTATTTATTACGCAAAATATTTATTATATAATGCGGTCGTGTTACAAAATCTTATAGTTTTATTAAATATTATGGATTTTTCAACATTAAATCTTTCAAAATTAGTAAATTATTCTGATACTTTGTTCAAAATGAGTATTTTTCTGTGGTATATAGTAGTAAATATTTTTAGGAAACTGTTTAACTTAAAATTATAATAATATATTTTGAACGACTGTAAAAATTAAAGAAAATGAGTTTTTAAATACTACATTTACATAAAAATTCCTATATTTAATATTACTTTAATTTATTTGTCAATAAATTTACTCATCTTCTTTTTATTTTACTTGTTTTTCAAGATAGTATATCTTAAATACTGTGTCAAATAAATTTATCCGTTTATAGCTGTATGACTTAGTAATTAATACCGTAATAGATACAAATAGATACAAAATATTCGATAAAATTCAGAAATTAACTAAAAATCTTGAATTCCAGTAATTACTATACAAAATTGTAAATTCACGTATATTATTACTAATTGTAGCGAACATTTAGTTTAAATTGAGTAATATAAGTTAAAACGAAATTATAAAAATCAGATAATTATATTTTTCTCTTTATACAAATAATAAAGAAACATTACGTGCATTAAATATTGATAAAACGGTTGAGATTTATAAAATTGAAATAAAAAATTTTACTCTTACCAATTAAGCATCAAAAAATAATTTTTATTCCGAGTACAATAATAAAATAATAGTACGATAAAATCAACTTTTTCAATTAATAAAAAATAAAGTAGTTATAAGTATGAAACTGTTACCTCGTTATTTATAAATTATAAAAAATATGCATTTCGTTTCTTTTGAATTCCGATTGTTTAATAATATACTTTAAAAAATATCATTTTTTCCCGATAAAAAATAGTTGTTTTTTTACTCTTATTAATTTTTTAAATATTAATTATCATGCTTTAAAATAAAAAACACTTATCATTTTCTTTTATAAACATTGTATTTTTCAAATAGTTACAACGAAGCAAAAAATGTACTTCCTACATATTTCTTACATATTCAATATTCAATTTTATAGAAAATTATAGTTAAGATTATATAAGTTCATTGTTGTTACAAATATAAAGTATTTTTCCTTATTATTTATTTTATTTTCATAAATTCCTATATTATATTAGATATATACTAAAATACATTCTAATTAATACTTAATTTATGAAGATTAATCGCATCTTTTTATTATCAATATATTGTAATATAATTATTATTTAATATACAACACGAATATTGAATTTTTATATAAAAAATTTTTTGAGAATAAGATGTTCGATGTACATTTTTTAATTAAAATTTAATGTAGAAATAGTTGTACATGTATTTATAAAATCATTTTTAATGCAGCCAATCTCTTATTGAAATGTACGTTTGTACAAGCTTCGTAATGATTGCATTACACCTAATAAGACTAATAGACATTACAAATGACACTATAATTTATTCTTAAAAACTTAAAAAATATATGATAAACGATTCAAGATGTCAGATTATTTGAACTAATGAATAAAAATTAGTTCAAAGTTTCAACCTACAGATGTCATACGAAGTAGAGTTTTTATTTGAAAAACGGAACATTGAATACGATTCCACTGAGGGAAGATAACCGCTATGACACTAAGAAAATGTATTATTCATGCATGAAAATTTTCGAAGCACAAGATATCGAGCAATCGTGATGTCAAAGACTTTTTGCCCGACCATTCAACTCTTCAACGCATAATACATCAAGAAATTGCAAGGTGTTCGCAAAATTAGAGCGCGCCACCTTTTTTTATCCCTGAA
The DNA here is from genome assembly GCA_018907185.1 of Platyscapa corneri. Lineage (NCBI taxonomy): Eukaryota > Metazoa > Arthropoda > Insecta > Hymenoptera > Agaonidae > Platyscapa > Platyscapa corneri. The sequence continues at coordinate 7,450,988 of JACCHW010000019.1, read as the reverse complement.
TTAATTGCCGTCACGAGCGCGCGGTCGAATTTTTTTTCCCTCTGTCATAGCCAAACATCGCGTTTCCGCCGAACGGCAAAGAGTGCCCGAATAATCCGCGAATTTTCGCAAAAAGAGGAGGCGGAAGCGTCGCTTTTCGTTCGTCTCATTATGCCCTCGGATGCTAATGCCGCCATCTGTCCCTCACTCTCTAACCGAATTCGAAAACGTGAGCGATTTGAGGAAGTCCTCCTAGCTTCCTTTGTCACCCAGCCATCGTCGTCTGTTTAAAGAGCAGTGCCAGAAAGAAGCGTCGCATCTGCTCCCGGGGTTGATTTCGTGCCATCGCGCGCCAGAGGCGTCACCCGTTGCGAGCCGTCATCGCCGTCGCTGCGGAACAACGACGAGACTTTGACAATACGTTAAGTGTAAAAGGAGAAGGGGGAAAGGCTTTAAATGACGTTAAAAGATCCAAGCTACTCGACGATTGATTTTGTTGAGCTTTACACGGAAGTGCAAGATAATGTTAAAAAAATTAAATAATTTAAATAAAAATTAAACTTCATGTATGTAAACCTTAATTAATGAACCAATTCGTCAGAAATTCCTACACATGTGAATATCTCTAAGAATATTCGTTAGTTCTAAGCAAAGAATTGCCGGTACTTATGTATCTTCCTTTGTAAACAGTTTTTTAAGTATTTCATTACTTGAATACGTAAACTGATACAACAGATATTAATAATGCATGAAAAAGTATTTAATATAATCTAGCAGAATGTAATTTTAATATTAGTTCGAATGATATCTATTAATTCGATATATTTAAAACATGTGACGACATTTTGTAATCAAACATTTAAGAAAACACCAAAAATAAAAATATCGTAAATAAAAAGTTTTTTTATAATATAGTAACTTATTTTTATAAAAGCAAATAAAATTAATTTTGAATTATTGTTCTATATCCTTAATGTACATAATACGACTTTTATTATACTATGGAATATACTTTGTATTTATACTTAATACCAGGTGTATTTATATTTCAAACTAAAACTCGAAAATTAAATCTTATCACATAGGAGTAATATTTGATTTGATTTGATATATTATACATTAAATTACAAAAATAAAATAAATTTCCCCTAAAAACTCAACCAGTAATCACACGATTAAACTAAGATTCGTTAACAGTGAAAATCGATCCATGCACAGTCTTTTATTTTTTACAAACTACGAAATTCGTTCAAAAGTATTTTAATGGCACACAAGCCGTAGCCATTGCTAAGCGATGTCACGGTGGTTAATTATAGCTTTGTTATGACACTCGAGTGTTTCGATGAATTGATGTTGAAACAAATGCATCTTCCGTTCTAAGTGTCTTACCAATGTGCTTTCTAATTGAATTTGTAAACGTCGTAATTCAAGCGAGAGAAAAAGCCGCGTTGAATGAACACACCGATTTATTATAGTTTAAAAAACGTCGTAAAGCACTCGCGACTTTTTTCTAATGGAAGAATTAAGATGCTCAAATCGAGGGAAAAATATTATCGTGCTCGGCTATATTTTCGTTCTTTGTGATAAATTGGTAGCTACAACTTGTAAAAAGTAACAACTAAGCTCAAAATGGGAACACCCTATGATAGGCTGTTAAGTAGTATAATGATTAATGTTGCTTTATTGCTTGTTGAGTTAATTTATTTGATAGAGAGAAGAGTAATAAACGAGCTATAAATATTCCAACAGATATTCACATAAATATTCAAAGAATAAATCAATTTTTTAATTTAATTTATAATTTATAAAATGTAGAGTAAAATACATTGTGGAAAAGTAGGTATATATAACATTTTATCATCCTCAAGGTAAACTTTATAAACACTGTATAAAAAATATATAAAAAAAGAACATACGAATGTGCGCAATCACTCAACAAATGAATGATAATAATTCAAATGCTGATGCATATATTATAACAACAAACTTTAAATACTCGTGAATTAAGTTAATAACGTACAATAATTTTACTTTTTATTGTAACGCATATTATTAAAAGAAAATGGTTTTAAACAAAATATGAATTTGAATGGGGTAGATTTGACAAGTTATTAATATTATATATTACTGCAAAATATTATTGCATAAATTATTACTTATTACCACCAATACCGAGGTGTATTCATTTAAATGATAACTGTAATAAATGCTCGTTAAAAACCAAAAAAAGAGTTATAAAAATATCTCGTTGAATGTATTTGATTAATTATATTTAGAACGAATAATAGTAGTTTTAAAAATTCTAAGGCGCTTAAAAATTTTATACATATTTTCCCTAGAAATTCCGAGCATACTTTACAAAGAATAGCAAAATACCAACCCACTTTCATCGCATGCACAGCAATTGTTAACTACGAAGAAGTTAATTTGACAAACAAACACCTAAACACAAAAGATGAAAATATGATCTCAATATAGATATAAGCCATATATAGCGCGTGCAGACATTTAAAATCGAGATAGAGTTGGTACGGATTCGCACCGACGGGTTAAAAATTGCCGGAGGAAATCCGCTGCACAGAGTCGAGCCGCGCGCGGTAGCTATTGTGCAGGGTATTCAATACTCTCTCTCTCTCTCTCTCTGTTGGCCAAGCCACCTCCCGCATGCTATAGGTGCATTTAGCGGATCGGCGTCGTGCGTGCAGGGGGGGAAAAGCCGTAGTTTATTGGACGGAACGAGGGAGTAGCCGCGAAAATCGTCCTATCACAGGCTGCCTAGAGAAGTGTTCTACGATGCTAGCCGTCCAACGCGTACACACGCACACGTTGGGCACACACCCACGCACGCGGATTGACGCGCACAAGCGTATGCGGACCCACTTGGGTGTGTGTACGTTGGACTCGCTAGTTTGGCGCTCCGGCGCTGATCGAACGAATGCCGATACGCACACACTTCAATACACAAACAGATTAAAGCCCGCTCCCTCCACCCCCGTCTCTTTCTTCGCATGCGATTTACATCGTCGTCCAAGCGGCAGTACACGAGCCCATAGTCGATGTGCGAATCGAATATGGAGATGGAACTAGAGGGATTTCGCTTAACGTCCGAAATATCAGGAAAAGGGTAAAACTTTTATCGATAGAACCTTAAATTTGCATGTATATTATATTCAATGAATAAATATATCCTTGATTTAGACAGCGGGATCTGACTTTTTCCAGATTTATTGCTGATTCTAGTTCGAACTATTTTCGTTTTAAGTTGCGTAGCCAGAGTTAGCGCAACATATTTAATGTTATTATTGGTCGATTCATTCAAGTACAACTCATGCAACTGAAAATTATTTAAAATTATACGCTGGTTTATTTGAAAGATGCTTTGATGCAATAATGTTTCGAAAATTGTTTGAAAAGCATTAGTTCCATGAAGAAAAGTTAAAATTTATTTGTTTGCTCGATTTGCAGTAAAGTGACCGAACTAACCATAAGAGCATATAGAGTTTAATTGAAAGCTTTTATCAATAAAAGTGCAGTGCAACGCTTCGTTTCCTTCTAAGAACGCATTTGATAGAAACTCTTACAATAGCCACCTTATACATGCTAATGATTATATTGTGTCTAGAGTCAGTAGTAGCAATGGCGGTTACGTAGTCGCATTAGCAAACTAAGCAGTACACAGGAGAATGCTTTCGAATAATCTATAGATATTGCACCCATTTTTAAAAAATTATCAGTTCATTTCTTGAATAATACATGATTAAATAGCACTACATAGAAATTTACATTATTTTGCTATTTTCAGTCGATCAAAACTATTGTCTTCAAAATAAATATTTGTGTATTTGTTAATAGATTAAAACATAGGGCTTATAATGTTTTAATTAATTTATATATACCACGAGGTTTTTTCAATAGTAAACGTAACAATAATCAATTTATATCTTAATCTTAAAACAATCACTACAAGCTGCCAAGTAATCGATGATTTATGCAGGTTCATTGCGACAGTCAACAAAACAAAAAAATGTGCCAGAATACTCCTCTAGAGTCGTGCTATAAGCATATATATATTTTGCACGGCCACATCAGCGCGGGAATCTCTTTAATGATCTTGTAAAAAATCCTCGAAGAAAAGAGAGATAGAAACAAACCGACCCTCTCGACTCGTATCGCTTTCTAGTCGACGAATCGTCCATGTCGTCATGGGATGACGGGGCCGTTTTAGGTAGGTAGTAGTGTGACATTTGTGACAGGTGACTTTTGTTCCCCAAGTCGATATCAGATAAGCCTTCCTCCTCTTTTATTATGGATCTCTCTCTCTCTCTCTCTCTCTCTTTCTGTCTCTCGGTGTATAAAATAAAAGACACGTAGAAAAAACTGGCACGTGTGTACAGCTGCATTTTAAATGAGAGTAGAGCACGGAATGTGATATGTACGAAGGCCTCAAAGAAACGTACATAAGGTGAATCGGATGGATAACGATTTCTTTAGCTTTGCAAGTGACTTTTCTACACGTGGGAGAAATAACAGCTGGCGAACGAAGCGACAAATCATGTCCATTGAAAGTCAATTTCACATATTTAGGAGAATCGATCTACAACGCTTTTATGCAAAATTTTTAAGGGGCTGTTTAACATTTTTAGCATTAAATTTTTGCAGCGTCTTTTCTATCAAATTCATCTTCAACTTTACTTTAAATATCTAAAATACATACAACGGATATATAGAGATTTCTAACAAACTTAATGAAAAATAATTACAATGAAAACGTCTAAATTTTAATGTAGGATAAATTATTACTACATTTATTTTAATTATTTTTTTAATTAAAAAATATATATACTTTAGGTATACAATAAATGTTTCAGGAATTATTATTCATTTTTACGAGAAATATTATTAGTTTGAAAATGATTTGAAAAAAATTTCACTTAAGCAAATAATTTAAGGACTGTTACGTGTAAAAATGTTTTAATTGGACTGACCATATATTTCATTAAATTACCTACTGAACTTAGTAACCTCTTTAACCGTCAATGGCTATTCATAATCGTAAATGTCATAATTTATATCATCTCTGAATGATAAATTCATAATTAAAAACGAAAGTAGCAGACGGTGCACGATACTAAGGCTAAAAGTAATAAAGGTACATAAATTATTATGCTATTATACAAATATTTATTTAACGAATAGTATTCTATTAAAAGAACTTTTCCCTCTGGAAATACATAATTTATTAAAATTTAATTTTTTTAATAATCTAATTAAACAGTGTTTGAAGATCTTTCCAGAAAATTGAAAAAAATCATCTAATTTTTAGTTTCGTATTTCTTTGTTCAGGCAATAAAGTCTTGACTCTTTATTAAAACTTAAATACAGCAGTCGGAGGTGAAAAAAGAAGAAAGTATTTTTAATTTAAAATTGATTACAAACGTGATCATTCCTTTTAGTAGAATCAAATAAGAAAGTCAGATAGGTTAAAAGGGTTAGTTCTTCAATGGGTCAGCAATTAAAGATACAATTTTCCATTAGCACTTGCACTAAAATATTGAAATATTTGTTGGCGTACCGCAGACGGTGTAGCTCGGATTCCAAAATCGTACGTGCAGACGTTGCTCCAGTTTATATTAACAGGCGGAGGAGATATTTTCTGTGTGTAAGCACGGACTCGGCGTTAAATATTTATGATAACCCATAAGGTACCGTGCGGAATCCGCGAGGGCTTGACGTCGGTAGTCGCGGAATCTTTCTAGATAGGAATGTGGGCGAAAGTAAAACGCGCGAGGACAATACGCCGATCAACGCGATCCTTTTTCGAGAGAAACGACGTCGCAGTTATTTTGCTCGGTATTGGTAATGTCGTTAAAAGCGTCGAGGCGCGCGCCGCCGGATCATCATAAGAAAACAATAGGGATTATATATCCTTCTCTTTACGAAAAAACCTAAGTATGTGACTGGTCCTCCTGATGTCACTCTCTCTCTCTCTCTCTCTCTCTCTCTCTCTCTCTGTTTCTGTCTTCCTTCATCGCTGCCTCCCATCAAGCAAGAGCAATGGATACAAACTGCTCGGCGTGTATTCTGCCAAATTCTATTTGGTCGTCTGTCGCGCGAATCAAGGTTTAACTGATACGTACGAACATACTCATACAGCTATAAGCTTACACAAGCACCTGTACGCGAGGAAAGCATGGACCGATAAAATATATATTATACATAAATATATACACACACGGATGCGCGCGCGTAGATACACTCGCATGCCCACGTATGCATGAGTATACGTACAGTCGAGAATCAGCAGCTCTGTTCGCGTGGAGATGCAGGGTGAAAAAGTGGTTCGGTGGGACAGCTGACGCATCAAAGAACTGGTGCCGACTCAGTCGCCACTCTTTCTCTGTCTTCTTCATAGCGCGGGTATATATCGAAGCAGTGATCAACCTTCCGATATCCAACGAATAATTTCTAATTAATTGTCCCCCCGCAGATCGACAGGCTATGGTATGCGATTCGCCGTCGAGCTCATGTACACGAAGGCGTGCGCGCGCATATCTTCCCGTGGGAGCGAGAACGAGAGAGAACGAAAAACTCCTCGTTATGAATTAGGGATGTGTACGCACGTGTTTAAATGATATTGTGCACACGAGGTATTGTGCATCTATTTTTATGGCTCTTTTCTTGCTTTCGTTTTTGCTCGAACCTCTTTACTCTTCTTGCAACTCTGTGTTTTTGGCAGTTTCTTGTAGCTTTCCTCGAATTACAGGAGCTCTTGTTTATAAATCATTATGGAATGTGCAACACTTTCAATGTTCTCGGAGATATTTTTTTCGCATTATTTTTGTAGCCTTGGTTTGGGTTCATTTATGTTACATCGCCTGATTTATGCGCTGACATCTTTAATTGATTTCACACACGAGTCACGTAAACATTATAAAACTAATTAAGAATGCGTGTTCACATATACTTATACATTTATCATTTTCTTTTAATTTGTAATTGTACTACCAAGCCTATGAAGCGAAAACAAATTGTCAGTATCGAAACGAGATGAAAATGCTCAAGCTAATTTTGTCTGTAAAATGGACAACGAGTCAATAATCTGCGTTTGAGCGAGTAGTTTTTAGCTTCAAAAATACCCAGAGTTTATAAAGTTCATTAAAAGGAGGAATGAAAAAGCTCCCGCGGATCGCAAAGAGCTCCTGGGCCGTGCAAATGAGGCCCAACTCCTTCGTATAAACTCAAACGACGAATTTCAGCGCAGCGAAGCTCCAGGAGTTCTATCCCGGAAAGAAAACTCCGACGTTTTTACATGTATCGGAGAAGACGATAATTCATCGAGGGGAAATAATTACGTACACGACGGCGCCAAGTGTGGCTTAAGATTTGACAGATCGAGTGGCGCGGCGCGTCGCCTCGTGCATGTATTAGGTACTACAAGCGTTGCTACAAGGCGTTCGTTCGTTCGCTTTTGACGAAGGGCGTGGCCTCGGTGACAAAGTATGCTGCTCGTCTCGGATTCCCGCGATATATCACAAACGAACACGTGTTCCGCACGCATCTTTGCGCACCCAAAGGAAATATTCCATCTCGCTGGCCTCCGGGGAGAGGAAAAATGTATCTCGTGTACCGCATTACCGTGCGTCTGACGGTGCGACGACGAGTAACGCGCGCACGTAATAGCGCAAGAGAGGGTAACTCCTAACTACACGATAAAAAAATTGTGCTTCAAAAGAACTTGCGTCGAAGCTCGCCTGAAAAACTGAGAGCGAATTTCAAGTGCAGATTATTGCGTAGCTGTATCTAAGCGTGTAGCTTTGGTAACTTTGACTGGCGTCTGATGCGTAACATGAATTTCGTCCAATTGTTGAATTCACTTTAACAATTTAAGCGAAACCGATGTGCAGAACGAAATTTTAAATCAATTTTATTGGAAAAGAATGTAAAATTTAATTCCTTGCTTTTGCACATACTTAAATTAGATAAAAGCGTTATTTTAACAACAGTTCTCAACAAGAATTTATTTTCATGAATATTTATGGCTTCAATATAAAGAGAGTATGGTTGATCTTACTGCGATTATGACTTTAATAGCCCGCATTTGCCCTACTAACTTATGACGTACAATGTCGCAAATGCTGTTGTAATGTATAATTGACAGTCTCATTACTCTAATTATAACGTTTCAATTATGCAGTCGTACTATTTAATTAATTGAATTTAATAATGTGGAAGCAGTGAAAGCGAATGCAATTTATATTAGGCTTTGCAAACTAATAGCGTGCAATAGTAGATATAAATCAGTTTTTTAATGCACAGTCTTAAATTTATCAAGTTTCGGAATAAATAAAATTGCTTAAACGCGCCTCAAATACAAGCATTTTATTATTTTAAACAGCACAGTCGCAAAACGACTTCGCAGTCTGAATACCATTTAATGCTTAGAACAGTACTCGGAATTCAATTAGCCATTAAAATCGATATATTCTTTCTTCGCGAGATGCCCAACAAAACGCGTACGCCTGAATGCGCTAATTATCGCGATAGAAACGAATCACAAGCTTGCGCCAAACGACACGCGCGTTTTTCCTCGGAATATCAATGTCTAGATTTCTTTTTCATTTACTTAAAGTCGGCTGGAGCTCAGGAGCGCGTTAAAATTCCTCGCCATTCAACGGCGCAAAGTACGCTCGCGAGCAATTTTAAGTAATACACATCGAAGCCAAATTACGCTTAATACTACCACTTACGAGCTGCTTTCTTCTCGTCGCGGAACTTTCTATTCCGATGTAACGCTCCTCGCATTGCGCTCCCAAGAAAGAGGCTCGCGTAGAAGGCACAAGCGCTCGCGAAATTTCGAGCTTTCCCGATCCGCGAGAAATCGCAAACGCCCTTGCAAACGGGTTCCACGGGCGCGAGCCGCGGGCGCAGATCACGTAGTGATTTTTTTGCGCAAACCGGTACGATCGCTCGCCTTTGAATTTCGCGGCCGCGCGACTTCGGGGAGTAAGCCACTCTCGATCGCGCGCTTTTTGGTCGTTTTCACGAGGATATGAGAGAGAGAGAGAGGGGAGGCAGATACTGCTGCTGCTGCCGTCGCCGCTGCTGCTCCTGGACAGGACGGCCAGCGGCAAGCACTCGGGGTCGTTACGGAGCAGCAGACGCGAGTCCTGTTTTTCGGCGCAGCCCGAGCGACGACAGCTGAGCGATACTCTATGCCAATACAAAACCAAACGTCCGTGGCTTTACCTTCGCGACGCTCCGAACCTGCAGATACGAGGACATTCTTGCTTCTTTTTCAGGCTTATCGAGGAAGATTGATAATACAAACGTGGGTGAGTTGGTAGGCCCTCGACTCGGAATCGCGGAATATTTGCTTTTTGTGATTACATGTCACAAAAAAGTGGGATGGCATGGCGGATGGAATTAAAATAAATATCAACATTGTTGACTTTTTACATTCGCTAAGTAATTTTCTCCGCGGAATCCCTCTTTAGCATTGTTAATTCACTTCTGGGATTAAAAAGAGGAAAGCGAGTGCCGAGTTTACTTAATTCCAAGTTCTTTTGCAAAATTAAATGACAAATGCTTAAGAATATCGGTGATTTGCATTTTTACAAGGAAAAGGAAAAGTATTTGTTTCGCTAAAACGAATTATTCAACTTCTAACTGCCTTTCAAACTTGTTTACATTTCCTTTAAGCTGCGGGGGAACCGCGAAGCAACGCGTGGTTTTCATTACGCTTACCTAAGTAATTGCGAAATAATAAAATTATACAGATACTCGAACCATTCATTTTTTTGAGAAGCATTAAAGGAAAGCACTGGATGTAGTAAAACTATCGATTATAGCATTGATATCGTTGGTATTAAATACAATGGCGGAATGTAAAATCCAGTTAACGACTAAATCGCTTTAAAGTTATAAAAGAAGTCGTACGATAAACGTGTCGAGAACATTTCTGTGCATGGAATTCGTCCACAAATTGAAGCATAGTTTGAAAAACAAAGCAGCAGAATAGAAGCCAGCGCTCGGAGACAAGAAAGTACGGAAAAGGAATCAATCAATTTCTTTCATTCAATAATAATGAATTCCCACGTATGACGTTGACAACCGTCCCTTGCCTGTATTGGCAGGGAGCACTGGTACGTCCGGTAAATGACCCTGAAACTCAATTAAGATCTCTCATAGAAACTGAAATACCGAAAACTTCACAGCGAGTGCACGTCGTCTATCCGCTTGACTCTATTTACCTCGTTCTATCCTTTTCATCGCGCGTTTGTCGGTATATATGAAAGCCATTAAGGCGCGCTTTTTCACGAGCGCAAGCTTCAAAGGAATGCCCGTGGGGACGAGGTGCGTTCGAGGTGAGCGCGAGCATCGTTAACGCCGCTCGACAAGATTTACTCTGCGGAGGCGAGAACAACAAATTACGGACGATAGTTCATTTTCCTAATACGACGCGCGATAATTCTGGAGGCAGGAGAACGGCTCGAGAGGACGACAGGTTCGTCACCCCTGGCATAAGCCTGCATTGGTAACCCCAACGGCATTGATTATTGGTCCGTGTGCTGATCTTTAGCGCGGAGCTCAATTGCTCGAGCAAACTGGATATGAGCAATGCGAACTACTTCGAACTACAGCAGATTATTACGCATAGCTTCTGATGTTTAATTGTAGTATCTGAGTTATTTGAGGGGTGCGGTGATCCAGCCTTCGACGTATTTCAATTTAAAAATATGGCTCCGTTCATATCCAAGGGAAGATTTCTTGGCGAAAATTAATGAGGAATCTCGACCGATATGGAAAAATATTGCTACTTGCATTAAGTATACCGTAATTTTTACCGTTGTTCGATAACATTTGCCATTGGCTACTTGAGATTTTAGGATTATCTTGGATTTTACGGTCATTTTGATAAGAATATTTTCTCACTGTTAAACTTTAACTCTAAAATCACAACTTTAACAGAAAGATTTTCAATTTTTCATTTCAAACAATGGATATTTAATTTTTCTTCGTGTAATAAACTTTATAATATACAAAACATTGCAATGCAGGAGCAGTTAGAGTTAGTGATATTTAGATACTGGAGAACGTTAAAAATTTGTATTTATAATTATAAGTTATTGCTAATATATAATTACTAATATTACAAATTTTTTATTTTAAATTAATTTATAAAAAAACACATTCAAGCTTTGATCAAAAATGTTATTTAACGATTATTAACTTTTATAGCTTTTTCAAAAGTAACGTAATTTATTGTTTCGTAAAGTGGCAAATAAAATTTATCATCTAATCTAATTTATATTTCAATAATACCCAGATAATCATAAAATATTGCTAAATTATCGAAAACAAATTTACAGATTAAACGTGTATCCTGGTTTTTTAAAATAATAAAGCACCTATCGGTTCGTAAATCCTGGAGTTGTACTTGTTTACATCTAAAAGATAATTTCACAGTGTTTTCGTATTACCCGCATCTTTACCACATAAAAATTTATATCATCGAAAATATCTTTTATTGATTAAAATTAAAAATCTCCTAGTTAAAATCACTTCCTTTGGATCTATTAGCTTCTTTTAAAAACTTTTAGGTAAATTAATCTGTCAAAAAGATGCTGTTACTAAAATTTATTAATCTTAGAAATTATTATCTAATAATACAAACGAATAACAAAATTCTATTTTAATAGTGTTATTTAATTAATTATTATATTAGCACTTTATCTATTTTAAGATTTTTTTATTATCTGGCCTTGTATTTATAATTTTATATATCAACATAAATTAATTATAATTGACACGATTTTTTATTAGAATATTTTATAAATATTTTTAACTGCATCATTAAAAATTGTAATTATTGATATATTTAAGTAGCTAGAAACGCCTCCAAAATGATAAACAGCTCACTAAAATATACAGCAGCAACATTTACACGGAGGATATAGACAAAACTCATTAGTTTATATGTACATTTTCGCAATAAAGGCATAAATGACCCACTTATCACGAAAAAAAGAGTCAATGATAGAGATGCTTTAAGGGATTACAGTGCACATCGACACCTACGCCACAAAACCTTTAAATTAAAAGAAAATGGTTGAAAGCTTGCCTTTTAAGTCATGTAAAGTAGTAAGGACTAACGCGCTACCCATTTAAATTGGGCATTCAGGCATTTCTATGGGGAACCTAAAATACTTCGCTAATATATGACGCTCCAAGAAAGTTGTTACCGTTTCCGCGAGGGTTTAGAGGGAAATGGAAAGAGATGGATGGATGTCGAGACACAGAGCTAAAGAGAATAAGAGAGAGAAAGAGACAGGCAGACAGAGAGGGGAAAACAGAAACGAAGGAAAGAAAAAGATATTTAAATAGATCAGTTCTGTCGTTTGTCATTTGCTCGCTTCCTCAAGGCTTTGCTTATCGTATAGAAGCTTTGGCCTTTTTCCGTTCTCTATTTCTCCTTTCAAACTCGAGGTTTTACTTCTATTTCTGGCATATTTGGGAAGGTTAGTGTTAATCAAAACAATATGTCGCATGGTCGAAAAAATATAACTCGATGATCTAGTACTTCTTGGAAAGTGGAGTAGATGCTTATTTATATTGAAGTCTTAAACGTGTATTAGCTGTTGTATTTATATGATTAATTAAAGAACAGACACGTTAATTAAATTTATTTATTACTAGTAACTGAGAGTGAACTCTTTTTATAAATATTTTGATTGAATATTAGTTGACAGTTTTTCAAATTATTGTTAATAACTTAGTCACAAAATTAATAAAAACCCATTATATATATATAACTTAAATTATATCTAGAGAAACAAATATGTAATTGAAAACTGTCGATTATTAGTTAATATGTTATTAACTATGTAATATTAGGAATATAAACTTTTAAAAAAATTAAATTTGTTCGATTCAATGTTCTAGATATTACTTAAAAAACACATTCTGCAAAGTAATTAAAATTTTGAAAATAAAAAATTACTTTTTTACATATTAAAGATTATGTTTCAAAGAATACAATAATTATTATTTTTATTGGTAATTATTTAAAATACGATATGTTTTTGGAAGTTAAAAACTTTTAAATAGCAATGCGCGCAGGAACTGATCGTCCTTCAGTTTCAATGAAATAAAAGCAACGGCAATATTCCTAGAATTAACGTAATTCATTAATTGATTATCGCCAAAATAATTTGTTTTTAAATAATGTACATGGAATGCGTATAATGAGAAAAAATAAAATATTTTTTATTATTTCTATAACTAAATTTTGTATTTTAATGATTTTCACAAAGAATTTATAACGTTTATTTTATAAATTCTATAAAAATTGGACCATATATTTTACTTAAGGAATTATTAGCAACAGATTCTGTTTATTTTCCCTTTTTCAAATACTTAGCGATAAAAATCGTTATTTTAAATAAGATATACAAAGAACAGCCTGAAATTATAGTTTGTGCTGACTGCTTCATAAGACTTAAATCCGTCAATGTAATAGATCGTGCGATAGTTACGTCGGTGTTTTGGCCGTCTCTTTTTGTGTAACTGCTTTGGATGATCTCAGGATTCAAATTAAGATCTAAATAGTAAATAAGTATTTTTCGTCTTTCTTCAATGAAAGTATGTGTCTTTGGTTTTCTAAAAAGCATCTAATATAAATGAAATAATCTTATGACATATAAAAGTAACAATTTTTAATGCTCAAACTCGTACATTTTTCTGTAACCAAAAAAGTTTTTATATCGTCGCGTTATTTAAATAAGATAAGATTCAGAGATAACGTTCATAAAGTTATTGGACACTTTCTAATCACTTTATTTAATGTGCTATAACAATTATTATTGCTTATAAGTTACAAATTATGTACTTGTTGTGATTAATACTGAATGTTAATTAGTGCACGTAGTTAAATAGTAATTCATTAAAAACTGTTAAAAACTCAGTCGTACCAGCAGCCCCGCGAGCAACTTAGCAATCTTTTTAGGTTCATTTTCAGGAGAATAGACCCTATGCTGGCAACACTTAAACTTTTTTCATATAGAGTAAAGAATTTTTTACCTTATTAATTGAACTGCTCGAGCCCGTAGCTCAACATTCCTCGGTATTTTCTAAAGGAAATTACGAACTACGTAAAAACCTATCTGCATCACTTATATTGCGGACTAAAGCTATAGAGATAAAAATCTCTGTCAGCAGCGCGCTAAATGTTCTTTTTGTCAACGTTCCCTTTACAAGCTACATAACCACCGCATACGTCAAAGGAAAAATTTTTACCTCACAGCTCAGATGCGGCTCTACAAAGACTTTACTCGTTGCTTAAGTTGGTAAAGGTTCAACCCCATCTCTTCGTATAAAATTTGTAATGCTAAATCAAACCCTAACAATCTATACGTCACGAACTCTTTGTTTTTGCTTCGTTACGCTGTTTCATTGTAAAAACACATAATAATCTAAAGAAAACTACCATTAATCTGAAAATCGCAGTACAATATAAATTTTTTTTATTCCTAACGGATAAAGTATTAGCCTTTAATTTTCAATTTTGCTAATGGTAAACTTCAAAATATAGAATTTGTATAAAGTCTGGTAATATAATTAATACATATATACAACTAAACTTATAAGAATTAAATATCGAAGGCATTTACGAACTGACAATACTTATTCTTTCACCGATTTACCTAACTTTGAACAATATATTTCTAATAAACGATAAAAACTTATCACCTTCGTGACGGAAAAAATAAAAATTTGTAAAAGAATGAGCATATTTACTTTACAAATGTATACGCTACATTTTAAAATTGCGAAATACGAGTTGAAAATATATAATCATATATCGAAGAACAACTATTTCATGATTTTAAAAAGATTAAAGATTTTTACACGTGCTACAGGTCCAATAATAACGTCAGGTAGTTTCTATTGTTTAAATATTACAATATCCACAGACCGATACTAAATTTACTATCATTTGTATTTGAATTTGTGGTTAAATTCTGGACTGCGAGAATCGCTTTACTTTCTTCGATAAAATAAACGGCTGAAACGAAAACTCGTAATGAGGCATTGTATCAAAGCGATGTAAAATAAAGCGGTCGACGATCGCTTAACGGCTGCTTGCGCGTATAGATTCTAGAAGTCTCGTTGAAATATTCGTCTACGCACACGCAAGCGATGAACAGAAAGTGCAGGTTCTACGGTACGCGCGATTAGCGGAAATTTTTCTTTTCCTGGCCCCGACGACTGGTTGAAATGGAGGTGATAGTTGTCAGGTCAGTAAGGCGCAATCGAATTAAGTGGAAATGAAGGAAAGTGCACCGCACACCGTGTAAACATGCACGCACGTCTTACTGTTTCTTTCCCTAATGCGCGAGTCGCTGGATATTCCGACGTTACATGATTCTAAATTGAGTTACCCGTTGAATGCGGTCGTTGGCGAATTTGTCACCCGAGCGCCTGTGTGCGCAGTGCGCGCTCTTGTTTTTCCCCGATGCTCAATTTTTAGACGATGGTGAGTATTAGTACGGCTTGCGTAATACAGGCACTGCGCCTACTGAACTCGCATCATATTGCCAGGCAGAGCAAAAACGTCGAGTGGCAGGGAATCGGGTTTCAGTGCATTTATCGCAAGGAGCGGAGAATCATTGAGAGATAATGCCAAGCCAATATCGATTCGGTTAATTTACGCTGCAGTAAAAAGCATTAACAAGTCATGTTGATAAATCATTCATTTTTTTTATATATTTGCAAATATATTTATGGATTAAAGAATCCCGATACTTTATAAGCAAGCGAAAATGGAAATTCTGTTTGGCCATGATGGAACGCTTCTGCAAGAATATATGCAATGATTTCTTTCGATCAATTTTTTTAAATATTACTAAGCCCAATCTGTTCGTTAGATATATTTAATTTAAACAATCTTCGAAATTAATGCAAAAATAAAACCGGTGGTGTGATATATGCTTTTCAGAAAAATGTTTAAACTAACATTATAATTAATTAAGATAATATTTTTGTTACCGTCCAGTTAGAAACTAACAGCAATGTATTTGTTACATAAAGAATTAAGTAAAATATGAATAAAGTCATAAATGCAGAAAACTCTATGAAGTGATGTCTATTAACTAACTTTCTAAAGGAAAATAGAACTGACATTTTAAACTTGATGAAACTGCCGGACATAACTAAAAAATTTATAAATACTTATTTTTGTAATCGAGGATATTTTTTTATATGTCAGCTTGAAAAACATTTAGTTTTATAATAATTACGAGTGTTAATTTGCTTCAAGACCATCTCATAAAATTTTATTTATTGGACATGTTCATTATCGTCCGTAATTATTACGCAGCAACACAATACAACGAACACCTTTATTCATTATTATAAATATATAAATATGTGTGTGTGTGTGTATATTTCTTTGACAAAGTGCGAATGGTCCTTGTGTATAAAATAATTTACAGCAATATCAAAAGTTGTAAAACGAGCGACCTTTCTTACTGGTTCAATCGTACGAGATGCGCTGAAAGTGACGAAGAATTTATTCTCGTTTAATCGCATGGGGAGAATTGAATGGCGACTTGAGCTGAGAAGATGGTGGACGAGACCAAGGGTATGAGGACATTCGCTGGGGTTCTTGGACGAAAGACGGACAAGTGTGTATTCGTGGAAGAAGCGCGGTGTTATATCGACAAATTCACGGGCGCATGCGTCTCGCATTTTTACTGGGACGTCCGCACACACCGACTCGAATACTCGAGGGTGGAAGCTCTCGAAATCTTGCCTGACCTACGTGTAATACGGAAAGATGGAGTCAAATGAATTCTCATATTCCAATTTAAATTCAAATTTAAACTTATTTATAACATGCCTGATGCGTGAATAGTGTCGTTACGTATTTATAGCTTTTACATTCAGCATTATAATCTAATAACGGTATTGTCAAATCCACATATTTAACTATTTATTAAGTTTTGAATAATAATTATAAAATATATTTCTTATGTGAGTGAATCTTTAGACTTATGCTAATTTTTAGTAATAAAAATGAAAATATCAATACAAAAAATTACTTACATTGTCCTAATCTTTTATTAAGTCGTAATTTTTATATCTTATGAATTGACTAAGAATGTATATTTAAGAACATATATTTTAATTAACTCAAATAAAATGAAATTCGATAATTCGAATAGTAAAACTACATTTTATGAGAGAATGAGCCATTGCAATACTGCAGTAGCAAAATCATGTAAATATTTCGTAATTATACTTAATTCGAGTTGTATAAATATGTACAAATGTTTGTACTACTTCACTATTTCGTAGAGTAGTCAAACAGGGTCCTATAGCTATATCCGAATGAGAATATCCACTGCGAGCTATATAACTTCAAATTAAAATCTATAAAATGAAGTAGGACATAAAATTTTTTCTCGGATTAATATTGTTTTGAAAAAAAAAATTTTAGGATGTACCGTAATAAAGCCTTGCGTTAACCTGATTATAATGCATTTAATTGTATTCTGTATATTAAGCAATAGTTGACTTCCAATTACAGTTTATGATTATAAAATAAATCACACGAACAAATTAAATATGATAATTAAAATAGTGCGTCGGCAAGGATATTTTAAATGTTCAAATTTTTCTTACATGCTCGAACCAACTATTTTCTCTAACTCTGATCAACATCAAAATAATTTATTTCTCATGTGCAAGAGAGTAGTGTGAACAGAATTAAACATAGATCATTTGAAATAAGATACGCATGAAGCCTGTTTTAGAAAACATAAGTAGCTAAAGAGAGAGAGAGAGACAGACAGAATTTTGTATTCTGTCGCAGTTTAGAGAGAGAGTTAGAGGGAGAGACGGAGATGGAAGAAACACGCGCTGCTCGCCGTAATTTATGTCGGTACCTATAGAAACGACGAGGGAAGGAAAGAGCGAAGATAGAAAAAAGGAGCCCGCCGACCTGAACATGTGTCGAGACAAAAAGCTAGTCTACACGCTTGTTATAATTCATACGTTAAACGCCCGCGTTCATGCGTACACGCATGTACGGTGTGGGCCCTCGCTCGCGCATAGGCAACCATTCAGTGCGAAACGATGTCACGTCTCGTCTCACGCCAAGTCGTCCGGTTTTCGTGACGACGGCGATGCTTCCTCCGGCTGCCTCGTCCTTCCTCTCGCGGGGATTGTCTCGCCTCCCGCTCCAAGAGATGCGCCGCGCGCGATAACTCCTCTCTCCTCGCGCACATTAAATGCGCCATTGTTCGCGCGTGCCTATTTTGTCAAAATTTAATGCATTCGCTGCTGCAGGCGTGCATGATTTACCCGGAACCGTGATTCGCGGTGCCGTTGCCCTGCTTTTGTTTACCGCGTGCCGCTCTTCCGGAATCGGAGGACGCCGTTTTTTGCGGACGGTATAAGTGGATCAGCTGTATGTGGAAATGTAGAACCGGCGCTCGGAATCGACTTTTATTTCGCGAGCTCGAATGACTTCATTAGGAGTGCGGCCCGACCGGCCAACCGTTGACCTTATATTATTTTCATAAACGCTCGTTACGGCATTATCCGCAATCCATCAGCGGCATATGCATTTTTGCGCCTCGTTTATCCGGATAAGTATTTGCGAAATGTCGCGTGGATAGTTAACGAATAATTTTAATCGAGCGTCAAGCGTCTTATCGTCGAGTTTCTTAAAAATCTTACGTGATAATAGTCGAACGAGATTAGAATTATGTGCATAACACATTTATGTATTGGATAATCTCCTTCCCCCTCCTCCACCTACCTCGACGGCAAAGTAACGTTCAAGCCAGGCAGTCTCGCGCGCTGGCATAGACGCGTGGCGGCGAATCGCATAACCAGACTGAGTATAAAAACGGCGAAGCCAAGAAATTTAACGAGCTCTTTAAGTGAAATATCCTTTCTCCGCATCTGGCGCGCGCGCAGGCTCGCACTTATTAAACAAAAAGTAAACGAATCGAAAAATAAAAAGCGATTTCGTCAAAAACGCTTACGATGGCTCGCGAGCCTCGCGAATAATTAGGCCTTAATTACCAATGAGCGCGATCGTAAAAATTCGCGTAAGCTGTTCCCCTCCAACGAGCGACTGAAGTGCACCCGAGACGAGCCGCTAAATACGCAATGGAAAAGACAAGGGAAAAAAGAGCAGAAAAGAGAGGAAGGAAGACATACGGCGCGTCCTCTCCCACCTTTATGAACCACAGCGAGGGTGAAATAAATCACGAGAATTGAGCCTGACAGCCGTATAAGTGCAAGCGCCAGACTCTCTAGGAGCTTTTTCGGCTCGGAGGATGGAGGGAAACGAAGAAAGAGAAAGAAAGAGAGAACGTCCAGAAGCTGTCGTGGCTGCATGCTTGCCCCGGGTAGTATCGTCCCGGCCAAATTAGCGGATCCAATCGCTCCGAGGCAGCCTCAGTTATCTCGCTCGTACGCCTCATCACTTTTTGCCTTTTGCCCTCTTTTTTTCTCTCGCGGGACATGGATGGACGCGAGCTAGAGAACAGAAAAGATAGCTCGGGAAAAGGAGGGCGAGACCGCCGTGGACTCAACTCTGCACTAGGACCCTAAAACGAAAAGAAGGAGAGATAAAGAGAGAGATGGATAGAGATCCCGGACGGTTGATAACCGGGGACACATCGCCACCTCGGCGCGACGATCGTAAAACTCGGGGGCTCAGGTAAAATGCGGCCCGTTTGAGTGGTCGCCGCCAAACCGCACCGACGACTCTGCACTTTCTCGGGGGACGGCCGAGGACATTACCGTGCGCGAGGAACGAAAAATCGAAGCGAGCTTCCACGCAACGCAAGTCCTGTATACCTATACCTATATGTGCGCCACCGAGATTAGGGGCTATAACCACGGACTTGAATCTGTGGTTCGTTCTAAATTTGAAAATCGAAAGCGACTGTATTAACTTTTTCAGGGAAAACGCTATAGGAGTCAGATGTCGCTCGGGTATAGTATTCGTTTTCGGTTATTTATGATTCGATTCTGTATAACCACACGGGAAAGGTGAATTATATTATGAATTCGAATATTAGGTTCAAATGTAATTTCGAAAAAATATTTTTATATGTTCACGTGTCAAATGTCACGTGATTTATTACCAAACTTTTAATTACATTTTATAACTGAGATTGTACGTGATGAAAAATTCTTGCTATCAGTATATGCAAATTCGTCGTGATACACATTTTAGTTTTAGCTGACAAATAAGATATTCCTCGTACAAATTCCAAAAAACATCCTTTGATAAATTATTTCCTAAATGAGTTAATGTAGCGCAAAGTAGCGAGCATAGGATAGAAAGTTGACTTTTGTTTTAAAAAAGTCTTACATTAGCTAAAAGTACCGAGTAATTACATAAAAGCGTTAATTATATATAAAACTAAATTCTTCAAATAGCTATTTAAAATATATTTTTTTACATAAATTCTAGTTTCTTAGTCACTTATTCCGGTTTCGAGACTATTAATAAGTTTACTAAGCCACTACTTGTCAATTTAAATTCATATATCCACTAAAGTTATACATCACGCAATAATGTTGGTACTTTTGACATAAATATAAACACTCTTGCTATTCAAAACACATTGAAGTCATTTAGATTAATGCGAGAAAGAGGGGGACAGGTTTGTAATACCGGTGCATAAATAAACGAACACAAATAAGTTATCCTGAATTTAACATTTCTGAT
Organism: Platyscapa corneri; assembly: GCA_018907185.1. NCBI lineage: Eukaryota > Metazoa > Arthropoda > Insecta > Hymenoptera > Agaonidae > Platyscapa > Platyscapa corneri. The sequence goes on along the minus strand of JACCHW010000019.1, from coordinate 7,430,251 downwards.
GATCGGGAAAAGTGCTGAGCCCATCGGAGATCTTCATGTAAAAAGGTAGAGAAAAAAGAGAGCGGAACAGAGGGCGGAGAAAAGTAGGTAAAGAGGCAGATAAAGAAAAGATATCGTGAGAGAGAGAAAGAGAGAGGTAAGAAGAGGGTTGTTGGCTGCTCGTGTAACGTCAGGGTGGTCCGGTGCGATGACATCGGTTTATTAATCGGTCAAGTGCCGCACGCGCGTCTCTTGCAAGAATTCGCTCTCTTCTGCCGCGCGCGTAGAGGAAGAGTAGAGGGGAGTTTTATGCGAGGCAAGTGGACACGAGCCAGGCTTTTATGACTTGCGCTGTCGCGTCGGCGAGAGGACGAGTATGTATATGTTGTTATGCGCAGAGAGCCGCTTTTGGTTGCGTGCGGCGACACTTGTTTCCCTCTTTCTCTCTCTCATTCTCTCTCTCTCCCTCTCTCTCTCTCACTCTTTCTCTCAGTCTCGTACCTTTTGCACGATTTCGTAATGAGATGATAAGGAAGAATATTTTCACCTTTCAACGATAAGTCGGCAGTGCATAAGTTTCGCGATCGCGACATCGGATACGGCTAAATTTGCGAGAAGGCAGTTTTAAATTTAATGTAGATTTTAGGTAATTAAATTCTAATTAAAAAGTTTATGCAACAATGTCTTGTTAGAACGAATTTTTTATTGATCGTGAATCTAATTTTATTCCTTATTACGATAACTTAAAAAAAGGGCATCATAATTTAAAATCACAGATTTTTATTATCTTGCGGTTTTCTCTCTGGTAGAAAAATAAAATAATTTGAGACTCACTACATGTAAAAAGTTTGATTGGTTACAAAGTTATGCAGCATCAGGATGAGTGAAGAACCTTAAATTTAACGAGTTTTAAATTAATGTTTATTTTTTTGCATTTTCTTTTTATTTTTATAAAACTCTTTGTTTATGTCCGGATGCAATTTTTCATCACTTTTATTTCTTTCTGGACACCATATAAATAGTTCCTGAAATTTTCCATAACAAATTAAGAGTGGTAATCTATCAATGTTGGCGAACAAAGTGATATCTTGATTGAGCACGGATCTTTTTCATTTTTCAGTAGCCTGCATTGAATTGAAATATAGTTTATCTTCTAGTCAGAAATCGTTACAAATATTTATCGAATGTGTAAGCTAAACTTTGCGAAAAATATGGAATCTTTCTTGGCCTATATTTAAAACTTCAACATAAACAATGTGATTTTGCTAAAAAATAAGCGAGTAACGAGTTTAAGTTTTTGCCAAGTATGTGTATGATTCAGTTTGCTCCTTCGCGATCATTCAGAAGAAATGACTAATATATTTTTATTACTTCATTAAATTTTCCATATACAAACAGAGAAGTTCAAAAAAGCAACTATTGGTTAGGATTCACGCGTTAACCAGTATATCGCCGACCGACACGCTGCTCGTCATAGGTTAAACAAACTTTCCGATCGAAATTATGCTAATTTATTCTCTCGCATTCCAACGGCCTCGAGAGTGATCCTCTCCCACATAAATTTTTCTTGGTCACGAGGAAAGGACCATGTGTTCTTAGTAGAAATTTCGGTCCCAGAGTGGTACAAAACTGTCAGCCAACCATAGATTCGCACTATTTATCGAGGCGATTTATGGGGGATCGCAATCGACTAATTAAAAGCATATTTTATCTTTTGAATATGCATTTATCTGTCCCGTTTATTTATCTTCGATTAATCTTGTTTGGTAGCTTTCTCAGGTAGCGGAAATCTTTACTGCATCTTTTTTTTTGTAGCTCTAGCGTAACAAGGAATGTTATCTGTCGTGAACTTTAACTACTGAAGATTTGGTTACACGATATCGATGACAGCATACAAAAGATATTTTTCACATACTTCTTAATGATACTATTATTTGTTACATCAAAAATAAAATTGCAATAAAAATCGATGCGAATTCTTCGATACACAATTTGCAGCGACTAGATTATATATATATATGTAATACTTGTTTCTTAAATGGTATTTTTCCATTGATTTCACTTTGATTTCTTTAAAACATTGCTATAATTTCCTTCAAATTTAGTAGATATAAACCTTGTCAAGCGTTAGAAATTTTTATTACGAAACTGGAGGTTTGTTTTCCTTGTTTTCCAATACATTATATTTGAATATTAATTAATGCAAATTTTATCAATATTGATTTTATGTGAGTATTTCAAATAAATTTATTAACCTTTTCCGTACTTAAGATTCAAATAAAATAATATCCATGAAAATATAATTTCAGATAGATGCTGGTTTTTGGTTTTCCCAATTATTTATTTTATATAGAAAGTTAGTAAGTAATTTTTAGTCTATCGTAAGATTTTATTTTATTTTGAAAAGTCGTTTACCTGAGAAAGGTTCTTACACGTTCAAAAACAATAAAATTATAATTTAACATTTACTATTTTTACAATGTAATTTTAATCCATAAACTTGAGAAAAAAATCTGTCAAAAATTAATTTAAACATTTTAAATAATAAATTAAAGTAATGAAAAATTCCTTTTATCATCAATTACAATAAATTTTAACGATATTTTATTCTGTGTACTAATATTATGAAATTTTATAAAGTAAAAGTACAACTTCTAGATTTTTTCATTTGATACGCATATCATGTAAATATTACGTTATATATTTTTAATAGTAACCGAGGAAAAAGTGAATGTGAATAATTTTTATATTCTCTTACCGTCATATATTTAATACTAAACACGTTAAGAAATTCAACTGTATGATAGACATTAACAACTGAAATATTTTTAAGGAATGCAAAAGGTCAAATTTAATTTTAAATTAAATAATTGAAGATCACCGCTTGATTATATACATACGTACCTAATTTATGAATTGTTTATATATTAAATATAATGAATTCCAAAAAGTTTATTTATTTCCCAGTATTTGTTTAAATTTCTTACTATTTAAAATGATTTTTTTTATTGTTATTTAAGATATTTAACTGAATGTAAATGCTTTCAGAATCTATATTACTATTTATTTCTTCAATTTTGTTATGTCTCAAGTTATGCATATTGTAATTATTATATTATTTATAAAATTAATAATTGTGAAAGCTTTATTTGAAATGACTCATCTAAGCATGGACGTATTTTTTATTTGCACTGCATATAGCTTACTATTACATACAGATTTCTAACTTTAAGTTAAATAGACAAAGTGTGTTATAGGTTGTAAAAAAAATTATGATGTGTATCAAGAGAATATTAATAACTGCAACAAAACTCATTGACTTTGGAGAAATTAAGTTTGCGTGAACTAAATTATTCATACTAAGATTTAAATACAGATTATGTTGTGTTGACGTATTCACATTTTTCATATCACGCATAAAGCGACTCGCATTAGACTCGCAGCTTCGGTCACGTGAATATCTCTTTTATCAGTTATATAATAAGCCTACCGATCATCAGCTAATGATCAGCACAAAAACAGGTAGTGCTTTCATAATAATTTCCATCACTAAGATAAAAAAATCTTATTCCCTGTCATTGTCGTAAGCTACCACTAAAAAGATAAATATACTTCTTACAACAGTTTTTTCGTGTTTGCGTATTGACTGTATCACATCAGTAAGAAATGTACTCTGACAGTCATTTCGTCTCTTAAACGTTTGCGAAACTCCGTATTCATTAACAATCCATACTGTCCATTACATCCGAGCCGCTCACCCATTAACCAGACAAACATAAGTATAATTAATGGCCCTAGAAGAACAACCCACACCTTTTTTTATTCTTGGATTCGTAATTGGGGAATCGAATCTCCCGCACGACGTCAACGATACTTTTCGCTGTCTTTTGGCCCACGGCCGTGGCTAATATCGCGCGATTTCCCTGTACGCGGCCGCCACTTAAAGGAATCCGCGCTCTCGAGGCAGGGCAAGAGAGAGAGAGAGAGAGAGAGAGAGAGAGCGACCGGACCAGCAACCGAGAAACCAGAGTGCTAATGAAGGATAGCCAGCTTCTTGCAGGGCCGTGCTCACTTGTTCTCGTCCTCTACTGCAGGACGCGAGCTTCTACGTTCCACCTGTACCTGATGCACCGCTCGCGCACTCGCATTCTCCGATCTTCCTTCACTCTCTCTCTCTCTCTCTCTCTTCTCTTACTCTTGTGCATGCGGTTTAGCTTCGAAACAAAAGTTTGTGATTATCGGAGGTCGGCGATCCCGGTATTTCATTCCTTGAATATACGAACGAAACTATACAAATATTTCTGTATTTTAAGTGTAGTGCTGCGTTATTTACTGGTCGAGGACATCGTATCCTCTTTTTGTTATGTGTTGTGTATGTAAAACGTCTTTATGGTGATGTATCGGTAAAGTTCAAGGCATGCTCCAGCTCTTTTTTTATTCGAAATATTATACTAGTAATTAGATAGTAATTTAATCATAAATTTTATATATTTCAATCGAGGACTTTTGAGAGCCAGTGCAAGCATTCCAATCACCCATTTAAATTAATAAAATAAAAATGTTTATATAAACGAAACGCTTGAAGAAATTTGATTGTTTTATTTAAAATTATTTTAATTTCAATATTACGTTTGAGTAGGTAAGATTACTCCTAGATATTACCGATCATTTACAAGTAATGAACGTATGTTTTTCGTCGAATGGCAAAAAAGTCATAAGGTATCGTACACGAAATTACATTTTATTAGAGCTGTAATCATTTCCTATCTTTAATGTATAACTAAACATCACATTTGCAAATTAAGTATTGTAAAACGTCATCTTGACATACTATTATTTTATCAAAGGATTTTTTTCATTTAATCAATGGCCTTTTTGCTGATAACCATTTCTTCGACAGTATTTGAAGTATACGATGACGTTTATTTTGTAAAAAAGTATTTGTTTTTTAAAAACATCGAGCGGTACAAAAAGCTAACCCTCCTCATGTTGCCCGAGTGCTTTAGTCTCTGTTAGTCTTTTCTTATATCGCTCGGTTCACCTATATATTCGAATCGTATTCCTTCATGTTGACGCGATTTCCTGCTGCGATACTTGCCGCACTGCACAGTTGCACGTACACGTACTCACGGACACACTTGCAGGCGGCAACCGTGCGGCTCATAAATAAATGGGCATCGCGAGGGCGAGGCCGCGATTGATCGATCTAGCGCAAGAAACCAAGCGAATTTATTGCACTAAATTGGAAAAATAATCGCCTTGGCGCCGGCGGACAATTATCTCCTTGCATAATGGGGAGTAGAAAAAAGCGAGCAGAAAAGCTACTGTGTAAGGGCATTAAGTAACTTCTTTTTTCATAAATATTTTTATTTTTTTTAATAAATTACGAACAAATTTGGTCCAATTAGTGTTGTGCGCCACTACTTTTTCTCCAACGACACTTACTACCAACTGCTTTAAATATAACTTTATTTATCCAATGCCTAATGTTTTAAAACAATTTTAATTGCATATGAACTATTCGCTCTTTTTTAAGCGAATTGTGAATTGCATAAATAAAATTTATGTTAGATTCTTTAAGAAAACTCAACGCTCTCGGAATGTTGGCGCTTACACGCTTAACACTTACGTTCCATGTTTTTTCCTATTTCCTGAATACGACTGAAATATTAAAGAGATGTTTAATAATGTTTAAAGCCATTTATTATTTTTCGCTGTGAAAAAGATGGTTATGGTTTTTAAAATATACGATAAAATACATAAATTATTGGAGAAGTAATTTATTCGAAAGTCGTTACAAAATATTATCAAATGAATGGTATACGTGTAGACCGCCACTACAGCAGTTGGTTAGCAAGTGATTTGGTATTTACGATAGTTGACGCAGGATTAACAAAATCATAGTTTTCCCGAAAAATGTTGCAACTCGCGGCAAGTTGCGCTTTCGCGGCAATTGCAAATGCTAGCGATTCGCTACGATAATTTACTTAGAATATCTATTTCAAACATCCATCAAATAATTCGCGCGAGTCTGCGATGTCGAAAAACACTAAAGCAACGGAGTCGACGTTGCAAGTCCAGTTGAAACGGGTTTTCGTTCACCGCGTTGATGAGACGCTTTACAGTCCAGCTATATTTCCCGTCTTCGTTAGTATCACAGTTAAGCACGACAGATAAGATCTACTTTTCGAGCACAATATTCTTTATAGGGTCTGACCCGTGCCACCTGTGAGTTTTAGGTACGTGGTTTAAGGAAAATTTATTGTCCTACAGATGGAAAATGTGTTTCTTCCTCATAAGCTGCTGGAATTCGTTTGAGAATGAAACTTTTTCGAAGCCAGAGCTAACCAACTTTATTTTTTAAATGCTAGTGAAAAAGTATTTCAAGTACGCGAGTTAAATCAGACTGTATAAGAATCGTAAATTTAATTGTTTGTTACAATTTGGTACTATTTGGCACGCAACAAGTGTAAATAATGCAAATTAAAATTAAAGTACATTTCAAACGTATTCTATCTCTATACTATAATCCAGAAAAGAGAACAAAGTATATATTCAAAGTTTTTACTAGTACGCGCATTTATAAAAATAAGTTATGTTGTAATTTTGGCTTAGTGCGGTATCGATGTTACCAAATAATTAATGGCACTGATCTTAACTGCTAATAGCAAAATTAGATGCGGAGAAAATCAAAGTTATTTGACCTTGATATAAAGCATATGTATAATTTTATACTTTCAAATAAAGATATTAAGACGATTTAAGAATCTGGATTTATAATCTTCCAGTATATTACAAAATTTGTTAGATGGAGATTATAATTGATAAAATGTACACTTCTATTGCAACGAATATTTAGTTTAAAAAAGCGCTAAAATTTACGCGTAAGAATCAGTACTGAATTTTGTATTTCCTATGTACCGCGAATGCTGTGCATATAAATCGATTCAATTTTTATTTTTCTAATCTATTTTAATATTTAACGTATACGCTTTTAGCAGATGACTATCATTTACATTTCGGTTTACGTGGAGTTGAAAAATAATCGTCTGCTCTACCTATGCTATTTTAAAACATATATTTACATGAATTTTAGTTGACCTCTCTATTTTTATTTGCAAAATAGTTAAAGCAGTGCCAAACTGTCGTTACTATTGATGAAGCATTATTGCTAAGGTGAATGTAAAAAGATTTCTTAGAATTGTTCGATTCAGAGGAGTTAATTTTAAATTCACGTTTCAACGATTCAAGTGATATTGTTGAAAATAATCTGCAATGCGATTCTCTCTTGTAACTGATTTGATTGCTGGGTGAAAATCAACTTAAACGCAAGCGACATTAGTTGGATAAGCAATTAATACCGGAATAAAAAATAAACGCGCTATTATATTTCGAGTATTATTTTTTATTATACAATTGAGGTATATTTATATTATCAGCACACACAAGTGGCATGCCATGCTAAACGAAAGAATTCGGTTCCGGCAAGGCGAATTCCGCTACCACAGAAACAACGAGACATTTTTGTCGGGGCGGGAGTCGTCGATACGGGCGTGTAGGCACAGCACGAATTATCAATGTAAGGAAAGACGCGGACCGTCAGTACGTCGGATACATTTCGCATAGCGAGCTGCGGTGCGAAGGAAAGATCGGCAAAATAATAGTTATAAGTCAAGTACGTAACAAAATTTGCCGCACATAAGCACCGATGCCGCTTGCAAGTTACTTTCCCATCCGCGCGCGGTATACCCTTTGCATCTATCTCTCTCTCGGGGGTACTAGATTAATGAATTTCAGAAAACGATTTTAGGATTCGAGAGAGAGAGAGAGTGAGAGAGGGAGAGGGAGGGAGAGAGAAGGACTATTCGTTTTTTCACATGCACGAGGACCGTGAGAAAGCGGGTCGATCGTCTGCGAATTTTTTCCCTCTCTCTCTCTCTCGCTCTTGTGGTCGCATACATAGAGAGGGAGTGAAAGAGAGCGAGAAAGAAAATCAACAGTGCGGCGGCAATGGCAGAAGAAGGAAGAAGAATATAGGCGTATTTGCCAAGACGCGCGCGCGCGCGCGACCGCGAGTCGAGAGCGGGGCGATATACGTACGGCTATTAATTCAGTGCCCTGAGGACACCGGTTAGCAGGAGCAGCGAGCGAGCGGCAAAGAAGCAAAATGACCGACGGGTCAGGCCCTAAATAAAAGGAGGGAACGTTTAAATAAAAGTAAACTCGTGTTGCCGCGGCAACCGAGAGAGAGACTCTGGCACTGCGTTGCCGTGACTCCTGGTACCCTTCTCTCTCTCTTTCTCACTCTCTCTCTCTCTCTCAGCTCCTTCTTCTTGTGTCCTCCGGTCCTCTCTTTATCTGCTTTTCCCTCCTTCTTGCACGCGGTCCTCGAAAGCTTCTCTCGCTCTCTCTTACGGAGAGATCCTGTGTTTATGAGGGAGAGAGAGAGACTCCGTGAAACTCGCTCCGATCAAGATCGCCGCGCGCTCAGCTCGCGCGCGACTCTCCTGGACCTTACCCTTCTTTCGCTCTCTCTCTCTCTCTCTCTCTCTCTCTCTCTCTCCCACTGGCTCTTGCTCTCCGCATATATGATCGTGTATTCGATTTCGCGCGCCTTGCCGATAATTGAAATTTATATATGAATGCTCGAGATGGAAGAGCGTAGGGGTCGAGGGTTTCGAGAGTGACTTGATTTAGGCGAATCCGAGGAAGTTCCTGATGTACAGTGTGCAGGTTTCATACTGTGTACGGGGGATGGCTTAATTCCATACAAAAGAATCCCAAAGATTTTTCGGGAATCTGTAAAACTGTTTTCATATAGAAATTTTCTTTTTTGATGCTCTTTAATTTAATCGTCACTTCAGTCGGAGTAACTTTACCTGCCCTACGTACTTAATTAATTCATTTCAGGCTATCAATATCGTATGCAAAAAACTGAGTAATTTTGGAATTTTCAAGTGCACTAAGAGTTTTTTAAAATATTATTTTTCGAGTAAAAATTGAATCTTATAAGGTTGATGTGAACAAAATAAAGAAAGTTGCAGGTATGTTAATAGTATTTTCAAATCTCTAGATTAAATAGCATTGAATTACTAATACAGTGTTTACAAAACATGCAATTAGCGTGAAGATAATTAACAAGATAAGTAAGTACTTCATTGGATCGCCTTTAAAAGTGTGATATCAAATATTGATATCCTGCAAGGTGTGTGAAAACGCAAATTGTATAAGCATTGGTGTTTACATAAGATTCGAATTGATAAAGATAAAAAGTTATTGAACGGAGGCATTATATATTAAAAACTCGTTAGGAAAATAATTTAAGTAAAGCAGGGATTGTTAATATAAAGTATATAGTATCTTGTATTTAGCGCGTAAGCCTCTAGTTTTAGTATAAAATAACTAGTGCGAGTAGAAACTTAAGCTTCGCCACTATAAATTGTAAGAATAATTAAATGTAATCGGGAATAAATAAACTTATTAATAAACTGAAAAGATCATTATCGGAAAAATTGTATAAAATTTGCTTGGAATCATCAAAATCATCTCAATCATCAAAATAAGTTAAATTCACAATAAATGTAGAAACTTGATAGACGATACACAAAGCATGTTTTAAGTTTTTGGGATGTATATATAATTATAAAAGCAGTAATTTACTTTAATTAGTAAATTTCGAATGATTGTAAACCCACTATGATGACAAAACGCTTAATAATTATTAATTTCTGAATTGTTATATCAATTTATCGACCTCAAATATATAGTCAAAATATTGGATGTTTTTACCTTGTGAAAATTCTGCTACAAAAATCTTACAAACAGTAAACATTATAGCCATTAGAACTCGTAAGTTTGATTACATAATCTACGTATAATATCATCGGACATAATACATTCTCAAATTCACGAAAAATGACGAGCTATACAGGTGCGTTCTTATCACATACGTATAGTCGCTCCTTTTAAAATCCCTCATAAGTTTTATATTAAAAACTTCAAAATAAAAAGCACAATTAAAACCTATTGGCTCATTAAAGAGCCGATAAATTCGCGTATCCCTCATTTTTGCTGTGCGCACTCGCGCACGTTTGCATGCGTTTAGTAGTTGCGAGGTGCATTATTAATCACAACTTTAAAATCTATTTATCTGCGGAGAAGATCGGCGTGGACTCGCGCGGTATCGCCATCAGTTAATTAATTGAATTTATCGAGGGTTCGTTTTCTTGCAATGAAAGCCGCGTGCGCGCGCGCAAACTGCCGCCGATCATCTGACAACATAATCGGCTCTGACAACAGAATGGTAAATAAATGTCGAAGGCGGGAGATCACAGTACGCGTGGAAGAAAAAGAAAAAGAGTCGGAGGAGCGGGCGAAAGCACGCATGCACTGTAAAGCCTCACGAGAGAGGGAAACGATCGAGTACAAGAGGAAACGAGTAAGAGAGAAAGCGCCTATGCGGGATGAGGAACGAGATAAAACGGGAGAAATTCATAGAATGAGAGGTCAAGAGGGCTCTGCCGAGAGAAGAGTATATGAAAAAGGGCAATCTGACAGGATCGGGGGCGGGGGGGATATCGACTACGGAAAGAAAAATTTTTGACATACACGCATCGGAGAGAAACAGAGAGAGAGAGAGAGAGAGAGAGAGAGAGAGAGTGCGCGCGAGAAGAATAAAAGATATGTCGGGCAGGTATATGTAAATTAACGAGAACTGCGGAAAAAAACAAGAAAAAAGAATATTACGTTAGTATCATAGGAAATAGTTGATATCGTAAAATCTGGAATACAATTACGATGCGATGTACGTAATGACCAATTAACATTGCTCCAATTTGTTGTTAGTCAATTGTTAAAGATGAGCTTCAATGCCATTCGATCGTGTAGCAAAATGCTTCGTTATTATGATTATTAAATTATTAAAACTAGTATTACTGGTAAATGTAGAAATTATACCAAAATAATCTAGTTTCGTTTTTACAGATCGTAAGACTTTGCATCAACTAATGTATTTATTCAGTTTGCTTTAGGCTACAGATTTCTAGATGAAAGACTGAGAACTAAAAATGTTTAATGTAACATTTCTCGAAGCGTTCTGTAACAGAGAACCTATTACATGTTTTTATAGGAAAATTATCTGCTGTTTGTAGTGAGGAAAAACAGAAATGAAATTCAATAAGTGGTAGGTAATTATAAATAGAAATTAATTAAATCGATTATTAATCTACGCTAAAGTTTATGATATTATTGCGATTATATCAAACTTTACACGACTTTCATAAATCTATGTTCACTTGTACAAAACAGTTTCATATTCGGAGGTATAAATCTCTGTAGGAGTTTCACAATGCCAAAAGATCTTTAATTATTATATTTTTTATCAAAATTGAAAATAATTTGAAGAAAAAGTGGAAAAGTCGACAGGGACTTAAGAAAGGTTCGATGGCATCAGCGACTCATAATCACTTTACATAAGATTTAGATATGTTAAGTAATTGAATAAATGGCGTAGTAAATAAACGCGCCATCAACCTGTCCAGCATAATTTTCCATTTTTCTGTTTTTGATATTGCCAAAAGATTCTTGTACTAATTAATACACAAGTTAGAAATTATACGGGTCGAACATACGAATTGACGCTAGATGAAAGCTTAATTTTGACGACGAAAGCGTCTTCAAAAACAAACTTCTCACTCATCTCACGGGGTCGCAGCTCTCGCAGAACGGAAAAACTTCCCGGGGCCTTAGAGAGCGACGGAGTAGAGTGATGTCCTAGAGAAACTTTGTGAAGGATGTTTAACTCCTACTCTCGGCAAAATAACTATTCCTAGAATCGCAGCCGACGCGGGTGGGACATAACGCAGAACACGGCGAGGTTGCGGCGGAATTCGCGCGGCCAACCGCCGAAGAAGTGAAACGTTCTGTGGAGTAAGTAGCGAACCTCTTCCTCACTCGAGCACCTCTCACGCACTCGCACAAGCAAGCACAGCTTGGAATTGCTGGGATATATATACAAGCATGTTACTGCTCGCGCTTCGCTGATTATCGTGCGTTCGCTCCAGAATTCACCGCGTGAGACTTTCTTTCTGCGGGACACAGGAGAGAAAGAAAGAGAGATATGGAAGTGGAGCGATAGAGTCGGTAATTTAAGAGGATTTACGGCGCAATCTACGTCAATTACCAAAGTCCCCGCGCGATCAAAAGGACGAGGACTTTCTTGTCATTCTTTTTGTTCATCGCGCTCGTTGTTTTTCATTCGCTTCATTGTAAAAGCGCGGGACTTCAACGTTCGGATCTCGCAAGTGATAATGAGCGGTCCTCGAAAACGGCCTCGACGAATTGCCCGTTGCGCGCGCGCTTACGATAAGTTTCTTACCGTTGATTTAGGTTCACCGATGACGAATGCGTCTTTGTCGGCGCATCAGAACATTTTCATTGTGGGGCGCAATGACGCGGCCGAAAAAAGAAACAATAAACGATTTACTTTCGTCGAATAAACGATTAGTAGGATATAAGATTTTCCATCTGTTCTGCGCGTTAAGATTAAAGGAAAATTTTGAATCTATTACGAAAGCTTTTTATATTGACCTTTGATACCGGCACTTGTTGAAATTTCAGTTCTAGGCTAAATATCTTAGCTACGAGTTTTATTAAACGATTTATTTGTTTATACGTTTATATTCGCATTATTTAAATATTCAAAACTAAGTAAGATTTATTAATATTTTAGTTCATTGCAATGCTGATGATTTGAATGAATGCAAAATGTTTCAATTTGTATAATATACAAGAAAATTTATGTTGCTTGTTTACTTAAATATTCGTTAATTAATAACTATGTTGCTAAAATTTCAAGTTTATAAAAAAGATACGATTATGTTTGAAAATTTGTTTTTGTAAAGAAATAAATTATTGATGCAGCTTACTAACAGCTACAATGTTTATTGTCAATAATAAAATAATAAAATATATATTCTAATTAAACTAATAAATTTTTTAGAAAAATGGTTATTATTAACTTCAAATTTTATTTATTGATTATATTCGTATAGATTTATTTAAATTTGTGAATAAAATAAATATTTTTTATAAAAGTATTTTTTATTAATTTGTATAAAAATCATTTTTATAGAACTTGATAATTTTTATTTTGTAGCAAAGTATTTGTATTATAAAAAGAAAAAAATTATCTCTCAATACAAATAATTGACACAATTATAATGAATTAATTATGATGAATCAGATGAAGTAGAACGGAAAACAAGCATGAAGTAACTTTCGATATTTGTACACGAATACATTTTTATTAGTATCACTTACAAAGTAACTTAAAAATACAATTATAATTCATAAGTCCATTATAAGTAGTAGCAACACTTGTATTAAAAGTAAAAGTATTACAATGTATTCTTAATTAAGTGAATAGTTTATTTACATTTACAAATTCAAAGTAGAGGAAGATAAAAAAACTCGTGAGCCCCACCTTGTGTTTATTAATGCTGCATTGCAAGGGAGAAAATCAATGAGTCCAACTATATTTGCATTACTTGTTTGACCAAAACAGAAAAGACTCAAGTTGAAAAGATCATTATAGGGTGCTATAATCCTGTTAGTCTACACCTGCTCAGCATGCTTTCAAGGATTATGATTTATCGCTTCGTGACGGACACTAATCCGATTAAGTTCTTTAGATCTCTGTTATGCGCTTCAAATTATATAGTAGCAGTATTAACTCCATTCGATGTCATGGCAAGGAAGATTATATAAACGACATATAAGATAAGGCTTTGACTATTTAAATACTTTTTATCGAAAAAAATACCTTTAAAGTAATTTCCGCTACATTTACGGTATTTCGAATGTCCTCGTGAATTTATAGTATTTAGTACATAGACATTTATATAAAATTCGACAGAAGATTATGATGAATACATTGTAATAATATTACATATTTACTAATCTTATGATAATTATTGCTCCATCTTGATATTTAAACTATATTTGAACAAGTTATTATACAGATTCATATACGAGTTTTAATTGCTTATTTAAGATAATTATAATGTAAATGTTTTAATTATTTCAGAATATAATTATATTTTGCGAATTAATCTGAGTCATCGTAGAAATTTTTGCCAAAATTTCTTGTAGATTCATACTTACTTATAGTTCACAGTACACGTAAATTGTACACACCAGGAAAGAGTTAGAAGTTTCAATATTAGTTTTAAAAACTAATATATATATATATACATGCACATGTATTTACAAACTTTAATTATCTCTTCTTTTTATAAAAACTTACATTATCGTGATTCTTACGTTACATATCATTAAATACTTTTATAATAACTTTATGTACATTAGTTTAAATATCTAAAAATCCGTAAGTATTATTGACTCATCGATTTCTCGTTCGTGTAATCTTTGAAAGTATCAATGCATAAAATGAATTACTTATTAACATTACATTTTATAATTACATTTTAAATATCAGAAAAATGGTAATTACCTCAATCGTTCAACAACTAATTTTAATCATAATTTCTATTAACTTAAATAAAATTTGATTGTTCTTCGGGTTCGACGTAAATATGTATAATTACAATTAATATTAAATTAAAATTTTATTACAATGTCATAACAATAAAATTGAACGAATATCATTCCTTATATTTTAAATTACTTATATTTAAAAAAGCACAGTTATATTTAAAGATTACTTTATTCATTTTTATATTGCTAATAATATGTAAAAATTTTACTTCTATAAATATTATAGCAGTTTTTTAGCATAATGCACAGCATTTCATTGTAAGCAACGTTAAATTTCAATAAAAATTGAAGGAAATGTTTCGATTTTTATTTAATATCCATATATAATACAAGATATATTATATTACAAGTGTTTACAGAAGTAGCACATTGCTGAAACATTGTTGATAAATATTTAATGATTCTTTTTTATTTAATTAGGCATAAAATTATAATAAACACTGATAATCAAGATTTTAGCGCTGCTTATTTAAATTAGGTAAATTATTCATGTTGTACGATTATTTTTCCGGAATTTTTGAATCGATATAAATTCTTTAATATAAGTATAGCGAAGGTACGATAGTGGCTTTTAACGCCCATTTTAAGCATTTGTTTACGAGTTGATAATACCTGCGGATATTGAGTGCAATTGGTAAATATTGTTTTATAAATTAGTTGTATCAGTTTTCATGTTTGAAAGTGCAAACGTTGCCCAAATTAAAACGAATCATCATTTCACGAGGCCTTATAATCACAAATAGTTGTGTAAATGAAAATATTTACACGCTTGCCACGATTTACATAATTCATCGCTTAATGAGCCACCAGTGTCGCTACGAAAAATAATTGACTCATTGGAGAGGATTCCACTTACCTTGGCTCATCCAAAGTGCCCTCCGAGCCAAAGCAAGTACAAATCTAGACTACACGAGTTGAACAGGTAGAAAAACTGCCGTGTTAACAAGATTAAAAATTGAAAGATAAATCATAACGGGACTCACCCTGTCATACTGATGGGTCGGTGTGGCCGTGGAGAAGGGCTGGAAAGGCGCAGGCCTCGCGGGACTGTGATGGGCCGTATGGGGGTTGCCAGCGTGGGCGACGCTGGGATGCGGTGCCGCATGGGGATGGGGGGGCGGCGGTGGCCTCTGATAGAGATACGGATAGTATTGATACATAACCTCGGAGCAGCTCATCACCCCCCTCGGCGGGCCCCCCGGCACCCCGGCAGACCCAACTCCGCTTCCACCCCCGCCTCCGGTGTTGCCGTCGCCGGCCTGCCGGTTCGTGTATG
Source organism: Platyscapa corneri (assembly GCA_018907185.1). NCBI lineage: Eukaryota > Metazoa > Arthropoda > Insecta > Hymenoptera > Agaonidae > Platyscapa > Platyscapa corneri. The sequence continues at coordinate 7,414,440 of JACCHW010000019.1, read as the reverse complement.
CGAACGTCGCGCCAGCAGGATAGCCGACCGCCGGGTAATCCGACGCCAAGGCTCGCGATGTTTCCGCCAGCGATTCGAGCGCACAATTGATCGATCAGGGGGATGACGCGCTGCCGGCTTGGATCCCTGTTTACCTGGCCACGGGGACCATAAGCCAACGCACAACCGTTTACCCGACGAACACCGGCTGTCTCGCGCACTCTGGCGCACTCACTGGCTGTCACTTTTTTACAAACTGTCACCGCGAAGCCGATTCCAGCTATTCTCGGGATTGTCTAGCTGTCATGGCCGTGGTGCATGATCCACGTGCTCGAGTGGCCGATCGATTGTTCTGAGTTAACGCCGCTGCTTGTCACCGCGTGCCGCTAGGCTCTGTCATCAACGAGGCTCGCCTAAGCGATCGGACCGTTAAAGGATATGGATCTCGGCTGTTCCATCAGTGCACAGTTCCAAGAGCTGATAACACTATCAGTAGCCGATCGCACACTTGATTTCCTGGGGGCTCCGTCGGAAATGAAAATAAAAAAAAATAAAAACAAAGGTACAGCACGTGCAAGATCGACACGCGTACGCTTGATTGTCCTTCTATCTCTGTCTCTCGGTCGACTGCACGGAGTGTGTGCCTCTGGTGGACAAACACAGACTGAGTCTTGGATTGCCGTATAACCAGGCTCCGGGGGCCCGTGGTGTGAGTTGTCCTGTCTTTTTCTAGCTCTACGATCCGCCGCCGCCGCTGCTGCTGCCACTGCTGCCACTCTCCTCGCGTGCGAGAGTCACTGGCTCCGTGGGTATACGGCCGCGCGCGCGCGCTCGAGAAAGAGAGATGGTAAACGGTGCAGAGAAAGAGAGAGAAAGAAAGAGCGCGAGAAGTGATCCTGCGAAGAGAAAGGAGAGACGCGAAGCAGAGACACGAGCATTTGGACGCAGAGAGGGAGAAAGAGCATGAGGAGTAATAGCAGCGGCAGCAGCAGCAACCCCAGGAAACATCGTGTGGACAGGGGACTCCGCCTCCTGGTAGTGCCGACGCATCGACCAATCGGCAGGCAGAGACACGACGTCCAATGAGGCGACGATGCCACTCCTACGCGAGAGTTGCAAAGCACATCTGTATTGATCCCACAATGAACTCTCGACTCCTATCTCTCTCTCTCTCTCTCTCTCTCTCTCTCTCCTTCTTTCTTTCTCCCTCCCTCTGTTTCTCTCATTCTATCCCTCGAGCTCTCTTTCAGTCTTTTTTTTACACGGCTGTGTCGGTAACTACTACTACAGCGGATCGCTTATACCGCTGCAAAGCGGTGAGTATTAAGAAGTTCGTACCTAGTCGACTTGAACCGTCTCACCGACACACCGTCCGCGTCCGCTGCACAGCGTGTGTATTATACGCATAATACCATTCCACCTACGCAAGCAAGAGAGAAAGAGGAGGAGGAGCAGGGGCGCGCCTCTGCCGGGGCGCATAATGAGTCTTAATTAACAGTTACTCCGCTGTTTCGGGGAAACTTAATTTTCTAGCGAAAATGCTTTACTGTATCTAGTGGGCAAACTTCTTCTCGCATTACCTCTTCTTCTTGTTCCCGGGCTCTCACACTCTTGGATTCCTCGAGTTTTTCTTCAACTCCTGAGAAAATCGCGGATAGATGAGGGGGAAAGAGAAGGAGATAGAGAGAGACTTGATGTGCGGAACGATTACTTTTCACACTGGGCGCTTGAAGGGAATCGCAAATGAAAGGCAAAAGGCTGTGCGGAATAAGTAACGAGGCTGATTGGCTCAGTGCGGCTGATTTCGCGCGGAAGGCGTCTTACTTTGCCATTCGTCGAATTTCCTTTTTTACGAGAGATTGAGTAAGCCGTTTGAGAACGAAGTCATTAAAATATTTTCATAGGGATTTCCAGGAAATAAATAAGCATGTAACGAAAAGTTTTGTAAAGTAATGATTAAGTCATAAGAAAAGCAAATTTTTTAAATAAGAGTGATCTTTTACGTACATCGTTTCAGCCATATAATTTTAAATGAAAAACAGTCACCATTCATTTTGAACAACCTACTTCATTATAGCATAATTCGCGAAAAATTAATTTCCACTTCTTAAGATTCCAGAGAACTCTTCATCAGTTTTAATAAGTAATACTCCTATAAATGGAATAAGTAATACTTTTCATCAAAAGTAAAGTTACGACGAAGAATTCAACTTTATCTTCAAAAGTCGGACTTGAAATGAAAGTATTCGAATATAAGAATAATTATTTAATAAAATTTTGCTTAAAATTTTGTGTTTAATGTAATTCACTTTAACTCTTATTAATTTTTCAATGTTTAATTTAAAAATACATACAAACCAGTATATTTGAATTTATAAAAAAATTCGTTTATCGAATAATAACTACTAATTATTTGTTTTAAAAACATAATCAATAACAAATATCTGTCGTATATTACAAATGTATAAAGCATTTATAATTTATCACAAACATATACAAATTTTATAGAATTTAATAACAAATTCTTTGAAAGATTGAAATTAAAGATTGAAATATTTATGTAAATTTAACTATTGCATTTAAAGCTAATATAAAACACGAATAAAATGTATTTAAGGCACAACCATAATTTTTAAACCTTTTTTATTCCGAATAATATTGCATTAATTTTTTTCTACAGTTTATATTTCTATTCCTATTTTTTATAATTTTAAATGATACTTTCAGAAACAATATTATACTGGATATTACTAAAATCGTTATTTTTGATCAATAACAATTTTAAATAATTGTGATTTATTCAAATTTATATTAATATACTACATGTATTTGAAATATTAAAATCTAATTTAGCTATCGACAATATTTGATATAATGGTAAAATATTTGATTTTATGTATACACTCATGATGTATGTCACTGTAAATATATTTAAAATTAGAAATTCTTGTTAAAAAATAGAAAATAAAAATATATTTTTATTTACAGACAGAAAAAGGTATGTATCTTAAGAGGAAAAACACGAAAGCCAAGAGCTAATTAAAGACTGAACTAAAGAAGTAGACTGAAAAAGAAAAAAAATGTAAGTAGTGTTAGAAAAAAGCAGCAGGAAAAGCACGATAGAAAAGTATTGTCGAAAAATGGTAGTAATGGACTTTTGAATCAAGTGTAGCTTTTGTACATATTTAAACAAATTTATTATAATACTGATATTCTGACAATATCAAGGTTTTTAATAAAATGTATTACTATATAATTTAGTACATATTTTATTTTTAGTTTTAAAAATTAATGCAGTTTTATTGCCATTATTTAAATAAATTTTTAAATGTTATATTAATTATATAATTATAGTTTAAATTATGTAAGTATTTTAATACGCGTATAAAATGAATTAATTTTCTGTATATGTAAAATTATTATGCATAATTGTTTAAGTATTTGCAGAGCATTTGCTTGTATTTTGTTGATTAAGGACTTTTTTGATATTTTAATACTTCTAATCAAATAAAACCAGCTTAAATTATATATTCTAACTTTTCAGTAAAAAAAGTTTTATTAAATTATTCATTTATTAATTTTTTCAAACTTAAAATTTACAGACTAATTCTTTCAGTTGAAAGTGATATAAATTAATATAAAAACGCGAGCATTTTTCTTAAAGAAAGTTTCATTTTTACACCGAGTAAATACATCATAGAGTTTTAATTACAAAATATAATTTTCGGTACACTGAGGACAAAAACTAATATTATAGCTCTTGAAACAAGTATATTTGTTTATGCCAAGTAGCTTTAAAATCATAATTGAAACTGTGTAAAACAAGACAATTGTAGCTAAGAGTGTTAGTTTTGATGTAAGTCAGAAGCTTTCATAAGAGCGAATTATAGCTATTAAAGCTATTATAGTCTTTAAATGAATAATAAAATTTAGGACAAAGTTACGAAAAAATTGTAAATATATTATATTATTTAGATTTTATTATTACAGTATTGTTATTGATGTGTATTAATGTAAGCATTACCTTCTGCAAATATTTCTATATGCATACGTATCATTAAAACATAATTTAAAAAAAAACTGAATTCCAGACAATATAATTATATGTAAATTTTATTAATAATAGAAGCAGAATTATCATTGAATTCTTTGTTCGAAATGTGCATCATGAAATAGCGAATTGTATGCGGATAATGCACGGATTTAAATTAAATTTTAAATGCTTATTGAAATTATAGAACATTTCTTTAATGATACAAAGCCGACTGAATTACAGCTTTATCTAACGCTCGATTTGTCGCGCAATGGCCCCTCCGTTTTAGCGTGCGCGGATGCGCGGGTGCGCCTCGTTTTGCGTCGTGATGGCAGTTCACTCTACCTCTGCTACGGGCGAGCGCACGGCCCTGGACAAAAGGGTGATTCGTGCAAAAAACTTCAACTTTCAAGTGTTTTTCTCTCTCGCTCGAATCAATTATTCCCTGGATGATATATGAAATAGAGGAGATGAGCCACGGGGGGACCAAAAGCAAACTATTCGATGTACTTTGAAACTCTGAGTAGCTCACAAAGGTTAATTTTATAAGGCAACCGTGGGAGCTAATTTTTTAATTACAATTCAAACGCTTTCATCAAGCTCGTTTCAGTTGATTTCGATTGTTATTTGAAAACTAAAATTTAACTCTTTAACGTGGGTGGAGTTTTTGGTGTTGCACATACATCATTTATTGATTTATGTACGCGTTAAGTTAAAAAAACTTTTTTGACTAATAAAGTGTACTTTAATCATTACTTCGTTAAAATTGGTAATAATTAATAAAAAAAAAAACAATTTTTGCGTTAATTTTTCAGATCAAAATTTAATTGAAAGCTATTATTTCGTCAATATTTAATTGTAAAAATAAAAATGAAATAAATTAATTTCGTACAACGTGAAAAATTTCAAATATTTTTTACGAATAAAAGTAAAATTTTTACGTTAATTAGATAAAAAATATTGTACGTGAGATACAGCGTCACTTTTTCAAGTAAAGTATTGAGGAAATTTTTAAATATACTTTTAAAAAAATTTTATTACTTTTAAAATATTTTTCTTGTTTTTTGTTTAGCTATTTTTAAAGAACCAAAACTAAGAGAAAACATATTTCGTGTAAAATTAACATACAGTTATTGTTTTTCTCAGCTACTCTTTTTTAAAAAGATATTATATTTTTCCCTTTTTATAAATTTAAAATATAGCTACAACCACAAAGCTTGAAAAATTTCTATTTCATTTCTTTAATCTACCAGTTTATTCTACAGTTCAGTTTGTGTGTAAGTACTTAATATATAAAGCATAATTTCCGCATGACTTTTTAATTAAAAATTACGATTATTCAAAATTGTTTAAAATCGTTTAATTAAAAAGTATGAAGATAGCGTTAAATAAATTTTTCTAAGTTTTTTTAATAATTTCTTGGTAACATTATAATGTTTAAAATAAAGATGGGAAAATATTTGAATAGATTTTCAATAAAAATAAAATAGTATTGTACATTATGTAATTATAAAAGTAAAATAGATAATAAGACGCATTATCGACTAATATATTGCAATGGTAATTATAAAAAATAATTACACGCGTTTGAATAACTTCAAGGTTTACGTTAAAATAATAAAAATGTACGCGTATGAGACTCATGATTTTTTTTATCACACCGCTTATACGAAACATAACCATTATAAATATATATTTTAATAATAAAAAATATTATTAAATAATTTGAATACCATTCCACAAAAAGTATTTAGCGCAAGTAAAAAAAGGAATGTAAGAATAACCTGGAATGAAATTGTGGAAATTGGAAAACATTATTCAGACTCCACTGTGAGAGAAAGCAACGTACGTTATTTTCATAATAATACAATTTTACACCGAGCACGGTTCTACGTGCTTTTAACGTAATAGTTTTGGGTTTGTAGAAATTCAACAGCGCTATTCCTGATACGGAAATATTAATTAATCCCGTGAATAAATCTGCTTTAAGAGAATTAAAGCGTCGGTATCGCGTAAAGCAGCGCCCGACGCGAGCGTAGCAGAAAAGAAAATCAAGATTTTCCCTTCTCAACGAACCTCACTCAAGAGCCCACTGTGTTATTTAACGATGAAAAGTCCCTGAAGATCGCTCATTCTTTATACACGTCTACACAGAACCTTAGAGCGTAAGAATGCCTCCCTCGGAAAACGAGAAATACCGCCAAGTTAAGCAATCGTAAAAGACTCGAGAAGACAGAGCTCTTGTCGCTTGTCGCACCGAGCGAGTAAACAGTCCTTATACCGTGGCTCTTCTCATTTCACGAGCAGTCGAAAAATCAGTTAAGCGTTGAACGATGGCTTTTAATAAAAGCCACCCTAACGCCAGTTCCTTTTGATTTCCGCGCACGTCGTAGGAGCCGGTGCTTCAGAGCTCAAGCACGCACGCCCATTTATTGCGGAAAGGAAACATCATCGGCCCATATCGAATTGCCATCTAATGTGTAATATGCGCGTCTAATCTCATGTGTAATCTAGCAGGTCCGTCGGATATGGGGGAAGTGCCATTGCCGGACAAATCCAATATAACTCCAGAACGAGCGTGACATTGCGACCGGGAGCTTTTTTACACCCTCCGCTCGAACTCGCTTGAGGCCGGGAGCGACCAAACACCGGGCTTCTTTCTTCTCTCTCCTGCTACAACTCGCTTCGAATGACACGCCGCTTTTCTCTCACTTGGCCCGTGCGTATACGCCCTTTTCGCCGTCTCCTTTTTTCGATATATGCTCGTCGACTCCCGGGGTTAGTAGTAGTCATTGCGCACGTGGCCACTTGACAATAGAGTAGGTTGTACACCCCGCTGCTAATAGCACAGCATTGAATTTGTCAGTGATATTACCTTGCCACCAGGGTGCCCCTCGTATCGCCCATCTCACTTCAATGCACATGCGTGTACGCACTGCCAATGAATGGGATGACGCTCGAAATATGCTCGAGATCAGCAGCTTGCCCCTCCTGGTTTTCACAAATTTTCGCGAGGGTCTTACCCACGCATCGGAAAGAAATAAGAGCTAAGAGTAGCACGTGCCGCCTGATATGTAGGCGAATGAAGATGGGATGCGCCTGGACGCGAGCGACGGCCTCGATGCATATATTGCAAATTCATAAAGTGCGCTACAACAGGTAGACGATGATGGGTAGCAATAGCGGGACGATGCTTCGTCGAGCATTAATTAAATGCGAGAGAATTCAATAATAGAAATACTTAGCGAATTCTTAGGCTTTACCCCTTGTACCTCGTGCGCAGGGGAGGATCCGCGCGGCTTTGTGTGCGACGCAGTAGGGACGCGTATGAGATGATACGATTCGGCGTGCGGCACCGGGCAAAGTGCATGGGAAGATATACGTGCTCGGGCACTTATGTGCGAGATGCGCTCGCCGGTTTCTACTTTTGTTATTCGTGGCCCATGGCACTGGACCCGTGCGATTCATCATTGTGCCCTAGCGGGGCTCCCTTTATATTCGTGGTTTTTCATGTAAATTCGGCCACGCCGATTGTTCGATTCGACCACGCGGAAATTAATAAGTTCGTTGGGGCTACGTGTGGGGTGCCCTATGGGATTTCAAAAGAGAGCGATAAATTATTGTCGGAACGACCGGCGCCTATTGTTTTGTCAACATTAAGATGCCTTTTTTACTTTACTCGATGTAATAGCTTTTTTGGCGCTTTATTCGTCAAAAAAGGTGTTTCGTTAAGTTTTAAAACGAGTAGCTTCCTTTATTTCAGCTGATTATGAAATTTCTCCAATTAATGATAATTAACTTGATCGAGCACATTACAGATACAGATTATAATTCACATTTTTCTGAAAGTCTTGAACATGGAAATACTGAATCCCTTCTTCGGATAACTTAAAACATGTATAAAATACATTTAACCTTATACTCTGCCATAGTTAACGATAAGTTTTCTAAAGCTCCATACAATTAATAAGTATCCAAAATAAAGAATAATGAAGCTTCAATTCTATTAAAAAAATTATAACATAACTTTATTGTAATATTATTATAACGTATGTTATAAATATATTACTATAATGTATAATCAAACTAATTTTTTAAATACTTAAGAATATTAAAAGAAATTTTTTGTCAATTTATTTAAGTTATAATTTTTTGTTTCTGTGATTGTTTTTCGCAGTTTATATATTACAAATATAATGTTAAAAATTGGTAAAACAAATTTTGAAGACCACAACTTTGGCAAAATTTTTTAGCAACTCATTTATGGGCGTGGCTTTTAGCTTTGTAAATATTACGTCATATAAAATTTTATTCTCGTATGTACTAAACTTTTAAAATAATTGGATTATAAAAAAAAACTATTGTAATATTTATATATAAAAAAATCATGTATTAAAATGAAAAATAAATAAAACACGAATTATTCTTATTATTTATAATAGTAAAATGCAATTGAAATAATATTATACCTTCAAGAGTATATTGAAATTTGAAACACTTATATCAAATAATTGCTTTAATTATAGGCTTATATTTAAAAAATGTAATAGAATCATTAAATATATTTAAAAACATTACTGTCATGCAGTACATATTTATTTTAATGAATAGTTAATTTTGTTTAAATCACGAACTAAATTATGCAAGAAATTATAGAGTTCATTATGTAATAAATACTTATATTTAGCTAGCAAATTATAAATAATTATTGAAATAAAATTTTTTAATCTTATTCTAATGATAACTTGTAAATGATTTAACTCTATTAAATTTATTATAATGTTGATATCATTCATTTTATTTAGTTTTATATTTTATTAATATTATATTCATTCAATGATCATTATTACTATGATTTCCAAATAAAAAAGCATGAAATATCAAAAAAATTTTATATTTATTGAACATTTAATATTGTAATCGATATTATCGACGCAGCACATAGTGTTTTCTGTGAACGAAGCATTTTTGATGGCGCTAAATACAGTGAACGTATTTTACCTTTTACACTTATTCTAAATTATATTTCATTTACAATATATTATATGTAAACATAAAACAAACTAAAAATTTTTATGCATTCCTAAACATATTCTAATAAATAATAAAAAAAATTTTTGTAATTAATTATTCATGATTCGTAATTTATTATTATTATTATTATTATTATTATTATTATTATATTAAGATTATTATAAAATATATTTATTATATTTTTGTAATAATGTAAGTACTTGATAATCTAAGAAAAGTGCTCTGGAAGGTTTAAGCAATACCGACATTCCTACTTTATCCTTTGATGATTACGCTTATTACTTTTTTATCTGCAGTCAAAAGGAGTACATTTAGAAAAAAATATAAATGTAAATTTTTCATTAACATTATTTTTTGATAATAATTCCAGATTTTTTGTAATCATTACAGACAGTTATAGTTAAGGCATAATCTTTATTATACAATTAGTTTTATAGATTGTACATTAATATACGTATAATAAAATTGAAATATTATTATCTAAAATGATACTCTTTATACGAGGTATTTGTTTTTCATTTTTATTTAAATCAATTGAGTAATATAATTAAATTACTCTGTTAATCAATAAACAATAATTCATGTATAATCTTTTTTTATCTAAACATTGACCACTTTTATTATCCATATTTTTATTATGAAAAATTATACATCATCAGAAAATTTATTTTAAAATTTTTAATGTTTTATAACACAACATTTGAATGTTATTTCATTGACCACCATAAAACTAAATACTACTTTACGATTTGGATTTCTCTTCAACATTTTTCTTAGCTTTCTCTTCAGCTTCTTCTTGCTCTTCCAAAAATTTATCCCATTTATTTATCCTTGCTTCAATTTGTTCTTCTGTCTCTCGAATTCTAAACATAAAAATTTGAGGTAAGATTCAATATTTTTTAAATTTACGTATTAGCAATAATGCGAAAAAAATCAAGTGTAAACAGGAACGAGAGCGGGAGAGAGAGATAGAAAAAAAGATATATATATATATATATTAGAGAGAGAGAGAGAGAAAGTATATGTTTACTTGTATTTGGTTTTGCCATCCCATATTTCAGCAGTTATTTTTCTTTGACCGAACCAACGTCCATGCAACAATTGTATGCAAGCTTGGGCTTCTTCAGGCTCTTTGAACGTAACCTGCGCTACTCCTTCAGGATGTCGCTGAAATACAAAATTTTTTGTTTTTTAAGGCATATGATATTTCATCATTAAATTTTCTTAACAGATATTTTATTAAAATTTAGGTACAAACGTAAAAATTTTCAATTATAAAATCAATATTTACAAACATTGTGTAATTTAATAGTGGTACTGTTTAAAGTATTGAACAATATTTTAAATAAATGTCTAATTACTACCATATTTGTATTTTAAATTGCAGCTGAATTTTAAACTTGAGTTAATTTCTCTAAAAAGCTATTCTATCATCACTACTGAGAAAATGCATTTAGAAGAAGTGAGATAGTACATCATAAAATTATTATGAGTGTGTAAACGTATTGTGGTGAATATTACTTCATGAACTGAAATATAGCTTCGGAAGAGCTTTCAAGGATATTTTTTAATTTATGAAGTTTATTACAATAGTTAAAAATTCTCTCACGATTTAAGAAAATAAATTTTTCATGATGCGTTAACTTTACCACTTCAAATTATCATCAGTGATAAAACAATATATAATATGAAAAAATTCATAGAATCAAAGTAAATTTAAGAAATAAATTTTTTATCTAAAATATTAAACGTTAAGTTGAATGTTTAAATTAGAAAAAGTAGTTTCTCATTTAATTGAAATCAGAATTTTGTTCGTTTGAAGTCAAGTGCGAATAATAAGAGTAAATAAGAATTTATAGATTTCAGTAAATTATTTCTGGTTCTAACAGCTACAATAGCGAGAAAATTTTTACAAAAGTCTTTTTAGCACTTACATCATAGATAGTAACTTTTTTGACCTCGCCGCATTTTATACATTCAGATCTAACGTCTTGCTGGTACTCTAAAAGAAGCGTTACATCTTTATCGAAATCCTCTGGTTTGAAGAGATTTTTTATGATAACCACGCGCTCGCACTTGAGGGGCTCTCCGCGCATTCGTTCTGGCCTCCAGTCAAATAGTCTATAATTAAGCAAGATAATTAGACAATTATATAAATTCATAAAGGTACTTGTTACTGAATACGATCCCGTAAGGCAATAAAACATTCAACACGCTTACTTCTCTTCAAATCTCTTTTGCCTGTCTTTGTCCTTTTTTTTTCGTTTCGGCTTTAAGGCTGGATCATATTTGCCTTTCAATTGAAATTTCGCTCTTGTCACTGAAAGGGTTTTGTCTCTTATTTGCCAACCATCCAAAATTTTTAACGCCAAATCGACAGACTCGAGCTGAACATAAAATAATAATAATTATATTGATTTCAGTTTTTATATTAACTAGAAAATAATTTCATTTACGTGATACTTAAATATTCTCAAGCTACTTTTCTTTAGTTTAAAATTATAATATTTTATTTCACAATAGCTTAGAAAACTATATAAATTATACATTAAAACTTTTTTTTTTAAAACCAATAAAAATCTCTAAGTAAACAATAAATGTTCCTTAAAATAAATTTTACGAGGGTGATTAGTATATTTGGTTACAATGCTGCAATAATTCATTGTTCCTTTATTTTGGTATTTTAGTGATTTTTAACTTTACGTTAATTGAATTTTTTTTATTAATACTTTCTATTAATAACTATTATAAGATAATATACTCTTATAATATACTCTTCTAAGATACTCTTTATAAGATAATATCATATTCCAGATGATAAAGATCATTATATATATATATACATATATATATATTCTAAAACGATTGCTACTTTAAAATAATAACAAATTTGCTTCTTTTTATACTAATAATAAAATTAGATTCATTTTAAAAAACAAACAAATATTTTTATGGTGAAAAAGCTCTCTAATTTATGATTCATATTAATACTAAAATGTTATAGTATCGTTTAAGAATTTAAGAATAAAATTTAATAATTAGTGCTTACTATTATTATTAAGATGATAAAAATTTACAAAAATTTTTTCTAATAATCTGCACTTCCTATGAATTATTTAGTTATATATTCACAGTAATGATAAGTACGATAAGCAGTAAAACAATATTCAGACAATGTAATGCTTACAGTTCTTGTTAATTGTTGTTGCCAGTTTCATTAAGTGACGTAAGACCTAAGATTCAAGAATTTAATCATACCAATCTAATATTTCTTACTCAATGGCGTCAATTAAACGTCAAAATAGAGAGTACTAGTTAATATTTGCAAACACGAATAAACTATTGTTTATTGATTTGAGATCTATCATATGAAAGAACTTTTAACCAACCCAATATAGTTCAGTATAAAAGTGAAATTGAGTCATTACGAATATTTGTATTTATAAGCTAAGCTATTATGTTTTTATGTCATATATAATTTGAATTACAGTTCGGATCATCTGAATGAGTGTGAAATCAGTAAAAGTTGAATGCGGTTAATATTAATAGTAATAAGCTGACGCCAACATAATTGTGATGCAATAATTTCTAAGTTAGCCTCTCATATAACCGCGACCTATTAAATTATTTTTTCATTTCATTGACCAGTACTTGATTATAAATCTATTGTTTAAGGCTGATATCAATATAAATTAAATAAAAAGGTAGGGTTAATGAAAGAAAATATGGTTATAATTTAAAATATCCATTCATTTTTATTTATTTTAAATTTTTAATTTTCTTATTGCTTTTTGGAATAGTCGTACATACTTTACATTATTGAAAATTTATGAATGAAATACAATTAGAAATTTTACTATATTTTTCATTCACCAGTTACTTTAAAAAAAAATTTAATTCTTTACCAATTTTGTTTTCTGTATCAATCTAACTGCATTAATATCTATTAGCTTTTATAATTTTAATGACTAAAAACAATAATACATCGTTATTCTTATTTATTTTTCTAATTTTGATAAACACAAATTTAATTACTGATGACCTAGATATTTGCGTTTGAATTTCGCGCTTGATCTAGTAACCCCATATACAAAATCGGTAGGACTTTTTATAGTTGACATTATAAAACTTGAAATTATTTAAGGAAAACGCCAAACTCTGTTGGAAGTTATCTAATTATTTTACGGTAAAGTTTTATGGTTGACAATGAAAATAATTTTGAATTGATTGAGAATGTCATTTACATAATTTTGATCATAACTTACTCGACTCTTTTAAAAACATGTTTTTATTTCAACTTTTATTACTGGTAATTCTTGATGATTCGTTAAAATCTTATGAATAATTGTGGGTACTTTAACTGAAGGAGAGGTGACACAAGTGAAGGGTAAAATCCAAATGGTAGAATATATAGAATAACCAGATTAATTATTTAATTATATATGTGTGTTCATTTCCGGGTTGCGATAAAATGTGTATATATATATATATGCGGTTAAAATTTTTTAAAAACAGACACTCTTAAAAAAACGAATGAAGATCGCTTGTCATTTATTATCATTATTATTATTATTATTATTATTAATTATTATTATTATTATTATTATTATTATTATTATTATTATTATTTATTATTATTATTATTATTACCACTACGACTATTATTAATAGTATTAATATTATAGTATATATATATATATATATATATGTATATGTATAAAATAAAAAAACTTTAGAAGGCTTAATCAGTGAACGATTCAGGAAAAAGATCGATATGGCTTTTTTGTGTAACGTACAATGACATTATACGCAACGTGCATTGAATTTTCTTCCCTTAATTTTCGTATTCGAAATTTAAAGTCACAATAAGCAAAGTCACGTTTTGAAAATGGTTCATTCGCCTAAATTCTTTACTTGCGTATAAGTTCTTTTCTTCGATATATTAGATTCGAATATACACAAAAGGTGGACATGATCGTTAATAATTTTTGAATTTGAAAATAGAATTTCAATTACTTTATCTTCTTCCGTCACTTCCGTAGTCGAGAAATAAAATTTTACGAGCGAGAAATTGTCGACCCTGTATAATCGATGATCCAACTTCTTCTTAAAATAGAAGATAAAACCTTTCCAATTTATTAAACGCAATTTATCTTGCACAACGGAGTAATCTACAATGCTATTGATGCAATAACTTCTTAATGAAAAATTTCCCGGAGCTTGTATAATTCCGGCAAGGTTATCTCGGGTTCGCGATGCAAAAGCTTGAGTCGAGGTGTGAAATGCGCTTATATCATGAATACTTTAATCCCTCGGAGTCATTTGCTGTTTAAAAACCGGGAAGAAAATTGACGTGTGCCAACTCGTGAGCTAACGCTGTTTACATCTTCTATTCCATCTACGCTTACGTATATTTCAGTTCTGTTGGATTACCGTATTTAACGCGTACGAGTAATGTGCGCTTTGCTGCAAATATAAAACAATGCGATTTTCAGTTGATGTTCACTCGCCGAATCACTTTTTTACAAAGGCTTATTAATAACTCCCATGATCTATTGTAGCAGGGGATGTGCTAATAATAAATGTCGCCCAAGTTATAGGCGCTGTTTTATGTATGGCTAATCTTCTCGAGCAACATAACATTCTTGAATAATTGACAGCAGACTGTATATTTTAGTATAGAGACAGTGGCATACATATGTGCCAGACCGATTTTATTTTCCAACAACAGTTTTGCGACGAAATTATAATAGAATTCTAACTTTAAAGAAAACTGCTAATACTGCTATTTTTTTTACTGCAAAAATAATAAACTTTTTTAAAACATTTATATTAAACATACATTCGTATTATTTAACTCGGCCAAGTTTTACTTTACTATATAGTTGAATTTAGCCTGCGGTTTATGCTATCGTTTTATCTTAAAACATAAAACTATAAACTTTTTCAAGACATTTATGCCGAATAAATATAAATATTAGTATGATTTAACTCAGCGAATTTTCACTTTGCGGTGCAGTTGAATAAAGACTGATTGATTTAAACAACAATGTAAAAGATTGTTATTTATAAAAAAATATTAAAATAAAGTAAAAAAGCACAAATGAAATTCAATTGAACATAAATATAATTATACGTTTTAGAATTTTCGGTAAAAAAGATATAATAGCGATGTAAAATTAACATTGATACAATCGATGGTATTTTAAAGTGTTGTAATTACATTTAAAAGCTACATTTCCAAGTGTATAATTATGATCTCAGCCATTTTTAGTGCAATACACTATCTTTATTTGCATGCATCTGAGTAACTACAACGAATCTGTTTCATCTATTATATTAAAGTACAAATTTCCCATTGAATAACAATATTTATAGTTTCTGAGTGCATTGGAAAAATTCTTAAAACATTGAATATTATCAGATAAAGTATAACATAATAAACATTTCTCGTGTGAATGCCAGTAGAGTTCAAACATGAATTACAGTCTCCATGAGATTGGTTAATCCTTTATAATATATTAGTATAGTACTTAAGAAAAGCTTATATAAAGCTTATGTAAAGAGTCATTGAATTTGTTTATACATTGATATTTATATTATTTGAATTATAATAATCCTATGCATTGTAAAATTACGTGCATTTGCTAATACCTAAGTAATATTAAAATCAAAAAGGATTATTCGTTTAAATTTATAATTCATTAATCCGATAGTCTTATATAGAAAAAACTCATTAGAATGTTTTATTTATTGATAACTATATAAAATCCGTACACAAACATATATATTAACTGAATCGTTTTAAATTAAAGCAATACTTGTGCTTTTGTAACATTGTATAATTAGTCATTAATAAATGTTTTTATTGATGTTTATAAAAAATAATAAATTTTGACGTAATCTATATGGAATTTAAGATGCTACACCTTTTGATGAATTGACATTTGCATAATGATTGTCGGAACATGCTAATATAATGACTGTCATGTGTCATCTACTCTACACTATTTACTACAATGCCGTTCTCATGAAATTTTCATGTATCCAAATAACAAAGTCAGACTAATAGCATCGAATATATATTTAGTTGTTTTTATTGTAATGAGTTATTTCTATTGTTACAATAAACATATTACTGTAGCATTAATAAGAATATGAATAAACAACACGAATATTGAAATTTAATAGTTTTTTCCATTCTGATAATATTGGATGCCAATTTTTAATTAAGCTAAAAAATTATAATCTTTATTTTTCCAATTATAATACACATAGTATATTATGTTGTATTTTAATTTTAATATTATTTTTTGTTTTACTAAATATTGCTATTTTTATTTTCTAACTCTCTTACTTTACTAAATATGTTATGATTAATAGTGACTCTTTAATCTAAAGAATTCCACTCGATTATTAATTTTTTTTAACGAAGAAAATAAGATAATAAAATTATCATACGTATAATACAAAATCGTACAGAATATCTGAAAGCTATTTTTTGTTATCTGTTTGGTTGTTAATGGCTACATAGAATAAAACCTGTAATCGTGCACATAAAATTATGATTGGTCTATTTTAAAAGAAACTAATTAGAAATACTTTGGTAATAAAATCATTCATATGCGAAAAAAATATAATACACGTGAATAAAGCAAAAAATAGAAATATATATATATATGTAATAAGTGAATATTAAATTGATGTTTACGCTGTTCAAAATTATCATTTGCATTCTAAAAAATTTACTTTATGTATAAATTAAAACAAATTTAAAATATTGATTTATTTGAATATTATTTTTTACGAAAGTAAAATTTCCAAATAAGCTAAGTATAAAATTTTTTTATTTAAA
Source organism: Platyscapa corneri (assembly GCA_018907185.1). NCBI lineage: Eukaryota > Metazoa > Arthropoda > Insecta > Hymenoptera > Agaonidae > Platyscapa > Platyscapa corneri. Next base: position 7,397,539 of record JACCHW010000019.1, on the reverse strand, counting down.
GTGTAAAAAAATTAGGAATACTATACATTATTAGGATAAGGTTAATGGCGAGTCACAATAATTTACACGAAGGTCAATGTAAGGGATCGTAACACCGTTATAATTGGGATGAAATAATATATATATTACTGACGCGTAATTGCTGCCAGCATATGAACTCCTTTGCAGTTTATCTGGCAAGATGCCTTTAAATTTTAAGAGCAGAATGTACCATTAGGTTCTACGTAAATTCTTGATTTCAGTTTAACGCTAATTATAAATGTTAACTTAATAGAAGTTATTGTTACGCTAATGTTTTTAAATGAATAGAAACGGAGACAGAGAAAAATATTACGCTTATTTTCAGATGAGGAGTTTTGTTTCCACGGGGGAATTTGTTAATTGCCTCGAGATAATGGGCGAAGAATATTGTACTGAAAAATCTAAGTGAAATATGATGATACCCTTTACTTATTTCATCCACAAATATTTTGTTTATAATAAACCAGAAAATTATAATTATTATTCACGTTTTATGATGCCGTATAATTATTATAAAAAGCAAAGTAAATCATTTGAAATACAAATTGAATAAACAAACTGTTTAAAAATAAAATTTAACAAATTAAATTGAACCTATGATTTAATTAAAATAAAATGAATAAAAAATGATCTGAAAACATATACGGACTTACTTATAAAGTATAATATAAATAAATATTGTAAATCTTTTATTCAATTTCATGGAGATTAGTGAAATTTTAAAAGATTAAATTGATGTTGCCGTTTTCTCGAGTACTATATCTTTTTCGGAGATTTATAACTTGATTTTGTGGACACATTAATTGCCACCGTTCACTTACATAAACGTAATTCTTATTCCATCTCATTACCTTTCTTACAAACATTTTTTTCTTTTCATACTATTCTCCATTTTTTATTTATACGCTTTCTCATTAAAAATCAAGTTCCATTTTTTCTCTTTTAATTCACATTTCATTTTACTTAGTCTTAAACTCCTTTCCCTTTTTTAATTTTATTAAAAAGCCAATCATTGAGTAAATATAAATTCACATTACTTTTTATTTCAAGAATGTATATTATGTATGAAAAATATTTAAAGACATATTAAGAAATTAATGTTATTTAAATTTATTAAATAAAATTATAATGTTATTTAAATTTCAATCTTTGAATGTCTATCTTATCATTACTCAAATTTTTTTTATTATCGATAATATTTTTTGAAAATTAAAATTTTATATATAACCATTAATAATAGTTTTATTTTTATTTTTAAATGTGAATAACATAAAACAAAGAAAGATAAAAAATTGTTATATTTATTTCAAATTTTTTTTCATTTTTAAAAAGATTAGATGATTTTGAAATAAGGTAAAAAACTTGTCTTATAAGAATTACAAATGAAATTGGAAAATTTCTAAATAAATTTAAACTCAGTTATAGTATTTTAATTGACACATCAATTTACAATCGTATTAACAGTATAATTGTCTGAAGTTCTTACGTCGTTAATTTTTTTTTTTTAAACTTTCACGTTATAATCATCTTGGAAAAAATTTTATGTAAAATCGGAGGTGCATACAATTAAAGTTAAAATTAATAATTATGTTCTGTATTGTAATTTCGGACAAAAATTTAAATTTACTACGTACATATAGTAAATAGAATGTCTATAATTATTTAAGCTATGCGAACGAAATACAAAAATAGCCTTTTAAATGTAAAAATATTTCATTTTGCTCATACTATATAAATGTAATGTAAAATTTGTGTATACAATATAAAAATAATTTTTCAATTATAAAAGAATACCAATTTTATTACCGTAGCAACAAAAAAATAATATTAAGTAATGAAACATTTTTTATGCATGATTATAATTAAGCAATACTTCTATATTATACATTTGAATTTTAGGTTAAAAATATAACAAATTAGATTAATTTAACGCTAAATGTCAATTATAATTCTTCCAAAATATTCGCCTAAAAGAAGGTAACAAAATAATCATGCCGAATACTTGAAATTGTACAACTTGTAGTTCCCTTTTCCAAGTCATTAAGAATTCGTTTAATCAGCGCCAGCACAAGAATCGCCCAGATTTTACTCTCGGCTTTTCATTATCGCTCGATCATATTCTAAATATTTCTCCAATCATTCTTCGAACTAAAATACATAAATAGAGAAATAAACACATACGCGCGCGCACACATACAGGTAGAGTAAAAGAAACAGATGTACATTAAGAGAGAAAGATAAGGAGGAGGTGAAGGAAGACAGGCGCAAATTGTATACAAATTCGCGTGTCGGCTGGGCTTTGCGAAAAGTCAAGAGGGGTCCGCCGCATTACCAGCGTGACTTATTAGCTTTGCTATAAAACTGCCGAGCGGCGCATTTATTCTCTCTCTCTTTTTCTTCATTGCTTTTTTCTCTCGCGATGATGATCTCTTTCCTTCTGTCGGACAAATTTCAAGTAATACGGTTATCGTGCAAAACAAGTTGGTCAACCGGAAATTGAGAATCGAGTTTAATCTCATGTCCATTAAACAAAAATTGTTGATATTACTTTCGCAAGTGTACTGTGACTCAAATATTCATCATGCGACTTCGGCTTATTTAACGAGCGCAAGCATTTTCCAAAATTACATATTATCGTATGATATTAAAGATGCATTTAAAGTATCGTTTCATTATAAGCTATAATGAAAAAATATTTCAATCAATAATTTATGTGTATTTTAAAGTTATTAACAAATAATGCTATAATCGCAGCATTTAAACGGACGTGTATTAATTTTGATGTAACTGCAACTGGTTTTTAATAACTTTTATTTTTTACGACGGAATAAGAAATACTAAATTAAAACTTTAATAAACTAATAAACCATCATTAAATAAAATTACAAAATGCCTTCATCGAATTATTTTCAAAAATGCATTTTAATATCCATAATATTACTTTGATCAACTTTTGTATAAACGTTGTATAACGTTAACTGCAAATACAGTGAAATAAAAGGCGTTTATTGATTTAATTAGTATTGAAGTAGTAAAGCACAAAAAGGTTCAAACAGTTTATTTAGGAAAAAACTCATTCGTTCTAAGACCTACAGTTACAGTAAGATGTAAGCTTCCATGGCACATGAAGCTGTGGATGCTTGAAAATATTTAGCAAGCATGTCACGTTCGAAACTTTCACGAGCTATTTAAACGAACACTGGATTTTCGGGTAAAGTTCATATTTTTATACAGGCACACGTACAGATACTTATACTTTGAAAAATACGCTTTAATTTATTATACGGATACATAAATAAACTGTAAAAATAGGCATTAAAACTGAACAATATAATTGAAGCTGTAGTTACAGAAACAGTTTTTCAAATAAATCTTGTGTATAATGCAACTTTAATGTTCATTAATATATTTTCATTTAATAAACGTTAACTAGTGAATGGTCTCACATAAATTAAACCGATAAAAATTAAAGGTATTTTTGTACTTGAAGCAATTTTTAAATGAAATTGTATTTAATATCTAAAATGAATAAAACAAATAAAAATATCAACAAAATTATTTTCAGTTTATTTAATAACATGCAAATCAAATGTATTGTTGATAATTTGATATAATATTAATGCTCTATTACATAAATATATATCTCTAAAGTAATTTAAATAAAATTTCAAACCAATTTAAGTGTTAAATCATTTACTTGCATTAGCAATACTTATTCGAAATTCGTAAATGTACCTATTACATTAGTATATGAGACTGTTAACATTTTTTTAAAAATATTTATAGTTATATACACGAAATTGCTTCATTAAAATATTAGAATCTGATTAAAATTACTTGGTTTTATAATTAGATCGTTACTATTTCGAATTTTGAATAAATAAGTTCTGCTACTAGGGGATACCAATGCAATCATAATTTTACTAAACAGATAAGATTTCATAATTAAATTTTTACAAATATCGCCTTTCTAATTATTATCTACTAAAAATAAACATTAACGAACAAAATCAAATATACTATTAGAACATTATTTTATGATATTTTTTGTTTTAATCATATTTTAATTCATTTTTTAATTCTATTTTTACCAACGAGATTTTTTATTTGATTTTAGGTTTTATTGGAAATAAAATTTATAAATCATAAGCTGTTTAAAAAAATTTCTTAAATATTTTAATTTATATTTTAGAAAAATAATAGAAGTAAATTAAGTATTATGTACAAAATATCAAATTATTGCTTTTTATTTTTTTAAATATAATTCTCAATTAACGCATAAAAAACATTTAAAAGTTTTAAATACACTATTAACAGTTAATATTTATTCACATAATTAAAGTAAAGAGTTATTCATTCTTATATTAAATTATGTAATAAAATTATTTGTTATGTGCATCAGAAGAATGATATTTTTGCTTAAAAAATTGTTTTTTTTTTTTTAATTTTTAGATGAAACCCACCGAAGTTGCTTATAATATTAATCTAATATAAATAGGTTCTCCACAAAACAAATTTGCAACTGGATTAAAGTGAGACTCGAGAGATTTCCTCTTAAAAACTCAGAGAATCGGCAAAAGGGGGTAGAAGTCGAAGAAATGTTAATTGCTCCTCGCGTCTCGTTTATTTTTAACATCTAGAGACTTTATGATTGGGCTTTCAAGTTCTTTTGGAGTTTAACAGTTGCTACTTGAGTAGAGGGCCATAGGCGGTGATTCATTGGGCATAAATCAGTATAGTCTGGGTTTTTGTAATAAAAATTCGAGATCTTCGCGCATACTGCACGTACTACGTGCACTTGCTCATGTTCTAAAGGTTTGCAGTTGAGGATTTCTGCGCAACTATGTAATCTAGTGATTGTTTGTAGACAGACGATTTAAAATTCTAAGACAAGCGTGCACTTTTTTATTGTCATTTCCAGGCCTCTTTTATGCGATTTACTACGTACTTTATGTAGGACAGAATGAATAGTCAATTATTTGGTGTCTTAACGTATAAGGCGACGTGATTTCTCTATGCTCATTATACAATCTATGATCCCTAAGCCTAGACACTTCTGGGAAAAACCTTTCAGATGGGAAATTAATACTTCGAGCTTTGGCCGTTATGATAGAAAAGGACTCTTTCTTTCTCCCTTGCTTTATTTCCTTACTCCTTCTCTCTTCTTTTCTTATGCGCAACTTTACAAAAGACAAAGAGAGTCGTAAATCTGTCTTCGGTGCATTGGCGCGGGCAGCGGAACCGTGAAATATTGAAAAGCATAAAAATGAAAATTTAATCCACGAATTTCCTTTGAACTTAATTTAAAAAGTAATTTCACACGTGTGAAGCTGTAACGCTAAGCCTAAGCCGATACGAAATCAGAGTGCACTTATTCTTAGTCTTGATTCGACGTATTCCATATTTCATGAATAGTAGCACTGTTTTTCGACATTATTAGAGGCCGGATAAATATTCTATCATTCGTGTATTCATAATTTTATACAGTGTACATTTATTTCGATGAAGATTGCTTCATATATTATGAAATTTTAATCAGAGTGGGAAAGAATTTTAAAATTCTTCTGAAGCATTCTTAGATTGATCCCAAACCATCTAGAAACATTTTTCATTCGACAATTTTCAGTCAAGTTGGGTAATGTATAAATATTTTTAAATGTATGCTCTTCGTTAATTAGACCAATTAAAATATAAAATTTTTGTAACATAAATTTATATTACGATTAAAAAAATACATTATTTCCCTTAATGTTTTTCTATTAAAAACATTATAAAATTTAACACGTACATGTTAAATTACATAAGGGATTTGAGTATCTGAAATAATAATTTTTTCAAATGTGAAGTGTGTCAAATAATCGTTATTACACTCGCTTTATGAAGAAGTAAAAAACTTCTAATTCAGTACGAATGACATCATCTACTGGCATCGGATAATATACTTTTATAGTGTATTACTTTAGACGATTATCTGCATGTACATCGTTACTGTCCTAATAATTATTGTATTTGCACTTACCGCAAATTTAATGTAATATAAATAAAGTACTATCGAATTTCTATTCATTAATTCTGTATACATTTTCTTAAAAAATCAATTTTTTTTTTATATTTTGCCATTTTGTACACGGTAATAATAATAATAATAATAATAATAATAATAATAATAATAATAACAACAACAATGACAATAACAATAAGAATAATAATAACAATAATAATAACAACAACAACAATAATAATTTTCAACATAATTCGCTTAGTTTTAATTAATAATATAAGTGCTTTAAATTATTTTAAAAACATCTTTAGCTAATAAATGTATAATATTAATCATTAGGCTCTTTAAAGTATATATATATACATATATTGTTTCAAACGTTCATAAAATTAAGTTTTTATAATTAGTATAGACAAAATTACAATTTTTTTTTCGTCTTGTAAAACATTTATCATTTCCTAAATTAATTTTGTTAGGTCCATTTTGTTGCTAAATATAGTGATAAAATATAATACACAACAAGTGCCAAGCTTAGAATAAACGATTTTTTCAATTAAAAATGAATCATTAGATTAGATAATGTAATAAATAGTTTTAGAAATAGCTATTTTTTAGCCTTTATAATGTGATCTTGTAGCATCTGTTTGCAATAGTCGTTTCATTGCAGCTACAGATAAGTAAAAAATAGGGACATTTTGTGCCATGAATAATATTGAAAATTCATTTTGTCATTCTTTTTCTGTTAATATTAATGATTTACTTTTATATGTTTGTTTTTTACCAATAAAACGTAATTACGATTATTAGTTATTATTTTTGAAGAAAAAAAAATTTAAGTTTGTTAAGAATAGCAAAACTATTTATGATAAAAGTGTTAATTGCCGGTTCTACTATTACATGTGATACCGAGTCGTTAAACAATTTGCCAAGCGTGTACGGGAAAAATATGATACCAAGCTTTCTTCTAATCTTTGCATGGATATCTATATATAGCAAGTGTATCCACAAGCGACGTAAGAAGAACTCCTACACAGTCGTTGGAAAAGTTAACGGATCGTTAAAGACCTATAATCAGCCAATACGGCTCTTGAAAAAGTCTGTGTTTGCGTGCAAAGGCACACGCGGGTTCATGCACATCGATGCATTAATATCATCAGAAAGAGCAACAACAAGAGCTCGTCCAAGAGCGTATTGACTATATTTACTGATGGCAACGATAATGCATACACTCTTTATCACGTAACATCTGCGTCATGTGTGTGCGCTTGAACTGCAATGTAGTGAAAAGCCCATGACTTGCTGCTCTCGTCTGCTTTACAACTGTTTACTATACGACCCGTGCGATTGAATAACCGATGTACATACGCTTCTTTCCCTTTCTCTCTCGCTCATTTGCTCGCTTTGTCCTCCTTTTCAGTTTCTCTTTCTTCTTTCGACTTCTCTCGAGCCTCCCGCGCGATTATTCTTTCGGTCACTCCTCTACATACATGCTTGTTTCCACGAGCAAAAGATCGAGGACTGACGTGTGTGATGCAGACCTATCTAGTTTCACTGTAAAATGGGAAGTGTACGAGCATGCGAGACCAATGGGAAATAACTGGGAAGCTCATTCTGTATTCGAAGACTGAAAAACTTAACTGTCGGATCGTGAAGTTTCTTTAAGAGTAATGCCACTTATACGTTTCTGTTGGAGATATTCATCTGCGTTTCGGATTAAGACGTTGAAAGCGTTTATCATTGGATTCGATCAAACTCGAATAAAATTTCGGTCAATTTTGCAACAAAATTATTGTTATCAAATAACTGGATTTTAGAATTTCTGGGTTTAAAAATATAATTGTGCTTAGAGTATTGCGCTTTGATTTAGAAAATTATTTAGGTTAAAAGACGGCCGTTAACATTTAAAGTGTATACACGTTTATGTATATCAAGATGAAAAGTTCAATAAAGTACTCAACTTAATTTATAATAATTCGATCAAAGCATTTTTGGTAAAATTTTTTGTAATTTTATGCCAAATTTTGTGAAACAAATTACCAACTTTTCGAAAGCGCAGAATAATATCCATCTCATTCCCAAATATTAATTTTTGATCCAATAATACAATAATGATTACTATCACGATACACCAACTACTTATTTACGTACGAAAATAATATTTCTTAGCAACACGAATGAATGTGAATCACCGCTTAAGTAATTTGTTTTAAAATGAAATAAGACAAAGACAAAAGTTAGTTATTACTAACTTATAAAATTAATGTAAAATTGTTGATTATAAAGTTAACAGCCCTATAAATAAAAATTTCTAATTTATTGAATATAAAAGTCGAAGACTCTAATAACATTTATGACGTATTAAATTAGTAATGATTGCAAAAATCTCTATAACATGACACATAAATCAAATTAGATTTTTTGCATTATTATACAGTTTAATGCTAATAAATATATTTTTATACTATCTAATAAATACAATCGTAAAACGATTCCGTCAAGTTTGAAGAACTATGAAAACACTCGAAACTTTGATAAGCTTTCGAGCGGCACATTGTGACGAAATGCCATGCAAATTCAATAGGCTAATTAATGGTATAATAGCGCATTATGAATTAGTAATAAAGTAGAATAGAAGGCATGAAAATACGTCAACTTTCCATCGTAAGTCTTCAACAGAAGAATAACTATCATCAATACTGCTCAATCAAAGTGGATTACATGATCTAAACGAGATGCACGCGATATGCTGCTGTCAGATACAGTTCACGAAGTAACAAAATCAATTTATGAGAATCTGTTGTACAGCGATTTATTAGAAAGATGGGAGGAAACACGCAGAACAGCAATTAAATTTTAAATAGATTATTATAGCACTTAATTCCTAAGTACTTGTATTATGAATTCAAAGCGTTGAAACAGCTGCTTATTTAAGTACCTAATTTTAAATAGAGGCTACGGATTCAATTATTAAGAGATTTTTCATAATTTATAACATTGAATAGTATTTACATTGGTGAATAACTCTTAAATATTATAACTAAATAATCAACGAATTCTTTAAATTTTCTCATTAATTTATATATAAAAAACACATAATTCTTTTTACAAAAGACAGAAAATATTACAATACCTAAAAAAATCTTTGATATTTTGTAATATATTAAGCTAGAGTTAAGAAATTAAGTAGCATCAAGGTTTATCAATCGCTCCTAATAAACCTAACTATTTTGCTATAAAAACAATATAAAATAATGTATTTATAAAATAACACTATTGATTATCAGCAACAAAGTCGAAGAAAAGGTTGAAGGATGAGTACGAAATTTGATCCTCAATTAATCCTTAATATGACTAACATTGCCACGGGCATTGCTCTTTTTAATTACTTAAAACATCTTAAATGAAATAATACATAAAAATCTACATTATTCTTTATAATTCATAATAGATAAATATAAATTTTAAGTTAAATTATTAAAAACGTAAATCATTTTTTTATTTTGTAAAATTGTATATTATAGGCATGTAATTATCATAACAATTAGAGAAATATTTACAATTCAGTACCATTTTCAATTTTTAACATAACTGTTAATTTAAAAAAAAATTGAAAAGAAAGAAATATAATATGTCTTTAAAAACAAACGAATAAAATAATCATTTCAATAATCGAATATATTATTAATTTAAATCTTATTAAATATTGAAATAAAATTTTTTGTAATTCATACATATTATATGATTTTAATTATGATGCATTTTTCTTTATACGAAAGTATAAATTATATTAAAATGAGTACTCATAATTTAGAACTAGTCTTTGTTAATTATTATGCATTAGTTTATATTTTCAAGGGAATTCAATAATTTAAAAAATTTTAATTATTATATGTAAATGTTTTATTCATTTATTATTATATAAAACATTGAGGACAGAAAGTAATTTATTTTTAGATTTAACACTATATATTTTTATTAGAAACATTTTAAGTTAATAATTATTTCTACGTGTAATATTCGCATTTAGAATTACATTTTACACGCGTATGCGAGTTACAATCAAATCAAGATTTAATTAACGATAAGCATCTGCAACGTAATACATTACAATATACTTTAAATTAAATCTTCATTTTCTTTATGTATAAAGCAAAACTGTGTAAAAGGAATTAAAGAAATTTACTAAATCCGTTAAATTACAAAATATTTTATTTTATTTCGTTCGATAAATGTTGCGTTATACTAAAAATGTAATTAAGCAAAACCTCATATTATAGAAATAACTTTTTTTAAGTATAGTACTTTTAAAATTAACACAAAATTAACGTAATTACTGTAAATATAAGCCTATTTTCAAGGAAAAAAGATAGTTATTAAGAGGTTAGTATATTACATCGTACGTTGCGTGTGGAGCATTAAACACAAAAATACCATCGTGACTCTTCTCCGATCCTTAAATTGTTTCTACATCTATGCACGTATAATAATATTTATAAATATATAAAAGTTTACTCGTGCAAATAAATGTAGAATATAAATAGAAATAATTATTAATTTAAATTAACATAATTAATTTAACTTTATTTTTATAATTCAACGGATTTTTAAATACTTATAGAATCAAAAAGTGCACTAGAAATTAATTAAAATTTGTTAAAATATTATTTTTACAGATCATATTAATCTACTTTTCACAAAAATTATTTAAATAATCATTTCACTGTAATAATAGATGCTGCTCTATGGATGAATGTTAAAAAATCATTAATTTACTGTTTTCTTACTTTTAACTTTTATTATTTCAAATTTTATTATTAACCGAGAAAAATAGGAGGATTCATGTTTCAGAAACATATTCTACGTAAATCCGACTTGTATCAAAGAAAGAGAGAGTAAAAGTGTATTGGATGCATGTGTACATTAAACTACAGGAAGAAAAGCGTGCATTCAGTTCTGATGCATCTTATCGAGCAATTGCGCAAGGGGACCCAGACGAATTGGAGACGCTCGAATGAATGAAAGGAAAATAAGAAAGGAGTGAAGAAATCAACAAATTAAATGTATGTTCAATTGACTAATGTACATCTGTTTTATTTTTTATTTATTAAATACTACTATTTTTATAATGTGAATTATAAGGTTGCGACAAAAATAAACGCGTAAGCATTATTTTATCCATCAGCTTCGTGGTTTCTGAGCACAGTTTATGATGCATATACTTATAGCGAAATTCTTTCAAATGTTTCTGTTATTAATTAATTTAAAATCAATCTAGTTGAAGAGAGTTTGTATATTTTTTCCATCAATATCGAAGAAAAAAGCCTTCTTTTACACAAAATATGATTTGTAAAAGCAACTTTTTGCATAGATAATATATCCCGAAAAAATTAATATAATGCTAAAAATATTCTTTTAGTTTAAAAAAGCAAATTTAAATATTTATTTTCAATAATTTAAAAAAAAAAGATTTCCTTGACTTTCAAGATATCTTCTATGAAAATTTAAATAAAAAGAGAATCAGATTAAATGTAAAAGTATAAAATACGCGCATCCTTGAGGAAGAAATATTTATAAAAAATGTTTCTGAGAATTCATGAATTTCAAAATTAACGATTACAATTTGTAATCTATGCATTAAACAGTGTGCTTGATGTAAATGTGAAAAAGCTGATTCTATTTCAAAAGAATAATTGCAATTTCAATTACAAATTTTTACCGTACTGATAAAATATTTCAAATTCAGCTAGTATTGTTAAACATTGAGAATTTTTATTCTCAGCGTATTAAATTATTTAATTATTCCAATGAGAGTAATATGAAATAAGCTATTAAATACAAATTAAAAAAAAACTGCCAAACTCCTGAAAAAAATAATGTACCTTAAGTAAAGATGTTAAACCACTTTTTTACGTGAATGAATTCGAACAATTCATACCTACATAAATTGAGGATATCAAAAACTCCCGTAAAAAGGAGAAACATGAGCGTGCGCATTTAAGTTTAAGATAAAAGGAGCGTTCGCAGAACGTACAATATCATAAAATATATAATTCATACTCGCAGTGTAAGAAATCGAGGAAGCGCACGTCGATTACACGTCGAAATAAGTTTTTTGAACGAATCGATGCCTCCCGCCAAAAAACCGGTTAAACGTGGTCCGCGCGTTACAGCGCAAGCCTTGCTGTCTTCATAATATCGCCCTCACGAGAATACATATGTACTTGATTTGAACCTCATAACTCAGTGCGTCGAATTAATTGTCAATAACTCGCGACACATGCATAACTCCAGATAAATCGTCCCGCGGCTCGAATACTATCGGGACACTCGCAGTCGGCGTCACTTCAAAGTGAGAAAAAAAAAAAATAGTTCCCCGATAAGATGTAGGCGCTCCAGTTGGTCAACTAAAATTTTATACAAACTGCTAAACGTAGTTCATAGTTGACCTACAGAGATAGCGTGTGTGCATATGCTTATTCTTTTGAGTGCTTCGCGTATTCTTTTTCGAGAACAGGAGAATATTCCTTTGACGAAATTCTGGCGCTTAAGAACAACATTTAACGCAATGCACGTCGAATGGAGTTTTGCTTTTTATTGTTAGCCAGCGAGTAAATATAGAATGCTAATTAAAAAAACATCTGTAGCTTTTGATGCGCCAGATGCTCCAATTTGATTTCACGTGATTTTCTTTCATATGCGAAAAGATCATTTAAATGCGATCTTCGAATTCATTATTCAAGTTTACGTTTCTTTATTAGCCTCACTTTTAACGTTAAATTTAAAATTATATCTAGCTGCCGTATGATTAGTATATCGCTTTGTTATTTCCTTTACTTTTAAATCGAGCAAAGGTAGCTAAGGATTAAACGGAGTTATGTCACTCAACTTATGGAAAATATGAAAATTTTCGTACATTTTACCAAAAACTGTGTTGAATAAAATAAAACACGTGAAAATGAGAAGTTTTAGCGGGACAACGAAGTGATTTTTATGTAGCTATATATCAAGAAACCGATACCTAAACATAAGATAAGCTTATCGACTCCAATCCAATATTTAGTCTAAATAACGAGATACAAATGGGCAACTATCAATAGAAAGAACCAGGCCAATGGTAGTTCCATATAAGCTTTGGATTAAAATGATTAATTAAATCATAAATAATTCCAGGAATAATTAAAAGAAATTATCTATTTCTAAGAATATATAATTTATTTTAAAAGAAAAAATTACATTTAATAGGTTCTGTCTCAATAGCCATTTTTATGTACGAGATTCATTTATTTATTGCATATTGTAAAAAATGTTTTCCAATCTTCATTAAAAATAGGATTTTTATTAACTCCCATTTTCTAATTCGAAAAACATATACGTTACTTAGAGAAATATAAACAATATGTGTTGGTATTTAAAAAAAATTTTAATTCACACAATGAAAGTAGGCGTGAGGTATAACGGTCACAATGTTTATACTGTAGTCTATCCGTGTGTGAGGTTACGTCAGCATCATATTGTAGCTTTTCCTCAAGAAATGTCGACGAATAGTAACAGTTTATATGTCATTTGGTTACTATATACTGATAAAAAGTATTACATAGCCTTAATTCGATATATACTTGAGGTGTTAAAAAATATAAACACAGTATTCATACTCCGTATATTTTATAGTATTAAAATATAGTATAAATAGAAGTTTAATGTACAATTATATTCCACTTCTTTGAGAGATTTAAGTTATTGATCTAAAAATATCTATTGTGCGTGAATAACTAACATTCCACAGCATGAAAATGATCTCATTAGTAGGAGTGAAATAAAAATTCTAAACGTAAATATTGTTTTGCCAGTAATTCCGTAAACGTGTAATTGTAATATTAGATATATTATATTTTTAGGTATCCAAACATACGACCAATAAAATTTTGCAAAATTATTGCGTCAAATTTTTTAATATCGACTTTGACTGGTAATTCTCCTAAACTTGTTTATGTAGACGGCGCCAAAATAATTTCTTACTACGAATGGTTCCCTATTAATGTATTAATAGTATGATCACTTAATAATAACTTTCTTCTATCGAAATTATCATTAACAAATTTTCCTGTATATTTGTAGATGATATTTACAAAATTAGTCGGAAAATATGTCTATTACTATAAAAATTAGTTTTTGCAATTAAAAAAAATCTTATTTAAGCCAGACATCGCTGATTAATAAAATTTGAATAATTATAATTTGGTGTAAGTAAGAACTTATTTATATTTACTTATTTATTCGTAACATGCAACTTTTTTCACTTTTAGCTTTTTTGTTTGTAAAAACTAAAAAGTTTCGCGTTACGAGACGAATTAATTATTATTATTAAACACAATACATAATAAATTGATAATTTGAAAACAATTTTAAAATTATAAGTAAAAATTTATTGAAGGGAACAAATAAATATGAAATTACGCTATTTTAAAAAATTACAATAACTACTTCGCTTGAAAATTTCTTCAAATGATGTAAATTCATTTTCATAATATTATTATTTTCATTTTTATCAATTTCAAACGTTTTCTCTTATTCCAAGAATAATATCGGTTGATCATTTCGAAATTTCGGGCGAACTTCTGGATAATATAGAAAAAGAATATGCAACAAAATGCAATCGCAACTTTTTTCAATTCTAGACACGCGAACTAGTCATTGAACAATATGACTTAGGAACATTCGCGCGTTCAAACTCTACCTCTCATCACAAGTACTTGTGCTGCGTTCGGAATTAGTGTCCACTGTTCACATGAAACAAACCGCTGTTGGACTCGACGATATCGAATACTTAATCAGTATATTTTGCCTCCGGAATATTAATGGTTCTCCGTTTTTGAGGTATATTAAGTGGTCATGTATTTCATCTTATGTTGCCGTCCTTTCTCCCTCCCTCTCTCTCTCTCTCTCTCTCTCTCTATTTCTCTCTTCGTTGTGTGCGTATTCTCTTTCATTCGCTTATTACGCTTTTCGTTATTTTTCTTAAGGCGTGTAGCAGGTATATAGTACATTGTTGTGCTGCAAAACTGTACGCTTGCTCGTTATCATTAAACCACTTTACTTTTCTCTAATATGTCACTTTATCTAACTTATAAATTCTTCAAACTTTTTCTTATTTTATCAACGAGGATGAGTTTTGAAACTACAGCCTTTAGAAAACTAACTTTGCTTCTTTGATTCTTATGAATTTTACATTCATTTTTTAATATTGTTTGTGTCTTAAACAAGTTTAATTAATTACTTATAACTATGTAGAAGCAGAATTTATTCATCCAGCGATTGATAATTCATAGAAGCGTGTAAACGTGTTAAAATAATTGTTACTCTATAGTACTGGAAGATTTATTTATTGAAATACTGCATCTTCTTGCATTACGCATGATTTATTGTTTATCAAGATTTATTTAAATTTTCATAATGCAAATGTTTTATTTTTACCATAAATGCTGATTGAAATAATAAAATATAATGAATTAGCATTTCTTATTTTAGGACGTGTTTCATCCCACGTGTTTTATTCAATAATAAAATGTACTTCGTTAACATAACTTTTATATAATAATTATAAATTACATCTTTTTATGCATTTTAATTAAAACAAAATTAGTAAAGTTGATGATATTTCACTTATGCAATATGTATAAATTAAGCACTTAACGTAAAGACATAATTGTAACTAACATTTCTTGATATTTTTAATTTTCGACTTTAATTAATAAATTTTGATCATATTTCAGGTTTACCATTACCAGGGACCTTCCAAGAAATTTTGTCGCGTATAGTTTTTAATAGTGTAGTATTATAAAACAGTTTTCTCCTGAATTGATACACACAGAAAAACATATCACAGTTACAAAAACATCCGATAATATTCGCTAATTTACATACTCCGGAAATGAATTTGAAGTAATAATTAAAAATAGTCTTTTCTCTTTTATTTACAAAAGATTTCATTTTTTATAAAAAAATCTATACTTTCTTATTCTTAATTTTGATTTAAGAATAAAACTTCAAAGTTTAGATTTATATAAAAATTTAAAAGCTCGTGACTCTGAGAAGAAAAAATTTTTCCATGTATTAATTTATAAATTTATTTAATTTATAAATCAAAAAAGCAAAAGTCCGCCCGCGTAATAGTGTAAATCATTTTTGTTTTTATAAATAACTGCCAATGTTGCATTATCCTTGTAAATAATTACGTTGTAAAGTTTCGCCCTTGATTTATAACGGTCCCAGTAGTACGAGACTGAAAATCTCGCCGACGCCGGCAGCATCTTTCCCAAACAATCCGGAGAGATCATAAACGTGCAACCCGAGCAGCGACGAGGAAAGCAGGCGCAAGCAATTTCGAATACTGAATACACCTTTCGCGTTTAAAAATTCAGCAGAAGCAGAGTCGTCGCGCGTATATCCGCGGCACGCGTCATCTGCACTTTCATTACAGTGAGTCACATGTGGAGCCTAAAAAAAGGCGTTTCGAGGCAGACAGGCCGTAACACTTCGGACTTTGGCATCATGTCGGATGCATCGGCAGCGATCGGGGGGCCTTTGACAGGCTCTGCGCTTTGCGCTCAAAAGCGCACTGCAACGAGAACAAGCAATCGCGGTTAGAGCGAGGCGGACGCAAGTTCTGCGTACGAAAGGAACGAAAGAAGAAGCGCCGCATTGGAAAACGAAAAGCCGAGCAGGCGTTCGCTCGAGTTGTGTCGCTCAGCCGCTTGCAGCTTCAGTTCAACGCGAACCAGCAACGAAGGACGAGTCGAGTCAAGAGGCCCGACTGTCGTTGTTCCAAGAGTCGAAAATTATTGCCACTCGTGCGCGTTCGCTTTTTCTTCTTCTTTCTCTCTTTTCTTATTTTATTTTTGTTTCGCCTTTTTTACCTTTTATCGACCACGTATCGTGACGAGAATTATTTACGACCGCCTCCTTTTCAATAACGATTTTTCGAGCCTTCATCCTTTTTTGACATTTGCTAGAATTGAATTTTCTTGCGGAATACATCAACGCGGGTTGGCCCTGTTTTTGCGATTGCAAAAATGAAAGAGGCCTGGAGCGTGCCTGTGTGATAATTTTAGTGGTGATTGAACTGTGCTTTCATTTATCATGTTGACATATTGGATTCTACTGTTCGTGGTACTGTTACGTGTCACAGGTAATTAATTTGAGCTTTCACAAATTCTTGGTATTCGTAAAAGCTTTTCGCTAACAATTTAGGCAGTCCTCTGTGGTAGAGTAAATAAACAGTTTTTCTGAATAAATGGATGTTTACTATTCTCAGCGTGAAAAACCCGTATTATAAGATCATTATCATTTTTGTGAATGAAATCTCTTATGGGAGTATGCTTCTTATGACCGGTTTGTACGCGCAGAAAGTTATTTTTTAAATTTCAATGAAGTATATATTTATTTGACCCGAAAGACCATACGTAAAATAATTGAACGAGTTTATTAGATTTTCTAAAATTTATTTTAGCCAGGAAAAATATAGATCAAGGATACAAATGCAGGATACCGATATTTATTTCTATTTATTATTAAAGATGATCAATCGTTAAAATAATGATTTTTTTAATGCGTTATTCACTTGTTTCATAAAACTATTAATTTAAATGTAGTATGAAGAAATAAACAATGCCTATTCTTTACGGATTATAAATATATTGATATGTAAACTATAATGATTAAGATGATGGATTTAGTTGGCATGCATCGATGCATTGAAAGTAATAAAAATATTTATATTTCTTCAATATAATTTGTGAAGAAACTTAAATGCCGGCCAATCAAAATTAATCATTTTTTAATTCTTTTTCTTTAACATGCTTAATAATAAATTATTGTATAAACAATATACATAATTACGCATTGAGCAAGAAAGTTATGGTTAAGGTAAAACATCATTAAAATATATAACAAGATGACATCTTTATGACCTTTTTCCCACAGAATTATGATTAACGATATTAAGATGTGTAACTTCACCAAATAAAAAGGATTTTTTAATTACACAATATAATTTGTAAGTAAGTACTTAAATTAAGAAAGAGTTTTTGAGTAAAGTAAATAATAATGTTCATATTTCAGTAAATATGAAAAAATAACTTCAAATAAGCACAAGTAAAGTAGATAAATGTTTTGGTTCGCCTCAAACCTTATCCTTGACGGTGTAATATATATTCATTATATAATTTAAAGGAAAAATGAATAATCGTCCGAAAGAAAATACTAGAAAAATTAGAAATAAATATTCAAATGACAAATGTATTATTACCAAAAATTATTATTGTATCGTCGAAAGCAAAAATTAAAAAATATAAATAATCGTGTAATAAAATGTATTACACGCTTCGTACACGTCCATTCAAGCGAGCTTTTTCTTTATAAAAAAAAAAAACAGATGATCCCACGCTGATCATTAGGTACCCAAAAGTGGTCCTGCATTTTTCACCGTTGGCCATAAAAAAGGACGTCTCGAATAATGTTCGAATCGATGGAACCCCCGTACTATTTTAAGATTTCCTATATTCACGCGAGACACGCGCGCACAAACTTCGCGCAACAGGCCGCACAATAGAGCACAAGGCGTCTGCGTTTTCTTAGGAGAACGGGGAATGCATTGTCCGCGCATCCGAGGAGGAAAGTGCAAAACAACGTAGCCCTGGGGTGTTTCAATGGAATTTTCGGTCGCGCGTACGTGGACAGACGCCTGGGTCAATGTCAGGGTGGGGAACGACCCGCGATTTAGCGTAGCGTTTAAAAATCCGACCCGGACACGAAATCGGAATGGTGGGCGCATGCGCCCGTGTACCTCCGGAGTGACCGTGCCATTGCCAGGAAGGTGGCCGACGGGTCTATGAAAGACTGATGCTTGTTTTTCTTTTTAGCGAGAATATCATTTATTTGCTTTTAAAAAAATGGGAGGGGCGTCGTCACACGTTTTTGGACGCGCGCTAGTCAAATGATGACAAATGGATCAGTGTTCAAGCCTCTGGACGATTCACATTAACGATTTTGTTTAGCGTCGTTAAACCCGCTAACGCACCGGAATTGTTTTCTTAGGCTTCTTGTTGACTTGCACTTAAACGAGACTGGAAGATCATAACGATGATTTATTTTACTGAGCTGAAAACGATGTGTGCAATCGTTTACGCATTATTATTTAAGTTCGTGTTGCAAGAATATAATATTTAAATTGAAACGTTTGATTTAACACCCACTGGGTGACAGATATTGCGACAAACTTTGAAATCCATGAAAAATAAGTCTAACTTATTGGGTCGTTCGATGAAATTGTAAATAATGAATAGTTTTCGAGGTGAATCGCTGAAGATATTAAGAAATGTAAGTAGCCAGTATATTTTACAACTTGAAAAGGACAATTTATTTCACTTGCGGAGTAAAAATATTAAACATTGTAATTTTATTTCGCTGACGTATCGCATTAAAACTGTTTTATAGATCGTACTCAGAGTAAATCTTATACTGAATTTATAAGAGGCATAAGGAGAATATTATTGAGTGCACTTTAAAAATAGGTGTATATAAATGGAAACTATAAAATAATGCGTGTAGGAGTGCAATGAGGCTTTGTATTCCTAGAGAGAGAAAGATACAAAGACGCGCTGAATCGAGAGAACAGATGCGATTTCAGATGGGGTATTCGACCCCTGGGCAGTCTATTTTCAAATGATGCTGCACCCGGCACTTTGTGTATAATGTTCTTATAAGGAGGGATTTTTACCTTGTGCTAATTTAGCAACGCAAAGTCCAATTAATGTTCGACGGTTGGCGAATAAATCACTATAAAATCAGATTTGTATATTTTTCGTTAAAGTAGACACAATACTTAAAAAATGAATGTGCGTTAACGTTTTTTTATGAAGCAAAAAATTGTTGTAAATTCATAAAATGAAAAGTTTTTGAAAATATCACTGTTATAACTAAAAATAATTTGTTAATGTTAGAAATAATAGTATAATAATTGTAAATGATATTTTTTAAATAAGTAAGGCTTCCATTTAAATGGAATTTTTTTCATTTACAGCTTTTGAACCTTTATTGAATGCAACTTGTACAATCCATAATGTTAAGATATAATTAAATGTAAGAAAATAACAGTGTAAGATTAGAATTTCTTAAATAGGATCAAACTATTAAAAAAAGTTTTATTTAACGAAGGTTTTAGTATTAAAATTCAATTTGGCAATCAAATAATCAATTTATTGTTCTTTATTTTAACGAAAAAATCATTAAATTTAAAAAAAATTTGTTTAAAAAATATTTTTTATTAATTTATTATAAAATATTATATGTAAATTATTAATGAAATATTTTATCTTATATGGAATTATTAATAGTATTAAAAACATATTTGTTATTTATGTGAATTATATACAGATTACAGATAATGATTGACCAGATAAAAGACTACCATTAAAATAGGAAATCACTTAAAAACACTTAATAATTTCGATGGAAGTAGATTTTTATCTCTAATGAACCTTGTAATATTTCTTGCATACAATCTTTTATAGATTATCGGCAATAGTTTTAAAAGTTGAATTAGTTTTTAAAGCTAATTATTACTTAAGCAACTTAAGATAACTATATAAATAATTTTTAACTACACAAAAATTAATTTTAATTTCCAACTAATATTCTATTTTATATATTTAACAAATTTATACGTTACATAAAATTATAGCTCTAATAAATTAAAATACTTTAATGTGTTCATCATTAATAAAAATTTAAAATTAAAATTCCCAATAATTATAATTGATAATTTCCTGTCCATTAAACCTTAAGAAATTATTTTTAACAATATAATAATATCAACATACTTTTTCTTTAAAAAATTGTAGTATATTAACTGGATTAGTAATTTTTAAAGAACAAGAAAATTACTAATCAGAGAATTCACGACTTCGGAATAAAACGCAGTCTTTTATTTAAATTAGTTTAAATATATTAAAAAATATTTTAGTTATAAGAAAACATCAAGCATAAATTAAATTAGAATTCCTTTTGCTATTAATTATCGCTGTATTTATTATGTAAGTATAGTTTTAAAAACTATTAATTTTTTAATAATAAGCGGAAAACAATTTTAATCAATTACTCTTGTTAAAATAATTTTGAATATGAAACTCAAATTGTAACTTATTAATGCAGTCCCATAAATAGCCTAAAGAAAGTAAAGAAATGTTTGAATGGAATAAGTTACGGACACTCTTATGTTATTTTAAATTTATCAGATAGTTCCAAAATAGTTTCATTACAAAGTCAAGTGCTCAGGACGGAGGCATGTTGGGCAAAGGTTTCCTGACCCAACAGAGATGCCAGACTTTACCTACACTACTATCAAAGCACACATCGTGCGTGTAATTCGTTTCATTCATCTACTAACATATTTTTGGTGCTTACAATATATCTGTGACCTAACGAACATGTAATATTCATATTCCTAATTTTGATGGTCAGGAGTATTACGTTGCTCAAATTTGAAATTATTGCTTAAATATATTAAATGATTAATTAAATACTTCACGAATCGTTATTTGTCGATATTCCTGTCATGAAAAAATAAAACAATAATCATGTTATCTTGGAATTATATAAATTCAAATAGATGCTCTGACCTTCTCATTTTGCAATAGTTTTAATGAACTAGAATAAAAAAGTGCTATTTAAAACACACGATTAGTTGTTTTATTTAAAAATAAAAATACTCGAATAGTGCAATTTGTAATTTGACTTATGTAAACATAATATTATAAAATTGTCAGTATTTGTGTGTCAGTAATCTCCTTGTGTGCTAAGCTGATGTCATTGTTGAATTTAATTATATTTTCAGTCTGTTATACACACGTTCCACCGATTTTTTTCGACTTTATTAATTTTCATGGTTAAATGTAAAAATCACCTAATTCAAATTAAGTTTCGGAGAGTAACAGAAGATAAAAGTCACCTCGTTTAAAATAACTAAATTCATTTGCAAGTTAGTCGGCTACTACAAGGAAAATACGTTATGTCGAATCTACATGTGAAAACAGAACAGCCATAACTTCGAGCACGAAGAAATTATTTGCACGACGAAAATAGGTATGGCAAGCGTGGCAATACGCGTCTATTTAGAAGCGTCGAATCGAAAGAGTTAAATTCATTTAAAGCAAAGTTATGATTGCCGAGAAAAGCTTATAGATAAGATGACGATATATGGCTTTGACTGTATTTTAAAACGTCTTTTCGATACTTTACACTTCAAGATAATAACAACAAAGATACTAGGGAAATTAGTAGTTTTCTGATAAGTTTAACGTAAGCTTTTTGCACGACGTCCAAATTAAAGTTCTGCTAAGCCTTGAAAAATGGAAAATTTTTCTTAGTAAAAAACTGGATAGTGATTTGCGAGAGTTTATTAAATAATTTATTACACGTCCAAGTCAATAATATGGCCTAATCGTTACTAAAATATTTAGAATTTTAATTATTTAAAATTCATAAATAATATAATAGTATTTCATATAGAACAATAAATGATTAAGTCCTTATTAAATCAATTCAAATAGCACGATTCAATTAGAGAAACATGGTAGAAATAATACTTTTACATTGTGAGCTATTAATCATTATGATGTTGATCATGATAAATTATTAGTTCTATAATAGACTCTCATTATTGTGATCGTTTTAATTATTTATAAAACGATGTGGCTGAAAGCACAATCTATTTATTAGAAGCACTTGTTGACGTTTCTATCGTACAATGGTAAAAATACAATTCTTCTTTTCATGAATTAGTTATATCCATATCTCCATGTAAAAATTATTAAATTATTTGCCTTAAAAAGAGTCGTTGCATTTATTTCATTATTTACCATCGAGTCGTCAGCAAATGCTTGTAGAAAATAGATTGTGTAACCTTCGGCGAACTTTATTTATTATAATTACACCTATTATAATCTAAAAAAATTTTATACGTTAATAAATAATTTAAATACCAGCAAGAATCTTTCGTTTAGAAACTTATTGTACATGCGTTGGAAATATAAATTTATTTAATTAAATTGTAAGTAACTAATATAACATAAATACAAAAATTTAATATAAAAATTTTTTCGATTTTCAATATTGCAATTTTATGAATTATCTTAAAATTAAATTAATTTCTTCAAACGTTTACCTCTTGGTATTTACATAATACGTGTATTTTTTAAAATATATTGTTTAAATTTTCGAAGATTTTGAAATAATTTTCATTAGGATCAAGACAACATTCAATTTTTTTATTTTCATGTCACATGTAGCTTTTAAGGTGATATATTATATGACATTAATCCTTATTCAACTTTTCAAGCCGTATGCAACCTCAGAAATCTTTATTTCAACTAATGCGTTTTTACTTCATATTCATATAATTTACAGGATTTACATATTGATTTTAATCGATTATTTGACCATTTTATAGAAATTTTATTTGGAAAATTTTCATTCGTATTAATAAGACCGAGCCTAAAAATTATTCATCTGCACGAACAATTATTGTGATTTTGTCTGCCCCAAGATTTTAAAATTACGTGATCTGGCATTTCTGGTGGTTTTTGTTGGTTCTAGTTTTGATGTTTTTATTGAAATCTAAATCAATATTAACAACGGAAATTAAAATTTCTGCTTTGTACTTCATTTCATACAAATTTTTTATTTTTAAAAACTAATACTAAAAATTTTAAACTTGAATGTATTAATATTTTTTAATTTTAAAAGGTTTTAATATAAGTGCCTATCTTTCGTATTAATTTACTGATTAAGAAACAACTTCACAATGTACTTTTTGCAATTAATTTATACGAAATTATGGATTATGAAATCTCTTAATAAATTGTCTCGATTGGATAAACGAAACTGATTTTCTTTTATAATACTGTGTTTGCGTAATTTTTTTATTAAATGTTTTAAATAATTTTTTAATATGCCTAATTCATATTTTTACTACAAGATAAATTAATTTTTTATAGCAAATATTGTTTTTGTAATTTAGAACGTGTTACTTTTTCAACAATGTAATAATTTATTAATTCTTATGAGAGTAAACAAATTTTATCTCATATATATTGCTCGACATAATTAATTAAAAAATATAAAATTTATATTGTGTTATGTGTAAGTTAACACGATAATTTAAATCACATTAAGAAAGTAAATGTCTCTAATTAAGTAAGTACTCTATGATTTTATACAAGAAAATATTAATATGATATTTATTTACATGGTAATCACATATATCTTTCTGAAAATAAGGAAGAAAAATACTTCTTATCGAAAATGAATCTATAAGGAATGTGAATAGAATGCTAATACTCCAATACTCCAACATCATGATGATAATAAAATTTTATCAGTAAATAATTATTGCAGAAGATCGATTATCTTTTAGATGCATATCGAACCGTACGTTTATAATGTAATAGCTACCAAGAATGTATTTGACTATTATGATCATTCATGAATCATTTTGAGTGTGTACAAAAATAATAATATTTAATTGATAGTTTAAATGACCAGTGCATCATTCGCTTATTTAATATATATCATGATTGTAAAACAAGAGTTTGCTTAAAAAGTGTCAACGTACTAAGCAAAACTGGTAAAAAATGAAAATAAGGTCTAAATTGTAAGACTAGCCAAGACTTTTAAAGTACTTCGTGTTTTCCTGGCAATCAAAGGCCTTTTTACTGCTCAAACAAGTCTCGAGGATTGTCCTAAGAAATACTTTAAGTACAAAATATGAAACAAAAAATCTACTAATGTATCTAGTTGAAATTGTACGGCCAAGAATTTTTCATGTTTAATATAGCTTGTTTGTTTTAAAATAATAATCATCTTTTGTATTTAGTAAAATCTAGTAGTTGTTAAAATACAAAGTCATAGTTCAGTTAAATATTATATTTTAGTCGGTAAATAATATATCAATTTTTTACATTATTAATTGATTTTATTTTTAATTAATTATTATTATTTAATACTTTTGTAAATAAATTTTTCATTATCCGTAACATATATGTCTTTATATTAAGAATGAAAACCAGGACAACAGATATTAATGTTCATAGTGTATAGTAAGAAATAGTATACACAAGACGCACAAGTTGCTTATTTAGGTTATTATTTGCAGTATGGAAGATTTGTTCAGTAGAATGAGTAGAATTTTGTAGAGTAGATTTTTTTATTAAACGACGTATTAATATTGCAATTTTTAGTAATTAATATTTAAAACTGAAATAATAAATTATGAAATTGGTGAAATAGTTGACAAAGTAAGCACAAACTGTTAAAAGGAGACTTAGATTCTATTAAAATTAAATTAAAAAGTTAGTTGATCCGCGTTGACATAAATTATAAGATTAATAAATTTCCGGATGATTTAGTGTATTATTAAATAAATGCACTTTCTTGATAGATTCAAACTTAACTGCTCAATCATTTTAAATTTGGTATCATTGTAAATGTTTATAAGATCATACTTGCAGAGTAGATCGATTTTCTAAAATTAGCAATAATTAACGTAGTAATCAACGTAGACGTATTGCACTGTATACACAGTGTATTGATGCTCGCTTTGAAAAACTAAGAATTGAGAAAAAACGTAATTAAAGTAAAAGTGTAACGAATTGTTCACGAATCTCTGTTCATTCAGGAAGATGTAATTTCTCTCAGATTACTGACGTTTCCTTGTTTACTTTCCAGACACAAACGCAGATGAGCAGGAGTCGCAAAACTTTGACGTAGACCAGTCGCTGCAACTTACGCAGGATATCTTCGCGGAAAATGATGGAATTCGGCGATTCGAGTGTCCGGCTGGCTTTTTTCGTTTGCGAAGGAATTGCTATTACCTGAGCGGCGGTACCGCACCTTGGCGGGAGGCTCATTTTCAGTGCACCGCGAGGAACTCGACCCTCGCCGTTCTTAATCGATACGGCAAGGATAAAATACTACGAAAATACCTCATGGGCGATCAATTCAGTAAGTGCTTAATAAGAGGTATTGATTCTAAATGAAAAATTATGGATTTTTGTTTTTCGGACACTTTTATGAAGTGTTGCGGTCGTTTTCTCATTAGACGGAAGACCACAAAATAAAAGATGTAAGATTGGATTGTAAACCTTTGAAAGGTTTCAGTCGTTTGTCCGATGTAAATTTTAGCGGGAAGAAATTCAGGATGTTGGGCGCAGTTGACAGTCATATTTTTTTATCTGACCCGGATAAAGTAACAGACGCGAATATTATTAATTTCATTATTCTTGTTTAAAAAAAAAGAATGAATTAGTGTAACTCGATAAGCTCAATCAATCCCAAACACAAGAAACTTATCCAATGAATTAAAGTAACGATAAACCTTTTTTCAATCGTAAAAGATTAAAAGAAATATTTTATAAATACTGACTGCTACTATTTTATCTTTTAACCAGCAAAACTAGTTGCACGATAAATTTATTGTAACAATTTCAAGCATATGGTCATAAAACAGTTATCGCACAATCGACATCTCAAAATAGAAAAGACGTTGCTACAATATAACAGATGTAGTTTTAGTGAAGAGTATACTTCTCTTATGTTGAAAGCGTCTATCGAAACGTCCATTTAGTAAAGCTCCATATTTTCAACTCAGAAACATAATTTTACTGCTTTGGAAACGTGCCTGAATTCACCTCATAAAAACGCAAAAGTCCAACAGCCTCCCTAATTCTAAAATGAAATATTTTCAATTGAATAGGAAAACTTGAAAGATGGATTGGTGGAATCTACAACTGGCGTCAAATGAATTGGGAATGGGGCGTTTCGGGGGACAAAGTGCTATTTCAGAATTTTGGCAATCCAGACGCCACCACTTCTAAGAACTTCGCCTGGCACTGCATTGTACTGGATCCGACGGAGCAATACAAATGGAACGCAAGGAGTTGCGTCGAGAACAAGTACTTCATATGTGAGGTACCTGCCGGCCGCATAGGAAAAAGTAAGGATGCAAATACTTGCTCACATATTACTCTTCGAATGTCGACGCCGAGCACGAGCACATAAATCAGTGCTCGACTCTCGAATTCTCCGTGAGGATGTCGAAGCGCCGAGGTGTTAAATGACAGTTAAATTCCAATGATTTTTTCTCTGCCTCGGAAATCGCTATTCCAATGTAATGGGCCAAGGTTAAACGAATCGGTTATTCGCGTCTCGCTCTTTCTAATATTTTGTTTTCACCGCACAGCCGAGAAAATTATTTAATTTCGGGGAGAGTGAGAATTGAGTTCACAGTTTTTTTAAAATATTGCGTTCAAGGATTTTGGTTGTTTAGAATAGTTTGCAGAATGTAGCTTATAAATATTTTAAATTTTTGTTCTATTTAAAGATTATAGAGAGCAGTTTTATTTTTGAATTTATGTGTTAAAAATGATTGAAGTATTTTCATGCATTTATTTGAATTGTAATAATATTAATTTATTATCTTTTTCAGATTATGTTTCAGTTTTAAGATGTGCCTGCAAATTTTAATTATTTTAATAAATATATATTCGTTATCTAATGCCTTAGTTTATTTTTCTATTATACATTTTTTATTAATAATTGGTCGAGGTTTTGAATATAGACAAAAAATTGGTATTTTCTCGTAAGCATAAAATAAGCATTTTTTATTGGCATAAAGTTTGTAAAAGAAATAATAGTATATTATATATGTATATACATATACATATATATCTATTTCTTATGAATCTAAATTAAAAGCTGGTTATCGCTTTGAAAATTGGCTCTTATTTTTAAACAAATCCTTTGTTGAATCAAAATTTCATGAATAATTTGTATTTTTGTTACTTATTGTAGGTAGGCGGCGCAAAAACATAAATAATGATCCCCTTGCTCCTCAAAATCAAAGATTAAGGACAACAAAAAAAGAAGAATACAAACGTAAGCTGGAGGCAAATCAACGAAAACGCAAAAATAAGCTAAAGTCCATGCGGAAAAAGAATTGGCATCAACACGACGATAATCAGATTTGGGTTCACGGAATAAAACCAGGTTCCCGGCCTCCGAAAGGGTAAGAATGGCCCTAGGCGTTTATAGATCGATTCTCGGAGGTGTAAATTTATTTTAGGGCAACCAAGCATCGTACTCATTACATGTTTTTTTACGGCATTATTTCATTTGGGCACAGCTTCTTTGAATCGGAAATTTACTTTTAAATAGCTCGAGCTTTGAATAGAGTTAATATTCTTATACAATATTTATTTTTATTTTGTCAACCAATATCTATTGCACTTGCTAAATTTTTGTTTTCTGAAAATATGTAAACAGTTTTGTAATTTTACGTGGAACATCATATCGGAGAAATCATATTATTTTCTATTAATATTTTCATTTCGAGAGATCTAATTTATCAATTAAATTAGACGTATTTGCATTTTAACACAAATAAATCAAATATCACAGTAAAATATATTCTAAGCCCTCTAATATTTATAAATTAAGAGTCAAAAAATAAAAAATTAATATCAGCGATAATTTATCTTTTTATATAAGTTATAAATAATTGATGCTTTTTTAATTAGAAAATTTAATAACGAAAATATGCAATACGTAAATAGCCCAATGAAAAGTTTTATAAGATGGTTTTGCACTTTAAATAAGATTAGGAAACACACGAGACTTTTCTACGTTAAAGAAGAATTTTATCGTGTTAAAAAATAATTGATTATTGCGTTAAAATTTTTAGTAGGGTCATTAAAATTTTTGTAGCTTTTATTTACATGCATCGTAAATTATTTTAGCATAATACACTCGTTTCACGGGCGTATTGACCCTACAATAAGAAACATCCTTCACCTGCCAAAAAAATCTATAACCGTGCCAAAATAAATGTAACATTGTTTCGAGAACTTATCGCAATTAACTGGCAGAAAGTATTCATGAACGAAATGAAATAATTTCATTAACCCCGTTCATTTTCTCTAATCCGTCATTCGCGGTTAATTGACGGGTCGGCCTTGGTGAAATAAAAAAATTTCGTAACGAGCGTCAATTTGCCGTGTATCGTTGCAGCTCCGCGAGAGGATCTTGGAGACGATCGAGACTTGGCTATCTCAAGAGTTCACGTCACGGTCGGAAGCACACCCCGGTACCGGAACAGCGAATCACTCAAGTTACGCCAAACACCAGCGATTTGGGATCTTTTGCAGCTGATGGTAGACCCAAGCCCGAAGAACGTTTGCAGAAACTGGCTAACGAGGAAGTTATGTTCCCTCGAATGTTCGGTGCTGGGAACGACTTTACGCGCGAAGAAATTCTGTTAAAAATTTGAGGCGCACGCAGCTCCTTTTTCATCTTTTCCCTTTTTGATTATGCATCGTCAATGTATGAGAAAATACCTTTTTTGTGATAGAGAATTTTTCTTGAGAGTATATCCCTTTGAGGACAAAAAGATGTTGTCTAATATCAGAAATAGTTTTGTACCTTCAAGGTAAAATGATGATCATTTCATAATATTATATAGTGTACATATTTGTAAAAAAAAAATAATAAAAAAATTAGGGGAATTATTTTTTTTGCCTTAGAGTAGATTTATAACAAGATGAAATTTCTCTTTTCATACGTAAAATTAATTTTAACAGCATATTTTTTGTGTAACATTTCTTTTATCTTAAAAGGATTCTGTTTACTATGAAAGGATCGTTTTTTTAAGTGAATATGTTACTTGCTATACTGATGTAACTGCAAAAACAAAAGAGAAAAATCTGCGGCATCTAAACTATGCATAAATTTGCGCCGAATATGAGACTTTTAAAGTATTCTTTATAATGAAGCATTGCAATGCATTTAGTTTCAAATTTCTAAAAAGGAGTTTTTTTTTAAATGTACGAGTACTTTTAAAAGAAAGAAGACCAAATATTTTAATCAAGTACCGGTACATCTAAGTATTTAAGCTTAGAAGAAATTTAAGTTGAACGAAACAAATTTCTTAATAATTAATAAATAATATTTATTATAAAATGCATTTATTAATTACTAATAAATTTGTTTATTCCAAGATACAATTTTTTTAATTTGAAGCTGATATGTACTGTCAACTAGAGATAAATAAATATTTAGTTTACTTTTATTTTCCTTTCGTAGAATTTCATGTGTATTATATGCAGTAAAATATGTTTAAAGTAAATGAGGAGACATTGATTCTTTGTCTTACATTAGTTGACAATACAATGTTTTATTCATTTTTTTTTGCGCATTCTCATGAGATTTTTTTATCAACACGATATTTCGCACACAGTGAGATTCTTACGAAACAAAGGGTTTACTAGTCGATGGACATAAGCTTAGCACTCTATACACAAAAGTTGCTTATTTTTTAAAAAGATAAGTGACTTGAAATATGTTGGAGTAAGGGATACCGCGGTAAATTAATTAAAAAACATGGATACTTATATTGCGTTACGTACTTATTCACGTTACTCTTCAGTATTTAATGCTTTTAATATGATAAATAAATAAAGTTGTAGATAATAATCAGAAAATTTAATGTATAATTGCAAATATCTGAACTTATTAAACATTTTTCAGAATATTAAAGAAGTATCTAAAGAAAATTTCAATATTACAATTTTTGAAAAGTTAAAAATATTAATACCACGCGAATCACATTATTAAAGTTATTTTAGAGTAAATCAGTTATTGCAATCATTATAAAATTTGTCTGTTTGAATTTAAATTAATTACATTAATTTTTAAATAAATTTTAACGAGTTTTGCGTTAAAAAAGTATAATAAAATACACTGTTTTTGTAATTTCAAGTAATTTAATAACGTAAATGAATCTGTGTTTCGTCTTATTTAACGCTTGAAAATGCATTTATAAGTAATTCATGAAATATAACTTAATGTATATTATTAAGAATTAGAAATCTTTAAAAAATCTAAAATTTTAAATGATTTATATTATCAAATATTGTTGAAAAATTAGAACTTTATTGGAACTAAACTATTTTTACATTTTTTAAATATTATTTATTTATAAATTAATATTTAATATTTTTAATTTTGCCCCGGTTTCCCCTTAACCTGGAGAAAATAGAAAATTTATTTAGATATTTAATTATCACAAAATTAATGTATATTTATCTATATTTGTATTTTTATATAAATTAACATTAGAATTATGAAAAAGTAGATAACTATTTCTCGAATAGTATAATCTGAACCTAAATACCTTTAAAAAATACGTACACCTTAAACTGAAAAGCATTTGACGCCAAAGAAAATTAAGAGTCTGATGTTACAAATTTGCTTTGTCCTTTTCAAATATTTGCGCTATTTTATGCTTTTAGCGTAAAAAGCCTCGCGTTAAATTACTTTCATGTTTAAATATTTACTTATTCTTAAGGACATTTTGTTAAGAAAAACATATTCCTATTTCTTAAACTATAATGCAAATTAAGATAGTTAACTTAATTATTAACATTAAATTTGCTTAATTTGCAAATTATTATATAATCTTATAACGACATTCGCATATTTTTTACCGAGTTGCTTGTAAATAATCATATGTGTTTATTGTAATCACATATTATAGCATTACAACAAACTAATAATAAATTTGTATAAGTAATAAATTCATTGTATTATATTATTTTCAAAAAATTATTTAAAAAAATTAATAATCCTACAAATTCTAAAAAAATAAATGAATGAAAATTAAAGTAGGATTAAATATTCATTAAACCGAAAAAATTTTTATATTAATTTAAAAATTTTATTTTTTATTTATTTTATTTTCTAAAGAATGATTCAGTAATATAAAATTTTAAATAAATATAAGTTTTATCATACTTTTTAAACTTGTAAAAAAATACATTAATCGAAATTATATTTTCTATGAGTTAATTTTTTATAATATTTAATTTGTCCAACATTTATTTACACATATTGTAACAATCACTTGTTACATTTTAAATATTAATAAAATATTACTATTTACGAATTTTACTGTATAAAGATACATTTTTATACATAAACTTAATAAAAAATGACTATATTATAAATTATTTTCAAGTTTATATTAATTATTTCTTTCAAATATTTTATAAAACAAAGGGAACTTGAAAGTAATTCGTGAATTTGTAAAGTTAAATAAAGATTTTAAGTAAATTCTATATAGATAATGTGCTATTGTATATTAACACAAATCTTGGAATTATTTAAAAATTTTTTTCAAAATAAAATATATTTTGCATTAAAAAATATTATTTTTAATATTAAATTTTCTAAATTTATTATTATTATATTTTTTATTAATTATAATATAAATAAAAATTGATACGACAAAAATTTACCTTTATGTATGTACAACGTGCATCTCCTTTTATTTCTCCATTTGCATCCGTATATAATTTCAGTTTATCCTTTCCTTTCTCATCACGAGCAAGTAATCCACACTTGCTAACTAATTCCTTAATTTCTTCTAAAGTTATATCTAATGGTAAATTAGATATATAAATCGTTGTATTATGTGCTTCATCAACGTCAAACCAAGTTGGAGGTTCTTGAATTTTTCTTTTGTTTTCTACTTTTTTTTCTTCTTTAGTTAATTTAGATGATGTTAGTGATTTATCTGGAATTTTTAACGCTGTATTTTCAGTAATGGGTTCATCGGTACTGTCAGGTTCAGAAAAGCCATAACTCATTTGATACCTAGCCATGAACTCATCATCAACCTGTAAAATTATTTTTAATTAAATTTTATTTAAAAGTGTTATATTAGATAAAACATAATTTATGTAAAAAATAAATTTTACATAGTATTTTTATAAATCAAGAAATGATATATCTATATTTTTAATTTTATTAAAGTTGTCTTGATTTTATTAAAATTCATTTTATATAGACATAAATGGAAAATACAAATTATCCTTTTACTATTTTTTAATACAGAAACATATTTTTCTATTGTAAAATATTCAAATTATGTAAAATTATATAAAATAGTATCATAATATATCATAGTTCTTTACTATTGTAAATTACAATAAAATATTTTTTATTCAATTACTATATACATATATATTTTCAAAAATAATACATGTGTTATATATTCATCAAATTATTTTATGTTTTTAATGTACAGAATTAGTTATTAAATTGTAAAATTTAACAATGTGATAATAAATATACTATATTCTTGAAATATAGAATACAATATATAAATTATATAAAAATTAAATATAGTGATCATTATATAAAATGTTTTTAAATTAATAAGTAGAAAATGATTTTATAAAGTTTGACGGGTGTGAAGTACATCATTTAAAGAAAACAAAAAAACAAAAAATACCTTTGGAAACCAAGCATTCTTTTGTTTATCCCAAATGTATGATGTACCATCTGATGGATCAGTATAAGTATGTGTATCATTTTCATATCCGTATAAACCTTCCCTGCTTGATTGTTCTGGAATATTTCCTTTTTCATTATCATTGCTCTTAATTTCATCTTCTTTTTCATCTTTTACAACCCATTCATTCTTTTCTTGAATAAATTTATAAGTTATATTTGTTGTTTTATCAGTATATATATAATGTTCTCCATCAAATTTATAATCTTTTATAGTATCTGCAGTACTTGTACTTTTCTCTGACTGTTCATCAGAATCTAAAATTTTAAGGATATATAAAGATATTTTCATTTTAATTTATAAATAAATTTATATATAAATTAACACTCACACCACTTATTTTCTTTAACATTCCACACTAATTTTCTACCTGTTCCTGGTTCAGTATATATACATTTATTACCCTCATAAGTAATATTGTCTGAATAATTTTGGGTAGTAGAATTTTGTTTAGACTTGTTTTCTATGTCTTCTTCTTCATCGGTATCAAATTCTTCAATGTCAGAATCATCTTTTTTACGAATTACTTTTGGCATTTCCTTGATAAAAACTTTGGGAGCATGAAATGAAAATGATGGTATAGATTGTTTCTTTTCATCATTATCTATATTTTTTTCTATTTCGTTTTGCACTTCATTGTTTAAAATATTTGAATTATTCTCATTATCGTTTAACTCGATCTTTTTATTGTCATTTGAAGAAGTTAATGTATTTTCAACTTCATTTTCAATTTTGTTACTATCTTCTTGTTCATTCATTTTTTTTAAATTACGTATAATAAGAATTATTAAAATAATAACTTTATACAATAAAAAAACTTAGGTTAGATTCACATTGTTGAATTATATGATTCACTTTTTCAAACAAATTAATTGTATATACATTTTATGCAAAACATTTTATCCAATATTCAAGTAGTAATAATTTACAATTTATAAAAATAGAGATAATCGTAAAATTTATAAAATATATTGATAAGTACTATAGATACATAAGATCGGTAAAGTATAAATCTTTTTTATTAACAACCGTTCACAAAGGTATTATCATTTTGGCATGGTATTGATCGGAAACAAAGGTATAATACATGTCATATACGTTTGACAAATGCGCGCGACACATAAATTAAAATTATTTTTTTCAAATACAAATATTTGCTTTGTTTTAATCTTTTATTATTATTTATTATAAAATGAAATGTATAATATATATTATATAATATAATATATTATATACTATATATATTTATTTATTTATATATTATTTACTAATTAATTCTTAATTATTTAAAATATTTAACATTTTTTTATTTTAATGTTTATATTATGATACAGAAAATTTTAAGCTTAAACAGATAAAATATTAGACATAACAAATTAATTAGTATAAATATTCAAATTTTCCGTTATAGTTTTGTAGTTTAAGCATAGCGGTAAAAGCTTTAATTTGGCAACACTGTTTCTCCGGGTAGGATCAAAAAGGTAGCTGTAGTTTGTATCCCGGAGACGGGAGCATAGCCTTATCATTTTTGAATTTCCTCTGTACACGTTAGAGTACATTGATCATTTCAACGTAGAGAGGTAGACAACGTGCATTCATTTTTAACAACGTAACCTTAAAAGATTTGTTAAAAAAGTAAGTGAAATTAACTATTTATTAAAATTATTCATTCGTTTGTTCGAATACTTAGTTGTAAACTTCATCTGTCATCAAATTTTAATATTACTTCTTCTGTTATAAGTTGTTGAATGCGTTATTATTGAATCGTGATGTTAGTTTTCGGTTCTGAAATTAATTTCTAGTTCAGTCATTGATTCTTAACTGTTTATTAACGTTTATAAAATTAAACTTTCATTTTTGTAAATTTAATTATCAATTTTTAGGTAATATTGAATGTCCTTTAATTTAATTTGTGTTCAAGTTTGAAGATGCCTCGTAGTGGGGAAAAAGACACTGAGAAAGAAAAAGGAAAAATTGATATTGCTGATAGTTTAACCGGCGAATCTAATAGGAACGATGAAAAGAAAAAGCCGAGAAAGTACACCCCGTACGGAAGCAGAAATCGTAATAATAGATATTACGGAAAAAATCGTAAGTAAATTTATTTTCTGTTCATTTTTACATTGAATTTTATAAGTTTTTATAATTATAGTATTTATATAAAAAATAAATGAAAATCTCGATTTCTGAAAAACATGATTAGCTATTAATATATTCTATATAATCTAATAATAATGATATTAATTTTATACATGAAAATGAAAATTTGCTAATGGCTAAAAATTATTCTTTATAAATTAATAATCCATTATTAATGATTATAAATAAAATATAATTAACTACAGATTAATTTTGTATATAATATAATTATATAAAATTTATTATTGTACTATTAAGGCATTCTTTAATTGAAATAAATGTAGGAAATAGTTTAGAAATATTATTTGGAAAAGATCAGATTTAGATACTTATAATTAACCTTCATAGAATTCAAGTTTATTCTTGAAGTTTTGTTTATATTTACATTCTTGGTATACAACTATATATGTTTTGATCTCAAAATTACTGTTCAACCTATCTTATACTTAAATCTTTGAAGTTAATAAAGTAGCAACAAATATTTCAGAATAAATTTTGTTTTTCAATAGGTCAAATTAAATCTATGATTTATTATTAAATTAAAATTTTATTTTAATTATTTATACATTAATTAATAAATGTTATTTTATTAATCATTAAATAATAAAATTTTATATATCTAAAATACTCAAAGAAAGTTTTTAATCAATAATAGTTTTTATTTTAATGAATTCAATACACATAATAGGTTCATTATGATTTAACCAGGTTACCATGGTGGTGGAATTGAAAAAAGATATTATAAAAAGGCCAGGTTTGATGTTGGAGAAAGACTTAAAGAAGTTGACCTTGGAATCACAGAATATGTTGGAAACACCGAAGGATTTACTGGAACCATTAAAGAAAGATTTACAGATTTTGTAGTTCATGAAATAAGTACAAATGGAATTATTGCGAAACTGAATAATCAAGAAATCCCACCTGATCCAGAAGATAATGAAGACATAGAGGATCTTAGGAAAAAAATACCTGAAGATGTATGGGAAAAACTTCAAACCATCACAGATGATAACCCTGGTGTTGAAATTGATGTTACTACTATGGATAGGGATCAACGAAGATATATCCATCAGATTGTAAAAAAACTAACCACAGTAGTGAGTGAAACAAAAGAAATGGGAAATAAAAAACTAATTGTATTTGCTAAAGAGTACACAAATAAATATGGTAAGAATTGTTATTTATTAGCATAATAAAATAACTAAATTTAAAAATTAAATAACACTTGCATTAAAATATACACTAAATATTTTACTAAAATTGTAAATTAAAATAAAAAATTAATATTAAAAAATTTTATTTTATTTGATTTAGGTACTAGATTTCGGGATAATAGAAAGGATTGGTCTAATAGAGGTGGAGATTATTGTCACTTCATTTTACATAAAGTCAATATAGATACAATGGATGCTTTAAATCAAATATCGAGAGTCTTACGTCTTAAACCTAGTATTTTCAATTACGCAGGTACTAAGGATCGCCGAGCAAAAACAACACAATGGATCAGTGTAAAAAAACTGAGTCCTAGAAACATCATGAGTGCTGCAAGAGCAGTACGAGGTGTTTTTGTTGGAAATTTCAAATTTGAAAAAGAACCCTTAAAATTAGGCAAGCTTGATGGTAATAGATTTACCATTGCACTTAGAAATATCAGTGCTTCAAATGATATTATTGAAAAAGCTATGATTTCACTTCGTGATAACGGATTTATTAACTATTATGGTTTACAAAGATTTGGAACAATAGCTGCTATACCTACATATGAAATTGGCTTAGCACTTTTACAAGGTAATTATTATAGGTTTTTATTTAATTATACTCTTTAAATATAGTTTACAGTATTAGATAGATACTTTAAATGTTTTATTTAAAAAAAAGTTTAACAAAAATTTATCTTTAAAGTCTTGTGATAGTTCTTCACAGAATTACATCCTTTTTATAATATTTTCAAGATTTATAAATGGAATAGAAATCATGTGCTACTTTACTTATGTTTTACATATAATTTTACATGCACAAAAATATTAAGTAAAAAATTTTTTTTCATTTGTACAAATTGTTTGTAAAAATCAAATTAAATATCTGTTATAAAATATAGTATAATTATATTTTACATTATAACAATTCAATAATGAAATTTTAAAATAAAAAAAATTTAGGTAACTGGGCTGAAGCTATTGATTTAATACTAAAACCAAGAGAAGGAGAACAAGATACTAATTTAGCAGAAGCAAGAGAAATTTATAGAGATACTAAGGATGCACGTCTTGCATATCAAAAAATTGGTCGCAGTGATAAGATCGAAGCTAAACTTTTATGGGGATTAAATATTTGCGGGCCAAAGAATTTTCAAGGAGCTTTAGATATAGTTCCCAGAAATACAATGTTAATGTATGTTCATGCATATCAGAGTATTGTGTGGAATAAAATAGTTTCTAGACGTATTAAAGAATTTGGACTTAAACCAATTGTTGGAGACTTAGTTTATGAAAATCCTGACTCAAAAGATGACATTGAAACAGTAAATGATGATACTCAACATCCAACTGAAGAGGATGGAAAATCTAATAATGATGAAAAAGTTACTGCTAATACCAAAGAGCAGAAGGTTGATGAATCTGATTTGAAAAAAGAAAATTTTGTTCGCGTTAGTGAGACAAATATTGAAAATCAAAATAAAGCTGTTCAGGAAAAAAAGGAAGATATAAAAACTGAAGATGACAAAAATAGTGATAAAGATGAAAATGAACGACAAATACCAAAAGTTAAAATTTTAACAGAAGATGATTTACCCAATTATACAATAGCTGATGTTGTTATGCCACAACCTGGATTTAAGGTCACTTATCCTCCTTATGCAAAGATTTGGTTCGATGAATATCTTGGGAAAGATGGACTTTCTACAGATCTGAAGCAAAAAAACAAGTGATTATCTAAATTTGGAATACACGCTTATATTTTTGCTTACAATAGTTCAATAATAATTATTGTATATTTTTAATATATGTTTACTAAAGGATTAATAATATCAACTATTCTATATTGATTAATTTCAGAAAGTACACATTGGGTGGATCATATAGGAAAATACTCCAGATTCCCGAAGATATGAGTTGGGAGATTATACGTTATGCGAATAAAATTGATGATTTGATCGCTTCAGATATCGATGAAATGAAAGGTATTGAAGCTCCAAAAGATAATCCAGGTATGGAAAATATTCAAATATTTTAAGTTTTTAATAATATTACATTATTTTTATGTTAAATAGAAGCTAATTTTTTCTTTTTACTTTAAATAGAGGGGATGTTTAAAGCGTTAATTATTCAAATGATATTGAAATCGTCGTCCTACGCCACTATGGCTTTGCGCGAAGTATTAAAATGCGATACTTCTTCTCAAACTCACGCGGCACAAACTGCCGCTTTTCATGCTGCGCATGAAAAGAGTGAAGAAGCCAATAAAAAACAGATCAAAACCGAAGGTTCTGAGACGGATGAACTTCAAGTTGAAAATTTGAAGCTTAAAGATCATAGCAGCGAGGATACCAGTCAATCAACGGAAGATGAAGCAAATGATAAAAAAACGAACGTTTCAACTACGAGTAGTTTACTGGAGGACTCCGTAATGGAAGAAGATACGAAAGGTTCGTTGAAATCGAAGGTCACTAATAGTATTTTGGAGAATTCTATTATTGAAGAAAAGACTGAAGTAAACGATAGTAATAAGTCTGTTTCTAAAAAAGATACTCAAAAACACGAAGTTGACGTTATTAATGATTCTGGTATCGAACCTGGATCTGTGATTAATGCATAACTTCTTTTTTATGTATTACACTCTTCTAGATTTTCTTATTTAAGGATTTGATTATACCCGAGTCTTAAGTTTATTTCCAATTTTGTTATGTGATCAAAAATGATAGTTTAATTATTATACGAAGTTATGTTTGATATATTTGGTTATAAAAATGATTCTTTTTTTAATATTAATCATAAGAGATACTAGTCGTAAGTGTACGATAAATAAATATGGTTTTTGAATAAATGACTATTTTGATAAAATTTGACTAGTTTTTATGCACAAGTTACTCGTTCTAATTTTCAGGCTTTTGATATCCACGGAAAAGATGATGCAATGTTCGATATGTACGGAAATATTAAAGAATTAAAGTTATTGTTAAACAAAACTGATTTTGCATTAGATCCTAAATTGGTTGATAATTGAATTAACAATTTCGAATTTGTTGAACACTCGTGAATTCGTAAAGTATTTGTCGAAGTAAATTTTTTTTTACACATCTTACATTGCTTTGTGTGTATACCTGAAATTGTTTAATAATTGTTTTATTAAAAATTGAGTTGAAAATAATGAATTAACTAAACAATGCTTACCATTGTGAAGCTCTACATGACGATGTAAAATTCTTGGTTTACAAAAGCCTCTGTAACACACAGGACATCTTAAGGGCCAATTTCCTGAATGAGAATAGCTATGAGCTCTTAAATCACCGGGTGTTGGAAAAGAACGTTCGCATTCCGCACATTTATGTGGTTTTACCTAGACATTTAATCGATTATTATTTAATTAGATAATTGTTTTGAGTTTCAGCGAGAACCTCTCAATAGTAATCATATTAAAATAAGCTGTGAAAATGAAACAATAGCATATTTATTAATTTAATATATAATATTCATTAAATGTATTTTTTAAATTAAATTGTTGCTTTTTAAGGTAATTTGAAATTAATAATTTTTAAACTTTAAATAAAGAACATAAAAAATGAAAATAATTACAGCGAACGCAAATAATTATTAAATATATTTTA
Source organism: Platyscapa corneri (assembly GCA_018907185.1). Taxonomy (NCBI): domain Eukaryota; kingdom Metazoa; phylum Arthropoda; class Insecta; order Hymenoptera; family Agaonidae; genus Platyscapa; species Platyscapa corneri. The sequence continues at coordinate 7,357,093 of JACCHW010000019.1, read as the reverse complement.
AATATAAGCGATATTACTAAGAACTAATTAGTGAAGACGTTAGATAGATTTAAAAAAGGTTTGCCTTGTAGTGTGTCATTCGATGATAATACAAGTTTGAAGATGCGGTAAATCGTTTGCCACAAATTGGGCATTCGTGCGGTCTTTCGCCCGTATGAATTCTTGCATGAGTATTTAAAGAACTACTAGTGCTGAACATTTTCCCGCAAGTGGTACATCCGTGTGGTTTCTCGCCTGTATTGTTATACAAAAGTAAAATTATTATACACTATTTATAAAACTTCATTCTTTCAATGCTCCTCATTACTCAGCGTTACCTGTGTGCGTTCTTAAATGCCTTTTTAATAACGAAGGCCTATCAAAGTTTTTTCCACAAATTTGACAAGGTAGACGTTTTTGATACTTGGCACTTTTTGAATTTTCATATTCTCTTCTTTTACGGCAACTTAAGTCTAACGGTGATTCTTGTTCTAATGTTTAGTTTAATATATAATGTTTATTATATATTTCTTGGTGTAATATTAAATATTAAGACTAATGTTACGATTAATTTGACGTTTAATAAAAATTATCTAATTTGACTATAGAATCTATAAAGTACTGCTTCTGTAGATAATTTTATTTTTAAAATCGAATAAACAATAGGAAAATATTACGCTATCGAAATATATTTTACTTATAATTCAGTAATAACAATTTGATTAACTTATAATATAATAAATATAAGTTTATTACGTATACAAATAAAATGAAGACATTTTTAATTTAAAGAAACAATCTGCAAATAACTATTATTTTATTTGATTTAATTCTTACCGAAAATAGTTGACATTTTAAATAAGAATTAAAATGATTTTTATATAACTTGTTTATTTTAACTACTGAAAGATAATTTAGTGCAAATTGTAATTTTAAAAAACTTCAGTTAAAATTTAAGTACAGATTAGAAAACATGTGTTCAAATTAAAGTGATAATACATGTAAACCAAATATCATAGTGCTTAAATAATGTAACTAAATGATTTTGTTAACAACCTAAAATTTAGTTGTATTTACTACGAGTTTCGATTATTTTTAAGAAAATTAAAATTACGATTATATTTTCAACTAATATTTCCATTCATCAAATAAAAAGACATTAAAAATACACGCGCTTATATAAATTTAAAATGCTTTTCGGATCACAATAAGAGTTTGTAGAATTAGAAAAAAAAACGAAAATAAGATTAAATAATACCTAACATTTCCTTTTTCACTTAAAAATTAACTCTAAAAATACATTTAGCTTTACTCACCGGACATGGTTCCTGTGACAAATATAAAGAAGCGCAAGCTGATTCGAATTGAAGCTTGTAAAACTATCAAATGACTTCTGGCGTACTGCGGTCCAATTAAGGGGAAGGGAAGGTTTCGATTGCAGGTAACAAGGCTACTAACGGATAGTCTTCTTCGGCGCAGGTTGAGGGCGGCGTCAAACACAGAGGCGGAGTTTTAAAAACCCTGATCGACGTTGCTTTTTTATGCAGGGAGTAAGCGCGTATAGCGTCGAATCAAACATTTATTTCTGAAGACGACAATGAAAATTTATGGCAGTTCAATTGAGCGTTTACTTTTTGACATTGAAATCTTCGGTTTATGCAGAAGCTTTTCATAAGAAAAGTCTGATTACTGATTTATTAAGTATTCAATTTTATCTACCAATATTAATTACCCATGAATTCCTTTTTAATTCAAGAACTCGTAAAATGATAAAACAATTGCTTGAAATTAATGTACGCTGATATTGTTTTTTCAAATCAAATTGAATCAATGCATATAACATTCAAAAATGCTAATCTGATTACTAACCAATTTCTTTATTCGAGTCCAGGCATAATTTGTAAGTTTTTATTATTGCATTTATATTTGTTAAATCTTTCATAACTGCACATTATAAAAATGATGATTCAGTATAAAACTTTTTCAATTAACAGAATAAAATTATTCATTTATTTGTAATTAATAAGTTATTCTTGTAAAAAATTACAAATAACGATAAAAATTCTCGTAACTGCATTTAAAAAATAATTATTATTTGAATTAATTTTAAAAGTGACAACTTTTAAAAAAGTTTTTTAAAGTTTTTTTTTATCTAAATTTGATATCATTTTTATATTCAATTATATTTGACAAAATTTTAAATAACGGAGTTATCTTAAATGAAGCAAAAAATTTTTAGAATTTAAAAAATAAAAATAATTTTCTGATAAATTACATCGAAAAGTTCAAGTTATATTTATTTTATCAGTATTAATTATTGGTCATCATAATATATGATATAATATTATATACTATTTTTCATTAGTTAACTTGGATCTTAAGTTAATATTAAATTTTCATAATTAATTAGTAAACGATTAAAATGTTTCTATTTTATTTAATTAGTTTATTTTTATTATTTTAACATTTATTTTCTTCTGGAATAACAAATTAAATTATAATGATTTTTGCGCTTTACTAATATTTATTAATGTACCTGACTGTACCAGTAGGTGCTTTTTCAGTGATATTTCTATGTAAATCACGAGTCATTCGTGTGCTGTTAAATTATAAATCACATAAAACTACATCCTTCAAATGACGTTTAGTTAGATATTATACATTTTCTAATGTAGCACTATAAAGAAAGATTCAACAGCTTAAAATTTTAAATTACAATAGCATATAATTATTTCATATATAAGAACCTACAATTGTAGAAATTACTCGCGAATAATTCAAATGTGGAAGGATCGTGATAAACATATAAAAATTGCACGCTTATTTCGACGGAGTATAAGGTGTGCATTTAATATGCTTATTATGTACGCAAATGTGTGGGTTAAAAGTGTTGGAGTCCTTGTCACTATTGGTGATTTTTCACGCGCATTTCAGTATTAACTCGGCATTGGCTCGTTTGCTGGTGCGAGGGCGAGATAATCGACGAAACGCATCAGGAGGTTTAATACGTCTTACAGAGTCGTTCTTTCATTTGTCACCTGAGCTGTTTAGGTGGTAGTATATTAACACCATTGATTTCTTCGCCCTCTTTATAAAACCCGGGGCAGGCTTGCTCGTGATATCCTTCGTAGGAGCCCTTCCGGTGTATATGACGCTTTTCGGCTGAAGAACAGCATAATCATCGCCGATCAATTTGGATATAAACGCAGAAAATATCGCGTAATGCTCAATTTCAAACAGCTAGCGTGTGATCGTCTTTCAAAACGACCGTCCGCTTCGAAGGTTAATTTCGTCAATAACGGAATACTAACCTATAGATGTTTATGGAATGAAAAGTCCTAATGCAGTTACACAATTTTTTTATGGATTACATTTTTTCGTTTTTGTTTACGATATTGTTTTTCTTCAAGGAAAAACCTATGTTTCAATACTCTGCTGATGTGAAAATATTTTTATTTCTCTTTCTATGCAAGCAAATGCTTATTGTCCAAAATCAACAATACTCAGTCATATATAAATAGGTTTCAGAACAATAATTGTTGTACCTTTATTAATTCTTTAAATTTTATCACCAAATATTTATTGATATTTCAAACGTTAGAATATGATAAAAACGATTTCAATATTTCTGAAAATCATTAAAATTACTATTTACTTACTCAATGAACAGATATTACTTATTGCAATTAGTTTTTTTCAGTAAATATATATATATATATATATCCACATTTGTTCATTAAGTAAATAAATAATTATTTTAATGATTTTCAGTAATGTTGAAATCGTTTTTATCACGTTCCAACATTTTATATATATGTATGGATAAAAAATTGTACATATGCAAGTATAAATGTACAAATACAAGCCTTAAATTTTATAATCTATTGATAATATTTAATTATAATATAATTTTTAATATAACGAAATATTTCACGATCATATATTATCATGATTACATTTTCATTTCCTATCATTAATAATATTTAAGGCGTTAAAGAATAGGCAATATGAATAGATTTGCTTAATAATTATTCAAAATATATAAAAAGGTAAATGATATTTATAAAAAATGTTAAATTTGTATTCATGATATAAAATATAATTAATAGATAAAATTAATAATGAATGACTTTGCAATATGTTTAATACAATGATTAATTTACATTAAAGAAACCTATTATAAAATAGAAAATAATAGTATATTTAAAACGCTTGGATTTTTTAATAATGAAATAATAAAACTTGCTTCAATTTTTATTAAATTAAATATAGTCAGTTTAGTGTAATGCTGCATTTAGACGAATAAATAGGATTTTGCTTGTTATTAAAATTAATGCTGCATTGATGATATATGTAAAAGTGTACTTAAAAAATTATAGATCGTCGTAAACTCCAGATTGCGTTAAATAGTCTAAAATTGGTCTATCTTGAAGTTTTATTTCTCTACTTTCAGGAATATTTTCAAGTTCCAATAAAACCAAACAGTTCTTTCCTTTTTTTAGAAATGGTGCTGGTACGTATAAAGTTATTTGTGGTCCAACTAAAGGCCAATATCTTCCAAGATTTTGACCATTCACGTAAGCAACTCCTTTTCCCCAATTGAACGTATCCAAAAAAGTATCAGCAGGTTCATCTTTAATCTCAAAATATCCTAAAAGAAATTGAGGTCCACCGTACAACTTCCCAGTTTGCTGATTTGTTTTTCTGATGTTAAAAGATTCATCTGTTATAGAATCCAATTTAAATCCAGTAACATTCCAGGGCCTTATAGGGATTTTATTTATTGTTACGTTTGAGATCCCCTGTAACGAATTTAATTGCAAATATCGATAATTTTATCTCGAGTTTATTATTATAAATTTATTACAAGATATTTAGGAACTTCAATTTTAATTTTCTGAAAAATTTGTATTATGAGACTTTCAATTACCTTAAAGTCTTCCACGTCTAGGGGTCCAAAATTTACGCGACCTTGATTTTCTACTAAAAGTTTCACAGATTTTATTTCATCATTAATTGATAAATACAAAGTGTATTTTTTATACTCTCTACTTAAAATGCCAACCAATTTATCATTTATATAGACCAAAGCTCTATCCTTAACTATAGCTGTTAAATTAAGGTATTGAGGCAGTCCATACGACGTCACATCAGCTTCATATAAAAGTAGCCAGTGAGGCAGTCGTAAAGCTTCAAATGTTGGTGGTTCAATAAATCCACTTTGCGAAGTGCCGAAAGCTAATCGACTTTTTTTATTCAATAAATCAAGCATGGGTATCATAGATATTTTTCCATAACTTTTCTTCAAATTCATAGCTGGAATTTCTAAGTTGGGTAGTGATACATACTGAAATTTTCATCAAAAATAACTTTTTTGTTAAAAAAAAGTTGCTCTTTTATAAATAAAATATTTTAATCTTGTACTTTCTATATAAGTCAGTTTTTAAAAATTTTGTAAAAGTTCAGAATTATTGTAGAGCTCTTATATAAAAGTGCATAATTTATTAAATTAAAAAAATACCTTGGATATGATTTGTCTTATTTTGAAATATTTTGGGGTGGGATCACCAGCTTCAGTGAGGGGTGCATCGTAATCATAAGAAGTTATTTGAGTCTTAAAGGACTCGTTATTAGAATTTGAACCTAAATTTAGTTTAATTTCAATTTTTTTAATAAATAATTATACATTGATACATAAATAATGAAGTAAATATTAACCAGATGTGAATCCAAAATTTGTTCCACCATAAAACATATACATATTAACAGAAGCATTTAACGCCAATATTTCATTAAGCATCGATGTTATTGGGCTGATATAAGTTTTAGGAAATGGATAACTCCAATGAGTGAGCCATCCAGTATAATATTCTGTATTTACTAATGGACCCTTCAGTTAATATAAATTGTTTATGTTAAAAAGATCTTATTAATATTTGTTAAATATAAGCATTTATAATAATCATGTTATAAAGTCTGAAAAAAGGGAAAAATGTTCTATTTCTCGAAGAAATTTTTTAACTTTCAACAAAATTTTAATTATGTTTTTAAACTGCAACATATTCATATTCAAATACAAATGCTACGTTATTTATTTTATTTACTTTTAGTTTAGAAAATTAAAAAAGAAATACCTTTGGGGAAAAATCTCTCATCGCTTGGAAGCTCACTTCTACATTTTGAGAAGATGAAAAGTCAACCGTTTCATAAACACCTGGTATTCTTCCGCACTTCAAATTTTTTTCAACTATACCGTCTACTGTAAATAAAACAGCGTCTTTTCCAATGTGTCGATTAAAAATTTCGTACAGTTTTAATTTATATTCATAATCACATCTCATTAAACTGCCATACTCATTTTCTATCTATAATATTGATTTCATTATATATTTCAAATGTAATTTTTTAAATAAAAAATATGAATTTTGTATTCATTTAGTACTCACTTGTACCATAATTATTGGCCCACCATTTGCTCTCAGAAGTGGCTTAATTCTCTTCAAAATTTCATTTAAATATCTTTCCGCAAAAAATAGGTAACCTTTAAAAGTATGCAATAGTTTAACTTTATAAATGTATATTAATATATTTTATTTATTATAAAATTCAATTTACGTTCATCTTTTGTACGTAGTTTGATATCTGGTACAAGTGATAATAACCAGTATGGCAAACCTCCCTAGAAATATTGGACTTTTAAGAAAGTTATTACGTTAAATTTAAAGAATTTTTGAACTGCTGGAATATTTTAAACGTATTTAAATGAGAAAAATATTTACTGCGTAATATTTCTCAATATCTTACAAGATCTCTTTCACCGCAAATATACGGTCCAGGTCGCAAAATGACAAGCAAATCTTCCTCCTCCGCCATTTTGATAAATTCAATTATGTTTGCATTTCCATTCCATACCCATTGATTAGGCTCAGGTTCATGCGTACTCCATTCAACATAACTAAGTCAAATTTTCAGTTCAGAATAATTAAATAATGTATTATAATTTTTGTGTTTGGATACTTGCTTTGTCATAATGTAACGTATTTAATAATGTTATTTTTATATAAAAATTAGCTTATTTACGTGGTGACAGTATTTAATCCAGCTGCTCTTATTTTTCTGAAGATATTTCTCCAATATTGTCTGGGAGCTCTGAAATAATGAAAACTTCCCCCGATAAATCGAAAAGGTTTTCCATCCAGAAGAAATTGATCATTTTCTGAATCGATTTGAAAACCTGGATTTTGATAATTCTATACGAAAGGAAAATTAAAACAATTTTAATGTTATATGAGAACACTTAGTCCTAGAATTAAGAAAACTTTTATTTTACAGTGAAGGAAAGTCTTGGCTAAATATTATTCCTATAAAACTTATCTTTTTATAGCAATTATTAATATTATAAAGTTGTTTATTTTTTTTTTAATAATGGAAAGTTTTTACTTACGTTTTTTTCTGATGAAAGATTACCGAATAGCAGTAAACTAATTAGACACAACTCTGTGAACATTATTATCATATTTCTTTTTCCTTGGTTTATAATTTAAAATTATTTTCCGAAATAAAAAGGAATCTCATTTACTTTGTTTCTATGAACTTGTATTCATTTCAATATTTTTATTTACTTAGATTCCAGAAAAAGTGCTTTAGTCTTTGTGTTTTTTATACAAATAACAATTATTATTATTTGCAGTAGTTCGGAAATATTTTTTTGATAATTTCTTTAATATTTAAAATTTTAAAAAGTATTATTACAAAAATTATATTCTATATTTATCTCATATTTTGTAATAATTTTAAAATATTTTAAAAACAACAAAGCGTTTTCTTTGTCGAATGCACTTCCTTTCCAAGATTATGTATCTCTGCTGATTATAATCAAATATAATAATAGATTAATGCTTTTCCTCGAGAAATAGATTTCTAGAAAAATTCAAAGAAAACTAGAATAATATTGCATTTTCTTATTAAAACAAAAAATGAAAAACTGTAATTTAAAAAAAATGCGCATACTACTCGTATTTTGTTCCTATTCCAACAATACTTAAAACAATATTTCTTATTTTTCTATATTTTGAGATAATGATGCACTAATAGACACATAAAAATTCTTTATATTCCAATTAGTCACTTTTTAATCAATTTCAGAAGCAGAAATTTTCTAGCTTTCGTCATTTGAGCGCACACTATTCTAATTCGTGCTTAACTCTTGAACAAAGTTATTAATTGGGTTGAAAACCATGCGGAACTCTTAAAGGTATAATAGTTAATTTAAAAATAGCTTCTAAAAGCTAATAACTAAATATAGGAAAAAATCTAAATAATAATATCCAAAATGTAAGCCTTACAATAGAATTTGTATTTATATTAAAAAAAAAAATATAATTTTATTTTAAGCTACATATTTTGTTGGATTTTACACTATTATAAAATAGCTTCTAATCAAAAATTATATTCTACTAATGATTCTATAATAAAATCTTTTAGTTTTTAAATTCAGTGCAGATATTGATAATTAATAAAGAAATGATATGTTTTAAATCGTTTATACAACATAATATTCTGAATACGAGAAATTGTAATATAATGCATAATTTGTAAACAATTAAAATTCATTGAATATCTTATATTTCAAACGTAAACATATAAAAGTAATAAATACAACATTACTTTTGTTATAATTTAATTTCATAATTTTTAGTTTTTAAATTATGTTAATACGTGCAGGTACACAAAATAAATTATTCATAGCTTACAACAAAGTTATTCCGAAGTTCCTAACTAAAAACATATTTATTTTTTTCTATGAAAGATTTGAATCTGATCGTTAAATCAGTAATATTAATATCACTAAAATTATACTAATAAAATTTCAATAAATTATTTTTATAAAAAAATTTTATTTCCAAATAATATAATTATGTATTTAATATAATAATATAATCAAGAACGAACGTCTTTTTTAAACAGTAAATCGATCAAAATCTTAAAAATTATACTTGTCGCTTTAAAATATAATTATATTTTTTGAACGGTTATTGATTTTGATGCAATGGAAAGTATTATGATAGAAAATCAAGAAATTGTATGTTAAAATAAATCACAAAGATGCTTTTAAAGTTTAAGCTTTAATTAGTTTTTTTTCATTTAATTTTAACGATCATCTCTTTCTTCTCTTATCTAGTTTTATTAATTTTAGTATAAAATACACATAATCATATTGAATTCTACTTTGTTCATTAAATTATACAAGTTTATTGTTCTAAGTTATGATTAAAATTTAGTTATTTAAAATAAATTCATCTATTGTATTCCAATATGCATATTCTCATGGAAACTTAAATTGCCTTTTAAACTTGTGCCAATTCTATTTTCCTCGAACTTAGTTTTTATACGTATCCATTATTATATATCTCATCTTTGCTCTTAATTTTATTTTTGTTTTTCCTTTTCCTTTATATTTTTATATTCAATACTTTTATTTAATTAAAAAACTTGTTTATTTCGTTTTTATCAAACCATCCTTCACATTTCAATTCATAAGCTTTTAAAATTTGTTTTTTAACTATTTTTATTTTTAATCAGTTGAACTATTAGACTATTTATAAGTCACTCTCTTAAGCATTACTAAATTTCGAAGTTCTTTATAAAATAATCATCTTTATACTCTTTAAAACTGCTAGAAACCCCATAGAATTCTAATAACAGTAGTGACAGGACAATGAGACACTCCAAGGCTAATAGAATTCTCATTCTGCCTGTGTAAATTCTGATACGAGAATTTCAATTTTCAAATGTGACATTCAATTAAATTATGAAATTCACTTATATTCTCAAGACTAAATTGTTTATTAAATTAATCTAATTAATTTAAAACTCCCCTTGATTTAAAAAATCATTATATTACTTATAAATGATTGCATGCATTATTTGGTTAATAACCATGAATGATCTGTGATTGCTTCATATAAAAATTTATTCAACATTTTCAATAAAAATATATCAACTTATAATTTATAAACATCTGAATTATTTATTATACTTGATATTTAGTTTTAATAAGTCGGTTTAATTTTTTTAGTCAACGGTAAATTGTTTATTTTCGAGCTAGCTTTTACGGTATTTATCGGTATGCTCAAACAACTTGGTAACCTTCTTCGGTCAAACACGTATTCTTATTACTTGCAGTCAACTGTTGAATAAGGGCAAGTACCAATTGTGCTTGAAATCATACACAACCTTTATTATAATTATCTCAGTTAATGTAATTATTAATTATAAAAGTAAGAAATTAACCATACAAAATTGTGAAGAATATAAATCAATATTTTCTTCATTCGCAAAAATACTTTAAAATTGCTTTTAAGTTTATTTTAATTATACATCAGTATTTTAATTAATAATGGCTGATTGCTTATATATATAAATAATAGTCTTATTAATTTAATTTAAAAAATTTTTAAATTTTTTCTATAAAACTGTAATATAATTTTTTTATATTTTAATATATTTTATAAATACTGTTTATTAAATTTATGTACATGTAATTGTATGATCTAATAATAAACGAATCCTCTTCAGATTATGTTTATTAATTTTGTTATTTAAAATTATATTGCTCAAAGAACTTCCATGAAGTTTTAATTTCACACCATTAAAAATAGTTGCTATTAAGATCATGTGAAAAGATTTAGATTTCTTCAGATGACAGCCTTACTGATATAATCAGTTTTCAGATTTATTTTTTATGTATTACTAAAAGAAGTATATCTAAGAATTTATTTATTTCTCGATTCATGTCTTAATGTAGTTGAAGAAATAATTTATATGTTCTATAGAAATAGAACAGGGTCGATTTGATAACTTCATGTTTTCAAATACGATCTTCTTTAAACAAATTAAAATTTAAAAATTTTCCTTTAATAATGAAAAATAATAAAATACAATAAAAAAATTGTTTATGATAATAACTACTTTGAACATTATAATTTTTATCAATTTCGTGTGTAACATATAATATTTTACATTTTATTATTTTATTTTACAACTTTTTGTTTAATTAGAAAAATATTAGAATTTACTCGTGTAAATTTTATTTTATTAAAAAACATAATTTTTCATTCTTGAACATAAGAAAAGTTTTTAAATAAAACACTGTTTTTATTTATGGGATTAAAATTTACAATTGGAATTCGTGTTTTTGAAAAATTAATTATTTTTGAATTGATAAAAAATGCTAACTAATTAATTTCCATTTTATATTTGATCCTAATAAATCAAATTGGAAATAGATATTTCAAAATTTTTTTCATTGGCATTTTTAAATAAATAAATATATATATATCGAAAATTGTACTATTATTATAAATACTGTATTTTTTAACGTATTTTTGATTACCTGAATCTGTTTGAAAATTCCACGTTATTTAGTGAAAAAATTCGTGAAATTTTTTTTATCTATATTTATTTTTTCACTCTAATTGTATTTGTAGTTGAAAAAATGCAAGTTTGAATAGTAAGTATATAAAAAATTTTTCTTTTTAAATAAATTATTACAATAAATAAGTCTTCGGTTGAAGTAAAATGTTTTAAATATAGTTTATAGTCTCTGAAGAAAAATGATGCCATAAAAGAATAGTCCAATATATATAACTTTTTATAAAATTGGATCTAAAATTTTAATAGTTTTATTTTTAAATATAATAGCATTTAAATGTGTCATTAATAAATGTTGTAATATAATAAATATAATAAACCAAACATAATAATATATTTTTCTATTTTGTCGCAAATACGTCGTTTGTTAAATAATAAAATTATCAAGTATAATTAAATTAATTAGGATTTACATTCTAGATTCTATACTACATTACATTCTAGAAATAACCATATGTAAATGGTATAGTAAACTATTCATTTATTTAATTGAGTACATAATTTACCAAAGAAGATAAGATACTAATATCGACTAGCATTTACTTAGAAGACTCGAGTAAATTTTATTTAATCTTACCTAAGCAAATTTTTCTCCCATGATTAAGTGAAAGTGCTTAAATAAATTTGATTTGTATACTTATGAAATCTTAAATAAATTAACTAAGTCTTTATAAAAATTGTATTATTATATTCGATGATTTAATTTACTGCATATGCAACAGTAATTAAAAATTATTTGATTATTAATTCCGCAATATTAATCATACTTTTAGTTTTCTTCTATCTTGTTAATTTTGAAAAAAGAAAATGTTTGATTCTTGGAAGTTATTATTTCATAGATAAAATCACAATAATTTAAGCGTATTCTATGATACAAAAACTTATAGAATGAATAGATACTTATAGAATGGACATTTTGATCGCTGACTAATAAGATTTATAAATAAATAAATACGAAAATTAGTTACTTACCGTTTATTTTATAATTTATTGTTTATTTATAAATTTCTTTAATGACAATATGAATATAAGGCACGAAAGAACAAAAGTCACTAATAAAAAATGTAAAAGTATTGCTTTCGTGACTAATAAGTCGTGTAACAGATATTACAGGACCGTATTTAGAATATATATTATAGAATTGAAGAAGTATTAAATTTAGTAAATAGATTTTTATTTCTGAAATAATTTTTTATTGTGCATATATTGAAACGATTAATTAGTTAAAACTAGATAAAAATCTCTCGTCGATATTTATGTTTGTTTAGTACAACAGAATTCATGTCAAAATACAATTTTGAAGTAACAAAGTAAATATTTTTAAGACTATGAATTATATACAATTATCATTATGCGAATATATAAGTCTTAAAGCGATTTTATAGGTAATAACTGATATATTATTGCTTCTAAAAATTTAAGTAAGTAGAGAGGCTTGATTTTATGTTTAAATTTATGGCATTCATACGAAAATGTAATTGAAAATAATTTATATAAGATATTAGAATGTTTTCAAAATTATAATAGTAATGTTCGTGTAAAAAATAATACAAATTACATTTATACATATTTTAAAACAATTTAAAATGTATTTTTTTGAAAGTTATTTACGTAAATAAAAAATATATAGTTTCATTATTTAAAAATAATTTTTGTTATTAAAAATATCTTCTGAGATAAATCTTTATTCTAACTCAAAGTAATAATTTGTGTTATATAGAATACTATTACATACAGATTTATTTAAATTATTTTATTATTTTTTACATATTATATATATAAATTAGAGTCTATGTCTACGTCTTATAAAATTTCATTAAGTAAGTAAAACAAGTAATTTAAGATTCGCGTGATAGCTTTAATAGAAATATAATTGTTAATTAAGTGAATATCTCCGCACAGTCAATTAAATACTGTGATTTCTTAGGTCAGCAAATATCTTCTACATAGTTCAAATAGAAATTTATACATTTAATATTTAATTATTAAACAAACCTGAAATAAAAATTATGGCTTGAATATAATAAATCATTCAAAGATTCATCATATTTCTCATGCGAATCATAAAAAAAGGTTTTTACTTTTAGAACAATCTTAGATTTTTAATTAAATTACTATACAGTAAAGAGTAAATGATCATGATCGATTTATATTTATACAATCAATCTAATTCTTTGTATAAAAAAAATGATTATTTATAAAAAACCAATATATAATTCCTTAATTATATTTCAATATTTTATTAAATACAGTATTTTAATATTTTTATTAAATATACTATATAAATTGAAAATTAAGAATATTATTTTTAATCAAAAATTTTTAAATTATAAAATACTAAACTTTTTTATTATAACTACAATTTTTTTAAAACTAATTTTTTATAAAATAAATTAATTGTATTCATTAAAAAAAACATTTAAAAGAAACAAAGTCGCGTTGAAAAATGTAAATGATAGTGAATAAATCAGTGTATAACTTAATCATAAACAAATCTATATTTATTCAGATAAATGTTACCGATGTTATATTACTATCATCTTCACTTAGAGAATATCATACTTTTAAAAATATTGAATTTGTTTTCAAATAAAACTTTTATTTTCAATTCTTTCATAACCCTTATAATCAAATTAATAAATCAGTGCTAATTAAGTTTCGTATTCAATTATTTATATATATATATTATATTATTCAAGTTATATAAGAATTATAAAACTTTTGCTTGTGTGCATTACTATACCATTTTAATTAAAAATACTTACGTTAACCATATCATCAAAGCATAATTATCATAATAGATCATCAATTTTCTAGAATTATGTAAATATTTATAACTGTGATTTAATCATCTATCTTTTTTATATCACGAGAGAATCAGGTTAATAACAAATAAAATCATGTATTGTAAAGGATGATTATCACGAATGTAGAGAATGACATAAATCAAAGATCTAAATATAATCAACGATAATATAAAAAAAGCTAGTCAATAGTAGATTGTACAATAACACTTCACTCAGCATATAGGATATGATAAAAGTAAAGTTTACTACAAAGTATAATAGTTGAGTAAGATTATAACATAAAGTTTGATCATATGAAAAAACATGTTTTTGGGATTTTAATTTTTACATTCGATGAATAGTCAATAAACTTCACGAAAATATTTATAATTTAATAATAAAAAAAAAGAATTATCTTTCTTCACTATATTTGTATAAATTTTTATTTTCTTGATTATTATGAAAAATCGTAACATCAGTTAGAAGAATTAAATTTCTTTGTTGAATTAATAAAAATCAGTACACAATTAAAGAATGAAATAAAATTAAACTGCTGATAAAATAGTTTTTCAAAATATTAATTTAAAAAATTTTAATTTATTAAATAATTTATATTAGTTAAAGAATCAAAAACATGGCGACAATAAATAACATAACTTTTACTATTCAATCAATTCGAAAAATCTAAAACTAAAATAACAAAAGTATTCAAATAAACAAAAATTATAATGAATATAAAATAAGTAAGTAAATTAATTTATGAAGTAAAATGCTAAAAAAAATTGATTCAATTTCTAAAGTATGTTATTAAAAAAATCTAGTATAACTAAAAGTTTGATTAGTTCACATCAATACTTAATGCAGTAAAATTATTACGTATGACCTGCGTTATTAGAACAATACAAAATAAAGTAATGAAATTCTAATTTTATTATTTATACAAAAATAAAATTCAATTATATTGAAATAATTAAGTTTGATATAATAAAGACAGAAGAAGAACCTCTAATAATAAACACATGTACAAATTAATGGTAAAGGAAGACAAAGCTTATCTTAAATAAAAGAAATAATAATATTAATATTAAAAATAGAATGTGAGAAGAATATTAAGTTATCATAGTTATGCATTAAATCTACTTGTAACATAATATAAAAACTTTGAATTTTTCTCTATCGTTTATTTAACTCAAATACTTCATTTTTTCTCTTACTATCTTTCATTTCGATCTGTTCATTGAATTCTTTTCTCTTAAATATACGTGATATTTTTATTGCGTTATATGCGCGATCTCTATTTTTACTTAACTTATATTCTCTCTCTCTCTCTCTCTCTCTCTCTCTCTCAATCTCTCTCTCCTAATATTTTTTCTTTCAATTTATGTACTTAATTTTTTTATTTAACTATGCTCGATTATTAAAAAAAATTATTTCAAAATATAAATAAATCAATGTAAAAAATTGTAAAATGAGATATTTAGTATAGTAATTTGAAGTTTTACTTTAAAAAACAACTTTAAATTTTATTTAAATATATAAAATAATGCCATAAAAATCGATTGCAATTATATTATAATTATTAATTGTGATGCTTAATAATTTTTAAAATTTCCTTGATGACAATTAATAGAAATACAATTTTGTAATTAAATCAAACTTTTAAATTGATTAATTATGAAAGTATAGAAGATCAAATGTAACTAGATTAAAGGGAAAAATGAAAAAGTTCTAGTTATATGTATAATTGTCTATTACTAGATATATAAATAAATAGTATGAGATCACAAGAAAGTGTTATGAAAAACAGTGCAAAATTGATCTTTCTGATAATATTGAAGTGTACGTAACAAAGGGTAGAATTATACGTACGAAACTTACCGTAAAACTAAAAACTCTTCGTGTAATATCCAACGGAAAAATAGGTTTACTTTTATTAACGGAGGATTTTCTTATGGAATTTATTTTATGATAGAAATGTAAATTTACTTTAGATTGATAAGTGGAATAAATATTCTTTACCTCATGTAGCTTTTTTGAAATATAGATGTATACTTAAATTAAAGAATCTTATACAAAAATGATTTATTTGCTGTTTTATTTGACTTAGATTAAATGAAATTTATTTTGAGACTAAGATAATATGACTTAAGAAAAATTAGGTAAAATTCCATACGAATTCGATATAATGTCCAATAAGTACATACAATCTAATGGTATTTGATTTTAAGACAGTTTTATTCGCAGCTTCATCCTTAGTTTTTAGAAAAAGCAAAAAATGAGAATAATGATGTTTATCTAAGGTTGGAAAATTGTATTAGAAAATAATTTATTGTACAGGAATGCATATATTAGAAGTTATTTTTTAAACCATCAGTGACCCGTACTTTTCATGCATCTCTGTGCACATTATTTATATATATGTATATATACAACGTTACACATGTTACATACGATTTTTATTGCTTGATACAAAAATAAAAAAAATGAACGTGCAGTATTATAAAATATTAAAGATAATTAGGGATAGTCTAATACTGGATAAGTTTGGAAATTAATTTTACGATTCTGTGGAACGTACTCCAGTTCCACTAAAACTAAAGCATTTCTTCCTTTCCTCAAATATGGAGCTGGGACATACAACGTGAGCTGAGGTCCTATTAAAGGCCAATATCTGCCAAGATTATGGCCGTTAATAAAAGCGACTCCTTTGCCCCAAGGAGCAGTATTCAGGTAAGTGTCGCGCACTTCGTCTGCGACATGGAAATGACCAATAAGAATCTGCGGTCCAGTATATAGTCCTTCTGTTTCGTCGATATTTGATTGAATAGAATTTAAGAGGTGCTCCGAGACCGTGTCAAATCTGAATCCTGTCACGTTCCACGGTGAAATTTTGACATTATTCACTGTCACATTAAATAATCCCTGGAATTAAAAAATTTTTAGTTATAAAACGCCATTATTAATTACATGCACACTTACGGAAACAATACGGAAGCAATACAAACAAATTTTTCATATTTTAACGATAATCGACTGGACAGAACCGCATATTGATTGCAAAAAATACATTATACATTAATATTATTTTATCATATTGCAAAAATATACCTTAAAATCTTCAACATCAATATTTCCAAAATTAACACGACCTTGATTTTCTACCAGTAACTTAATTTCATTTGCATTTGAGGTTTTTAAAAGGAGACTTTTAACGTCATGTGATCTGCTCAAGGTTCCAGAGAATTGCCCATCCAGATAAATTAATGCTCTGTCTTTTGCTACTGCATTCAAAATCGGATCAGTCTTTGAATATTCAGTTTTTGGTATATTAGCTTCGTACAAAACGAGCCAATTTGGTAAATTGAGAGCTTCGAAAGTTGGTGGTTCATTTGCTCGCACTTTTACCGTTCCAAATAAACTGCGAGCTTCTGGATCAAATAGTCGAAGAACTGGTTTCATGGTTACTGTACCATACTCACTTTTTAAGGATACTTTTGGTTCCGGTATTTGGGGTAATCGTAGGTACTGGAACGCATAAAAGTTGAAGTTATATTAATTCTACTCTATATTAAACTTCATAATAAACATAACAATGCAGCTTATATTGTAAAGGTATTTCAATTAATATTTAAAAATACCTTAGAGACAGTTTTTCTTATTTCAAAATATTTTGGTGTGGGATCACCGGCTTCAGTGAGGGGTGCATCGTAATCATAAGAAGTCAAATCTGCAGTATAGTTGCCAAATATGTTAGCGCCTAAAAATTGCATTAATTTATTAAATATAAAGCAGTTTTATAATGAACTGCTTATTTATGCTCGATGAATTTTTTTAAGCACGTTAGAAATAAATTTTTAATATTTTTCGGAATTTACTATGAGCAATAAATTAAACTTGTATTATTTCTCATTGAGAGATGTCAATTGGATCAATGAAATCGCATTAATTTTATTAAGTAAAAAAATTTCCTGTCATAATTTATGTTGAGTTACATTAATAGTTTTCTTAATCATTAGATACTAAAAATATTTACATAATTTTATTAAATATATAATACATTATTTTATACAAACAAACATATTTCATATTTTATCTCTATAATTCTTAAAATATTATCAGTAGTAATAAAATCTTATTAGTAATTTAAAAAATATTATATATATATGTGCGTAAGATAAAAATGTTAAATCAGTACTGCAAGATCTGCTTTCGAGAGTGACTCTTCATTATCACGAAATCGCCAAATACGGCAATCACTTTAGACATTTTATATAGTAAAAAAATATCATTTTAGTTAATGAATCAAAAGACTAAATGCAATATTTATTTGATCGATTTATTTATCATTTTGTTTAGTAGTTATGTAGTCGTTTTAATAGCATGTATCATTTCTGGTATATACTATTATAGCATATATGTCTTAGCTATTAATATATATTAAAATATAAAATCTAAAAAAATATAGATTTTATCAAATACGTTCATTCAAGCTAATAATTCTGATTTTTAAAATTCTATTATAATAATTATATCTGTACTTTATGCATAATAAACAGTAATAATAAAAATGCCAAATTAACACTAAATAAATTTAATAAATAAACATAATTTTTATTCGCTGATATATCTGGCAACTATTTATAAATTATTTAAAAGCTTTCAGATGTTTTATTTTTAATAAATTTATAAATATTATTAAAACTGCTAGACTGAGAAGATTTTCGTACGTAATTATTTGCATTATTTTTATCTGATCTCTTATAATACCAATGTATCTTAATTACTGCGCCTTCGATTCGAGATAAGTTAATTCGTTCATGTAATTATATCCACAATTTTTAATTTATTATAAAAGTTGATGCATGTACATCTACGTTTAATAAAAATTGTATCTTATTAAACCGATGCCTTACCTGAACTATAAGCAAAATTGGTACCACCATAAAACATATATATATTAACAGATGCACCAATAGATAGCATTTCATCAAGTACTGTCACTACACTCTGGGTGTCAACTCTTTGAAAATGTTCTTCCCAATGACTTAACCATCCAGGATAGAACTCTGAATTTACTAAGGGCCCCTTAAATGTATTTTAAATATATATGATAATAGTTAAATTTGTTGTCTCTGCTTTTATTTGTATACTTACTTTACGTTCAAATTGGCGCATAATTTTAAAGTTTTCTGTGACATTACCAGAGGTGCCAAAGTCAATTGTTGCATAAACATCCGAGATAAGACCGCAACGCAATGCTTTTCTGTTTGAGCCATCGGTTGTGTATAAAAGAGCATCATCTATGACATAACTCTTGATAAGATCTCTTAATCTTGTCATATAATTATGATCACAGGCATAAAAACTTCCATATTCATTTTCCACCTTGAAGTTATCAAAAATTAATCAATATATATTAACTTTAAGAAAGTATGAATCAATTATTTCTATATGTACCTGAACCATAATAATTGGTCCACCTTTACCTCTCAAAAATGGCTGGACCCGTTTTAAAAGTTGATGTAAATACTCTTCAGCATATTTCAAGTATCCTAATATCATATAATACCTATTACAATATGAATTTCTTTATTTGAATTTATCAAAACTAATTTTTTACGTACGTTTATCACTAGTTCGTACTTTGATATCTGGTACTTTGGTTAAAAGCCAATACGGGAATCCCCCCTAAAAAAATTTTTTTTAATTTTTTCATATTACTTTTAATTAAATTTTTTAAAGAATATGATTCGAATCATTGGTTTAAAATTAGAAAATCTTACGAAATCTCTTTCTGCACAAATATAGGGTCCAGGTCTTAGCAAGACTAATAAATCCTCTTCTTGTGCTAACTTTATGAATTCAACGATATCAGCATCACCGTCCCAAACCCATTTATCTAACTCGGGTTGATGTAGACTCCATTCAACGTATCTATCAAATTATTTTATTGGATAAATTCGAATAAATTTTTATTAATTAGTATGTAGAAATTTTATTTAAAATTAATTTAACATTGATCTAAAAACGATTAGTTTTTTAAACTTACGTTGAAATCGCATTTAATCCAGCAGCTCTAATTTTTCTCAATCTGTCTCTCCAATACTGTCTCGGTGTTCGAAAATAATGAAAACTACCACTAACATATCTAAACGGTTTTCCATCAAGTAAAAATTGGTCGTTTTCAAAATCAATCGTAAAAGATGTACGATTTACAGTCTATAAATTTTAAATCACAAAGTATTTTTAATATATTTTTTATTATAAAATTTCATAAAATGTACTATATAAGTTTAGATAAGTGCATTAAAACAATTTTTCTTTAAATAAATATTCTTATCAATACATGAATACTTTGATAAATTGTGCTGTTATTAATTTAATCAATAATCTGCGTTTGTAATTTAACATTGCAAGTTAATGAAGAT